>JAWPHD010002696.1:0-244791 GCA_037043455.1 Cyrtodaria siliqua
AGTATCACACAATTTTTTTTATATCATCACTAGTGATGATGTTCCTACTTTCTTAACATATTTGTTAAAAAACACACTGGTTTAAAGTTAAAATATTTTTTAATTTCTTCTTTTACGTAAAGTTATATAATAAACAGTATAATTAACAGCTTAAATTTGATACTGAATTAATGTCACTCGAGTAAAGAAGTGGTAATTTGGTTAAGATTGGTTAAGTAAACTCGTACTTCGAACTCGTTTTTTTAACCAAATTACCATTTTCTCCCCTCGTGACATAAATTCAGTGTCAAATTTATGCTATTAATTATTCTCTAGATATATTTACTGTGTCCTCATTACTCCCAAGTTTATCCTTTATATCAAACCGTATCTGTAAAATTGCTAAAACTATTGCCTTTTCTGAAGAGGTGATTGTGAATTCAGTCCACTTAACTATTTTGATATTTTCTTTTATGTGGCATTCGGTGTATATTTATAGCTTACACGTTACCGGGATCACTATTTTAATGTTAAATGTTTAAATGTAACATTTCATGAAATGAAATAAATAAGAGAAAATTTAATCATTGTTCTGATAAATTAAGTAATCGTCAACATTATCAAGTGGGCAACCCGATTTGAAACTTGAACTCTCCCCACATCAAACAGCGACCAAATTACATAATTTGGTTAAAAAAAAATATATTTCTAAAACTAGCCAGCCTTATCCATAATTCATCATGCAACATCTCAATTAACAGTAAGTGATTGGTTTGATTAAAGGTTGCCAGTGAATTCAGAACTTTTTACAAATAACAAATCGATTAAATATTTATTTTAAACGTATGTTTCTTCAAGCCACTAGGCGTTTATTCTGGGACCCGTTTTACATGTTTTATGAAACAACGTACGACCATTTGATCGTAAATACATTTCTTAATATGCTTCACTTTAAATTATGCTTTTCAAATAAACGTGATTTCATTTCGTTTTCTAATACATGTCATATTTCTGCACTACGTGCACTACAGTTGTAACACCGTATATAGCTAATTCCGTATATAGTGAGTTATATACGGAGCAATGTCTTCGAATAAAGCTCAAGGTGAGCTATATACGGAGCTCGTCTCCGCATAAAGCTCACGATAAGCTATATACGGAGGGCATGTGCCTTGATTCCGAATAAAGCATACTCTTTTAAAAACTGAAAATGTTTTAAGTCCTGTTCCAATTATACTCATATTTCGTATTTGTATGATTATGATACATGAAAGTCTAAATATATGATTAAAGTATAGTTTAAGATATATGACTTGTAACGACAAGATCCTCATCTTTCCAGGAAATATAAAAGTATATTAAAGATAAAGACTTGTTGCACTATGTTGTATTTTTGTAATGTTAAGCGGTTGGCAGGCGCGTAGCGTGCCATACTCATTTACTCACGTGAGTAAACTTTACAATCAATGTCTGAAAAATTGAAAGATTTAAAACTCGAAAAATGCAATAAAATCGTAAGCTTTAGGAGGGTTCTGGTCTATTTTCATTTTCTACAATGGTCAAAGTGTCATGACATATTATTACAAAACATGCCTGGAATTACACCAGAATGCACCATTTAAGACTACCATTAACCCAAATTTTCTTGGGGGAGGCCCCCTAAATCCCCCGCAACTTAGTTGCAGCATTATTATAGGTTTATGGGGACGGGCGCAAGTCCTAATAGGCATCCGCAAAGTAGGCGTTTAGGTATCGTGAGTAACTTCCCCCCTTTTTGATTTTATTGCTGTTGATGCTGAAGAACTACCCCTTCCTGAGTGAGCAACTGTTTTTTTCTTTGCTTGGCACATATCTTTTTGCGTGGAGTGCCTGAAGAGCGAGCCGTGCGTGAAGAGCGTGCATTGCGCGAAGAGCGTGTAGTGCGTGAAGAGCGTGCAGTGCGTGAAGAGCATCATGCAGTGCGTGAAGAGCGTGCGTGAGCGTGCATTGCGTGAAGAGCGTGCAGTGCGTGAAGAGCGTGTAGTGCGTGAAGAGCGTGAAGAGCGTGCAGTGCGTGAAGAGCATCATGCAGTGCGTGAAGAGCGTGCAGTGCATGAAGAGCATGCATTGCGTGAAGAGCGTGCAGTGCGTGAAGAGCGTGTGAAGAGCGTGCATTGCGTGAAGAGAGTGCATTGCGTGAAGAGCGTGCAATGCGTGAAGAGCATGCAGTGCGTGAAGAGATTAATTAATGATTAATAAAATATTGTCATTTAAGTATATCAGGAAACTAGGTCGTAAATTACAAATTATCAAGGGACATGGTATCGGTTGAAAATACCAGATCGTTTCGTTTGTATCAGTATCGGTATCGTGATAAGCTATATACGGAATGACCATGCCTTTTCACCGTATAAAGCTTACTTTGGTGTGAGCTATATACGTAGAAAATGTGAGCTATATGCCTACATATAAAGCTTACTGGTGAGCTATATACGGAATGAGCTATATACGATGTTACAGTACACACATAAGTGTTTACATTTCTTAAAGTTCCTATCCCGCCATTAACAGTCACACATTTTACAATAGATGTACACCGTTTCTAAACCTACTGACGACGATGTATATATATATAACTTACATATTTTTGAGAATCTAAGCTCTATAGACACAATATAAAGGACTTTAACCAGCCGGACCAAACACCAAACATGGAGCGCCCAATTATTGACAACTAATAATTAATTTTAGTTCAATTACGGGTATTTTAAGAACTTAATAAACTTGTAGTTTTAATCGGCACATATACGTTATTATATGACCTGAACACCTGGAAAGAGTTGTGATAAACGAGTTTGTAGTGTAATTGTGCCGTTATATGGCAGGTTAGTTTCTACTACATGTGATCCATGCTGTTATGACGGGTTAGTTTCTTCTACATGTGATTCATGCTGTTATGGCGGGTTAGTTTCTACTACATGTGATCCATGCTGTTATGACGGGTTAGTTTCTTCTACATGTGATCCATGCTGTTATGACGGGTTAGTTTCTATTACATGTGATCCATGCTGTTATGACGGGTTAGTTTCTTCTACATGTGATCCATGCCGTTATGGCGGGTTAGTTTCTATTACATGCGATCCATGCTGTTATGACGGGTTAGTTTCTTCTACATGTGATCCATGCCGTTATGGCGGGTTAGTTTCTATTACATGCGATCCATGCTGTTATGGCGGGTTAGTTTCTTCTTCATGTGATCCATGCTGTTATGACGGGTTAGTTTCTACTACATGCGATCCATGCTGTTATGGCGGGTTAGTTTCTTATACATGTGATCCATGCCGTATGGCGGGTTAGTTTCTTACAGGTGTAGCGGAAGTAAAACAAATCCCATTGAGTCCTGTACAATGTTTTTCAATCTTTCTGGTTTGCCATTTTTCAAAGAGAAGTTCAAACTAAAACTCACTTACATATTCGCAGTCATGAGACCTTCCTCTCTAGAAAACTGCTGAGAAAAGTAGGGGTCATGTGGCATATAAGAAAAAGAATATTCTGATCTTTGTTGACACCGTGAACAAACTGCATTAATTCGGCACCTCTTACATGTGTTCTACTTTCAATTTCAAAACTTTCAAGTTGATAAATAAAATCATCATACAATCATGCAAATGGTTCCTAGCTCTCACAAACAGGTCAATAAAGTCATTTCAGCCAGAAAACAATCACGGGTATTTTAAGAACTTAATAAACTGTAGTTTTATACGTTATTATATGACCTGAACACCTGGAAACAGTTGTGATAAACGTTTTTGTAGTGTAATTTTGCCATTATATGGCAGGTTAGTTTCTTCTACATGTGATCCATGCCTTCATGGCGAGTTAGTTTCTTATACATGCGACCCATGCTGTTATGGCGGGTTAGTTTCTTCTACATGTGATCCATGCTGTTATGACGGGTTAGTTTCTACTACATGCGACCCATGCTGTTATGGCGGGTTAGTTTCTTCTACATGCGACCCATGCTGTTATGGCGGGTTAGTTTCTTCTACATGCGACCCATGCTGTTATGGCGGATTAGTTTCTTATACATGTGATCCATGCCTTTATGGCAGGTTTGTTTCTTCTACATGTGATCCAACCTAGGTCGATGCTCGATAGTAAGATGCGATGGTAAGATGCGATGGTCGATGGTACGATGCGATGGTCGATGGTAAGGTGCGATGGTAAGATGCGATAGTCGATGGTAAGATGCGATGGACCATCGACCATCGCATCTTACCATCGAATCTTACCATCGACTATCGCATCTTACCATCGAGCATCGACCTAGGTCTTACCATCGACCATCGCATCTAACCATCGACCTAAGTCGATGGTCGATCGCATCTTTCTATCGACCATCGCATCTTACCATCGCATCTTACCATCGAGCATCGACCTAGGTCGATGGTCGATGGTAAGATGCGATGGTAACATGACCCTAACAGGACACCGTATACAATAGAGAAGAAACATGGTAGTAAAACCTAATATATTAATACATCATAATTTACAGATTTTCCACCATATTGACATAGCTCGTATTAACAACTTTAAACGAAGGATAATGCTATAGCTTGCAAAAAAATAAATTGATTTATTAACCTTGAGTTTAATCATTGATAAGAAGAAGATTAAAAGGCAATTGCGAGTGTATTGAGTATCTTTAACAAATAATACGACATATTGTAAATTAAACGTCATACAACAATAGTCACATGCCAAGATATTTGGAGTCGGAATTATGTTGAGTGTTCTTTTTGTTTTTATAATATTAGCTTAAACGTATTCTATAAAATTTCTTTAAGATGGCTTAACGTGTGACAAGTGTTTTAGCCAGTTTTGCTAAGTCATTTTGGCCGATACAAATGAACGATTGGCATTTGAAAAGTGGCGAAAATGGCTAAAATAACGCTTTCATGTAGAACGATGTTTGTATAGAATCCTTTAGTGTGTAATCATAAGAAATGCTAAAATTGTAGTACTATAAAATGTAGGAACTGTTATGAAATTCATACCAGCGCTTGCCAATCTGGGCTGTGTTACAATTTTGCGATTCGATAGAACCAGTTTTAAAAAGAAGAAGAAGTATTTTGCTCAAGTCGCTAAAATATTTTAGCCAAATTTAGCTAAAAAAAATTAATTTGGCTGAAGAAACTATTGATGGTTTTAATCAGCTAATGTGGCTAAATTTTAGTCCAGTGCATAGCACCGGAAGGTAATGTTAGAAACAAATATGTACTTCGAACCATTACGACATTCAACTGTTTTTTAATTTGATCGAGGAACAAAACGCCATTTGATCCAAGACTTGAATGGACACTGAGCGAGTTGTCGGCGACAGCTTCGCTGCCTCTGGAAGAGTAGGCTCCGGGCACGCCATTTCGTCTGTAGTGTCAGTAAATGAAACCTATAATAAAAAGAGCAAAATGACTGACAGCATGAGCGACGAACGCTATCTCGCGAATAATACCTGTTGGCAACTGCTAGGCTGATCCGACAGGAAAAAACTAAAGACAAATCATATTTTTACCGAAAAGAAAATTGGAATCGGGCCGATTTTTTTGGACTGTTCGCGTTCGGACAAACAAACATAATTTTAATTATGGCCTAAGCTAGACGTTTTTTATGAATCTGTCGAGCGACATTAAATGTTTGCTGACAGCAACTGTAAATTCTCCAGCTACACATGTTTTGCTAACTGTTTTTCATTCAATTTATGATCAGATTATAGTTTACTACCAACAACACCGACCTGAACAAGAACAATCTGGAAAAGCAACAGTTCATAACGTTATGGACACTGGTAGAACGAATCACCTTAATTAGTTTTAACTAGACAACTATAAGGTACCTACCATTTTATCTTCGGGGTTGGTGCAGAAGGTGTGAGGACGGACTTGGGATTTTTCCTGAAAAAAAATAGTCCGTCCTTGAATTGTTGGAAAAAATTATCCTAGCTCCGACTTGTGGGGAAAAAAAGCAGTCCCTGAAATTGTTGAAAATCAAAATCCGGCCTTCTCCCAGATTTTTTTTTGGGGAAAATCTGGCTGTGAGTCCAATTAGAAGAAAAAATAATCTGTATCCCTCTTCAGTCAATGAAAAATGTAGATTCAAATGGAAACACGACAACATGCCAAATACCTTATTTGTCGAGTTATCATGTCGTCGTGTTGGAAGGTTGGCGGAGTCAAGACAGGACAACAGTAACATAGCTTAAAAGTGGTCATACATTTAAATGTATTTGACATATGTTTCATGCACATACGTCTTCATCCTACCCCATGGCATGTCTTTACATATGTCCAATAACTCTTAGCTTTGACTAACATAAAGTTTTACATATTTTTCATTAAGCTTTAATTTGCAACCTTACTAAAGGCGTTACTCAATGTGTTCTTTACTTAAAGGCAGGATATGCGTTTCCTATTTGCATTATCTGATACGCCCTTGTTTTCCCTATCACCGCCCCAAACTATCAAATGTACTGACGAAGTGATATATTATTTATGAGAGTACAAACAGGTATTATCACATCCACTTCATTCAGGACTCAGCTTGATAGTTCTTCCCGACAACGTGGACACTTTTGGAGTACTATTTTCTTTCAATGATGTTGATAATATTATATTCTCTTAAGAAGTTATCGCGTTCCATTCTGTGTATTGTGCCATAGCGAATTACACATGTTGGTGACACGAATCGAGAGCACCTACATACACATAGTCTGCTGTCGTTACTTTGCCGAGTGCCTTTCCTTACAGGAGTTAATATGCAAAACTAACCAGCAAGTGTGACGAGGTGTTCATGACGTGACAGTGCCTTTGTGCTTCTTAGTACAACAATGAGACAAAATAGAGAAGATTTCTTTCAAATTGCAAAAGTGATCAAGACACTTTTTGTGCTTCTTAGTATAACAATGAGACAAATAGAGGATTTCTTTCAAATTGCAAAAGTGATCAGGAAACATTTTGTCAAATCAGGAGCCATGGTATGCTAATATTCTGTTATTAAAATACTTAACAGTTCTGTATACTACTATACTATTACTAGTATGTGGAATTAGGAATTATTGTTAAAGCGAGGATGTGAGTTGAATTGTAATTACACTTATTTACAATGATGGTAGATATGTATTCTACCAAATCTTATGCAAAGCATCCTACAGAAGTTTGTGGAGAATCCAGGAACCGCTTTCTTTGCTACTGTCTTTAATTGCCGAAGTGCACTATGCACGCACACGAGATTTGCTATGCTAAAGCTTACATTCCAGCAGGGCTCTATATCAGATTCCAGCAAGTAAAACACTATGTAAGTCTCACTGTTTAAACATGACATTGCCTACGTCACCTTTCCTTAGTCGATTAGTGAACGTGTGCTCCTGTTTATGCATTTGAATGGATGTTCCCGCTTTATGGTGATCTGCAGGACATACCATCGACGCACTTCAATATCTCATTTAATATTGAGTCGTGTTCTCGAGATTCAGCCTTGCATTGCGTTTCCAAGTTCCAGCGTGAGAATGTATTGCTGTTACCAAATCGGAATTGTGTTTCTGGGTTCCTGAGTTTCGGACGTGCGTTGTTCCTGTCCATTCTACTACGAAGGCGATATTTTCAACGCTGTATTTACTAACTATCAGTTTCAAATAACTCTGATTTTATATTACCACGGATGGTGTTCAAGAGCCGGTATC
Organism: Cyrtodaria siliqua; assembly: GCA_037043455.1. Classification (NCBI taxonomy): domain Eukaryota; kingdom Metazoa; phylum Mollusca; class Bivalvia; order Adapedonta; family Hiatellidae; genus Cyrtodaria; species Cyrtodaria siliqua. The sequence continues at coordinate 7,694 of JAWPHD010002696.1, forward strand.
GATGTCATTTTATTAAAGTGAGTCCTTATTCTATTTTTACGATGCTTGTGACAAATTAAACAAACAAATTTAATACAAATTAAACAAATGAGGTTAAAACTAACCCGCGAAAATAACGGCAAAACTACACTACAAAACCGTTTATCAAAATTAATCAAGGTGTTCAGGTCATATAATAATGTATATGTAGCAATTAAAAGTATACGTTTATTAACGGGTTCTAAAATACCCGTGACTAAATATGCGTAAAATCAATTGTGAATTGGTAACTCTTAATCCGATGCTCTAGTTTTTGGGATTTGGCTAGGCTGGATAAAGCCGTTTATATTGTGTCTATAGAGCTTGGATTCTCAAAATATGTAATAATAATAATAATAATAATAATAATAATAATAACATATTATCAATGTAGCCATATCGGATATGCTAGTGAATTAACTTAAAAATGATTCAAATAACTGAAGAAAATATATAAAGAAAGGGAAAAAGATAAACTGACATACGTGTTGAGAAGAAGAAGAAGAAGAAGAAGAAGAAGAAGAAGAAGAAGAAGAAGAAGAAGAAGAAGAAGAAGAAGAAGAAGAAGAATATATAGCTTATATAGCTTACAATCAGTCTGACATATAGTCTTCAAACAAAATATATTTTAAATTACAGTATGTACATATATTTTTTGAAACAATACTATATATCTAGGAACGTTATGATATTTAAAAAAACGCAACACTGATGCTGAGATGAATGCAAATATGAGCATTAACATATTAATACCAGTTTATATTGATAATAAAAGCATTTAAACAAAACACTGCTTTTAAATGATAATAAATGTGAAAATAAATAGTATATTAAATAAAATAGCATACGCTATTAAGGATAATGATAACAATTGTAAGATAACGATGACATAAAACGGAATTTTATAAAAAAAAAAGAGAAAGAAACAGAAGTATAGATGTGCACATACTAGTCTGCGCCTAGTCAAAAGTGAATTTTACAAAAAGGGACAAAATCACTACATTCTTAAAAATGTTCATAAATTAATCTATGTCACTGGAAAGGCGGATGTATGTACTTTTGGAATGTCATTTTAATGAAATACCTGTCATCACCATATTTACATAAGAATTCTAATTGCAAATGCAGCTGTCCAAATTGTTCACAAAATTTCCCGATGGATATGCATTTCACTAAGAATGACCGATGTTATGAAACTGCGACTACTAACGTGATAAACTTTATAACGTCGATTTTGATACTGACCATGGTATTATCCCCGTGAAATTTCGTCTTTTTCCGTTGAAAAATGCGTGAATAGCCGGAATTTAAACCATTGCAACCATCTGTAACATTGGACATCACATTTGTTGGCGTTTTCTGTGACAAAATGTGCGGTAAATAACTAAAATAAGATAAAACAAACACTTAAATATATTTTACTGGATTTTTTTAAATTTATATTTGCTTCTATGACTAAATAGATAGATCTGTTCGCCTTAAAGATGAATGACCACCTTTTTTTGTAGTATTATCAATTAACAAATTTAACTCTTAAACATCATATGAACATTTCTTGATCGTCTCGGAGAGAAACATATATTGAAAACCGCTACTATGTTGTATCTAAAAATGCGTGACTGCACGGGCAAATTAGGTAAATCTGGATTGTAAGTTCTATAGCTGCACAACTATTGCCAGATAATTGATAAATGCATTTACCTGTGGATTAATTTACTTGTTCAAAGTTTTCTACGTCATCAAATAAAATCTTATTCTCGTTTTTCACAGATATTGCAATGAGTGAATTGTAAATATCTATTGTTGTGTATTGATTTCGTTTTTAATAAACATAAACATGTTCATGAAACATGGCCGGAGAAGTTTACATTGAAAACCTAAACCAAGTAACGCAGTTCGTTTTTTTAATTTGTACCAACACCATGCGCAAGTCATGCGATTATTAAGAACATTCGTAAAATTGTTTGAAGAAATTGGTTCAACTGAGAAACAAAATCGGTATTTTCCGTTCATGAAAATGTCTGCAATTCAAAACAGTTTGTTTAATAAGCGATATACTGATTAATGCAACATTGACAAATAACTCTAAACTGGTCGAGAGCGAGATTCGGAAACCTACGGCTTTTAACCTAAGGCACTCTTGATCATATTTGACGCTTGATTGTAAATACAAACGTTTTGACCGTTTGTGCAGAAACAAATTTGAAACCGTAAGCACGCGTCCGTAATTATTATTATTTTATTAAAGTATTTTTGACTATCCACATTTAGTTCGTCGATATAATGATGAAGTTTCCCTCTTTCTTTCATTCTTTCTTTCTTTCTTTCTTTCTTTATTTATTTATTTATTGATATGATTTGATGATTTTATTTTATTTATTTATTTATTTATTTATTTATTTATTTATTTATTTATTTATTTATTTTTATTTATTTATTTATTTATTTATTTATTTATTTATCAATTTATTTATTTATTTATTGTCTTTCTGCCGTTCTGTATATCTTCGGCAGCTGGTGCGTCTGTATCAGCCAATCAGAAACGATACCAGGATCTCGGTAAAAGTCAAACTTGTTTAGAAGAACTGTTCTAGACGTTTGTCTTGAAAACAAGCAAGCGTCGCAGATGATCTAGACTATTGATTGACTACAGTCAACAGGAATAACTTAATCAGGACCAGAAAGATACAGTTGAAAATGAGATGAACTTTGATAAGATCGAAAATATATTCAACGACGAATTCATATTAAACCGTATGAACATATAGAAACAGTAGATACAAAAAAACAGTGATACTTTAAGCCGGTCAGAACAGTTACATAAGAAAACAGTAAGGGGAATAAATATGATAAAAATAAACGAATAGTGTGTAAATGTTAGAATTTTTTGTTGTTGTAATTGTCAACAATCAAAACACATTAATCATGAAAGATTTGAGCACTAGATAAACTAGGCATCATGAGGCAAAATGACCATGCTTTTAATTTTGACATCTGTGCTGTGTAATGTTACAATATGAACATTATAGACATATGAAATAGTATGTGTAATGGATCACTAAATAGAATGTTGTTCCATGATTAGAATGTGAGGAATTGGGGAAATAGCATGGTTAGAATATGAATAATTGGTAAATTATCCTAGTAATAAACAAAAAGACAACTTAATAATAATATAATAGCAATTGAATTGAAAAATTAGCCTCTGTGAAGGTAATCCCAGCAATGTAAATTTACATTAGAAGAAAGGGTTTAATATTAGATATTTTTAATTATTGAAATCTGATCAGTAGTTCATGAGAATAAGTAGCAGTAGAGCAGACCTATTCAAATAGAAGATGCTTCAGTTTCATCAACTTTGAAATGATTGAAGAGGTGTTACTTATTTTAAAATCAGACAGCATCTAACAGAGATACATACATTGCTGTCCACAAACAGTTAGTAATTTCAAACACACTTTCATTTATATTATTTTTATAATTAATATTAATTATTGAACAAAGAAAGTTATGTGAAAAACTAACGGGCGCAGCGAGCTTTTAAAAAATCAAGATTGCCGTTTCTCCCTTTAATACAGTTTAACATCAATCAATACAGTAAAGATACCGATTTGGAACCAGCTGTATTCGTGAGAACAGATTTATAAATTGCGTCACTGAAGTTTACATCTAATTATTGTAGTAAAAACCAGTTAGAACCAGTTCTATGCGCATGCGCAGATCATAATTTGTAGAATGTATCCCTAAAATTAATACGTAAATTAGGAAGTAGAAGACCCATAAAATGCCTGTATACCAATTTGACTGCTTCCCGGTATTTTTACTAAAATACAATTGTTTTATGAACAGTAAAATGACGTTGATACACAGTCCAACACCCATAGCAGCTTTCTGAGTCCGGGATAAATATCGCCGGAGCCTCAAAATATAGCCGGAGCCTTGAGGTTCCGGCAATTTCAAGGCTCCGGCAATACAAAAAAAGAAATATAAAAAGATCGGACAGGGAAAGTAGCATTCAGGGAGGACAGTCAACCAAAAAACACAGAAACAAACACGCAAACAGCCGAGCTAAAAACTATCTGACATGAGGTCATCCTAATGCTGTATATGTGAATTTTTGCAAACACATTTTTACCATATTGGAGTTTGTTGGGTAATAAACATTCCTTTTTTGTTTTGTTTTTAATAAACTAGCAAATTACTAGTACCTACCAAAGGTATCTCAACTTCGGGCTCGTGAAATTAGTGTTTACAATTGAACTCCATCCAAGCCGTGATATATTACACGAGAATTCACCGTAAATGATGTTCTATTTCTTAAATAAAAAGAATATTTGTTGTTTTGTCATGAATATAGGATTTATTTTTATCTCGAAGTGAGGAAACTCAAATATTTCAACTCGTGCTAAAGCACTCGTGAAAATATAAGTTTTCTCACTTCTCGATGAAAATAAATCCTATATTCACTCCAATCCAACAAATATCCGCTATGTATTTATGTTTGTGTTTGTGAGATGCAGTAAACCACTTTTGGTTTATGTTTGAAATATGTTAGAAATGGTCGAATATATGAAGAGACAAATTAAATACAATAATGTATATGGCGATATGTGTACGTTTCGTTTGTATGCTTCACTATGAAATTAAGCATAACAAATATGAAGAAAAAAAATAAAAAAGAAGTAATACTGTCTTTCCAAACATAAATGAAATTATGACATTATGATATATTTGCATGTACACTACTGTTATTGTGCATTTAATCGAGTAAATTGAGTCACAAGCTATTGTATATATACTAAACCAAATTGCTAAGTATCAACCTAAGAATATGTCTATAATATTCTCATTGATTTGAGTATTTTGAGCTTGATTAGAGATACGGTTAAACTGCAAAATAACGAGTGTAAATCGTCTGCTCTGATTGCATGAACATATTTTAAAACTTTTAAGTCAATGTGTTTTCTTAGAAATAAGTTATAACACTTATACAACTGGGTATATAGGATGTTATTAAGTACTTTGAATTAGTGATGCTTTCTATGTTCCTAATTCTAAAATATGCCAGTTAAAATTATTTTGACATCATGTTTTACTAGCATTACCACAAATGCGTTTGCAAAAGAATTTTTCGAAATATTTATTGTTAACGCTGATTTACAGTTACTTGAATTTCAAACAATATTCAATGTAAAGGGAGGTAATTTAAGATTAGCCATATTTCATTTTTTATAGACGGAAAATCTGCGATAAATGGGTCAAATTTTTATGTTTTTTTCTATTATTTCATACCAATTTTAAGAATCTAAGCGATCTTTGCCTCATGTTATGTGTTTTATCAGTACATTTCATGTTTTCATATAAAGGGAGGGTAACTCTTAAAAGATGTAACAATTTAAACAAAAAATAAATGTTTTACAAACTATGGGTCAAAACAAAATACTTATCATATATCTATTCTAAAATATATTTAAAATAAGAAAATTAGTTAAGATACAAAAGTTGATACTTAGCAATTTTGTTCAGTGTACATTTTGAAAATCCCAGCCGAGTTAACTGGCTCGAATAGTTATTTCTTTTCGTGGATGAGGATACAGTAAAGTATTGACCAAATTAATCGGATGTAATGGTTGCGCAGAAACAACACAAAGCACTCTGAGCAGATATCATAAATTAACCATATAGCTTACATGTAGGTATGTTGGTGAGACGCTCCCTGAAAATATGAACACACGACTCAAATAAGTCTGTGGTATTGAAATCCAAAATTTGAACAATATAATCATAAAATATGTTATTTATTGATGTTACTGCCGAACGATCGTTCATGTTTCTACAGTTGACATATGAGGAAGGCTCGAACGATAACTCTACGTCACGTGACGGGACTAGTTTCTACGATGTTAACTAGCGATCGACAGACTATATTGTGACTGTAGTATTGATAGTAATAAACTATATTGTGACTGTAGTATTGATAGTAATAAACTATATTGTGACTGTAGTATTGATAGTAATAAACGAGTTGGATAAAATGGTAGGATACGACGCTCTGCCGATTATATTAGCTTTGTTATTCAACGAGTTTAATAAAGTCAAACATACACAGTCACGAATGTAAGATTCTATTTATCACATAACACAACTACGACAAGAAACGTACATTTTAATGTTGTCAATTTTCCTTCAACACGACGCCAATTTGTAAGATAGTCCATGGCCTATCCCACTTTTCGGTACTAACTCAGTTGGGACATTTTAAGTGCTACTATCTTTTAGATACATCTAATAATAATAAAAAATAATAATAAAAGTAATACAAAAAAATAACCATGATATTTTTTCTGAAACGGTAGCTTAGCACGTGTTTGGGGGCAAAAACATGTAAATTTTTAACAAAAATCTCTAAATATTGTTAAAAATTGTTCCGATTGCAAAGTTCGGGAGATGCAGCTTCTTGAAGTTGTATGTTAAATTCATGTACTAGATAAAAATAATATTTAGAATGAACAAAACGTATACAGCTTGACATTTTTTGGGAAAATCAGCAAAAAAAGCGTCCAAATCGCTCATTTTTGAAATAATTATAAAAAAAAAAAATGAACACTTCCAATTAAACAAAACAGAAGTTGTGAAATTATTTTCATTCATCTACTGAGTAAAGATGTCCTGTGATACCGAAATCATGACGTCGTTTGGATGCTTGCATAATGTCAGCTACATTACCCGTTCGTTAAAAATACAAATAATGAGACACCTAAACCAAATTTAACGTAACTTACATGCGAGCTATGAAGCAAGATTTCAAATAATAGTAAATAGTAAGGTCTGCCTGAACGTATCGTGTGATAAACCATGCAAATAGTAGCTCTGGGCTGATTTTTCAGTAATGTATATACTTTATTTTTTGTTTTAGGTGGTCGACAAAAAGAGGTCATCCTCCACAATGTGTTAACTACTGGTGCAGAAGAGAAACATGTGTAAGGATTTCAAATGAATATATCCACCCAGTAGGGACAGCGCATCCACCTTACCATATATCCACCCAGTAGGGACAGCGCATCCACCTTACCATATATCCACCCAGTAGGGACAGCGCATCCACCTTACCATATATCCACCCAGTAGGGACAGCGCATCCACCTTGCCATATATCCACCCAGTAGGGACAGCGCATCCATCTTACCATATATCCACCCAGTAGGGACAGCGCATCCACCTTACCATATATCCACCCAGTAGGGACAGCGCATCCACCTTACCATATATCCACCCAGTAGGGACAGCGCATCCATCTTACCATATATCCACCCAGTAGGGACAGCGCATCCACCTTACCCACATCATGCATCAAATAGACTGAATTAGACATTACCTGGAGCATAAACGGAACTACCAGCAAATGACATTTTTTAAATAATTTATTTGATTAATATGTTTTGTATATAAGTCAAACTCAAGAAAATTCTCCTGCAAAATTAATGTACTAGTCAAATATCATATTCATGCTGCTTGGGATGATCTCTATTAAGTTTTTAATTTGCTTTACCTTCAACTATTCAACCATTTCATACAACCACCATCTTCAGACCCTCTTGGCTATTATTTAAATCCTTACCTTGGGGTTAAGTGAGATCGACTTTCCTCTTGATGGAAATAGTTATATACTAGTCCTCAAAAATGTGTTGATATATTTGCTCAACTATTTAAGGACGAGTGAGCACCATGGTTCCTTTTTATGCTTCGTGTGCGGAAAGGGGTAAACATATGTGTCATGTCTCTCCTGAATATTCTTGTTGTTCTCTCTTAGAACATATTCTCCATCATTAGCTTATTGAGTGCTGGTTGTTTCTCTTTCTTAAATTTTCTAAAATATTTTGATCCCTTATTTTTTTAATAAAATCATGTATTTTGTCTGTAACCGTTGGGGACGATTCGCTGTCGATCGATGTATTCTGTCAGCTGCTGATATCGACTGTGAAAGACATGTTTGTGTAAATAACGTCTGCTTTTCCACGATATGAAACAGTAGGTTTTATCCATATGATACCGATCGTCAAGTCAAGGCCATCGCTGAAATTAATATCGGAACAAATCGGAGCAAATACTTGAGGAGAGAAAGTCTTTACGGAGCCAAAATAGAAAAATAAATCAAAGTGATATAGCACTTCAAATAAAACTACATAAAATGTTACGATTGATGAATTCACAGCAGAAATTAAGCTATTAAAATCCACAAAATAACATCAAGAAGATTTCTTATTTGAACGTGATGTTTTGTTAACTCTGATATAATTGTTACAGGTCTGCTGTATACAACTCTTTTATTGGTACATGCACGTGTTATCAATCGCTGAAAATGTGCTCTTCTCCGACATTTTTCTTGCCAAATCCAAACGGATGTCCTTCCTTCCACGACTCTGTCAAAGCAAAATGCCTTCTTTGGCAATACATCCCTCTTCTGCACCGAATTCGACTCAACTGTCACAACAGGCGCAATCAAGCGTCTATTCCAACTAAACACAGGCTTGTATAAGTAATTAAGGCAGCATCGGATCATGCCATAGTGCATCCCCAGCCTCACCAAGTTTTCAATTTTTGTCGTTCCCAGTTCCATCATTTGCGTAGGCGATAATACCCTATCCAAACATATATGTGTCTTCATTCATGAAATGCATGCTGCCGATTGTGGACGTTTCTGATAGCAGCGTCTCCCAGTCCAGGTGCACGATCTGCGTCAGTCAGTTAAGTTCTAGGCAATACTTCAGATCATGGGTAACCTAAATTTTATGATTTGTATTGACATTTTGCACTTTTTTCTCTCACATACAAGGTGACTTTGACAAGTCAACTGCTGTGCCTGCGAATCCCAAAATATTATTATCCAGTCCGATTATAAAACAAATGTCAATTATTCTTCTTTTAGCGGTTTTCATTACAAGATCAGGAATAGTTTCGCTCGTGATCAGTGACCAACGCGATTATGTTAGTCTCATGTTTAGCTTGTGCGGGTTAGTATTTAACAAACAAGACCGAACAATGATACAGATAACCTTAGGTATTGAAACGAATGTCATGAATCTCAAAATATACAATACCACTGTTACAGCCTACCTTAGCCTTGGTCATCCGGCCCGCTTCAAATTTCTTCGTTACGCTATGCTACACGGATCCAGAACAAGGATCTGCAAGTAAGACATATGCATGATACGGTCTAGCTGGCCGAGACTAAGCCTATCTGTATTTAAGCACAGTATCGAATCCAGCCATGCGGTCCCGACTAAGACCACAAGCAAGCACAAGAAACGCAGCTATGATGTAAAGAAGATGCCATGTCGATGAGTTTATTTTTTCGGAGTGGCCCATTATAGGTGGCTTTGAAGTAGAATGTCGCTTAAGCCAGTGCTAGGGGGCGTTAGCGGTGTTGATTTGTTTTTACATTACCTCTCACTCAATAAATAAATAAATAAATATAGTTGTTTGAAGACCTTATGGCAGACTGACTGTAAGCCAACTATGTTATCTTCGATAAATAAAGACTATTAGGATTATTATTCTTCGTTCTCTTGAAAACAAAGATCTAAAGTCAACATTGCACTACGTGACCCCGTAAGCGTTAGTTCCAATGATAAGAAGCGAAGTCTTCCAAAATCATGATAAACGGCAATCGGAACACCTCGCCTATTAGTCTGGAACCTTTCCTCCAATCTCTACCCAGAGTACACTCGTTCCTCATTTGACTCCGTCAACATCAAAGGAAGTAGTGCGAACGGTTAGGTCACGTGATTATTCAAAAAAGTTGTGGCGATGTTTATAATAAATCCTTTTGCGTGATCTGCAAAGATAAAATATAGACCTATATTAAATAATTGATGAGTTAAATTTTTTAATAATTTTCTGCTATCGAGCTTCGGTTTGAAATGTTTACATATGCGTATCGAATGTGAAGACCTAAGTACGTATTAGTTTTGTAGTAAAATAGTCCCGATTAAAACTAAATTGTTTTCTGCATTTGTTCAAATCTTGCAACATCTAATCTGCAGATATTCTGAAAATTATATTTACACAATAAATATATAAGTTTCAGGCAAACATATTCCAATTTAACAGGTTTTACCAAAATCTTGTAATTTAGTAGTTAGCAGAGATATATGTGAGTGAAAGGAACGATAACTTTGCGCGGAGATTGCCCTTCCTCTACAGCGCTCGCCCGCTCGCTGAGAGTAGCGAGCGCAGTAGGGGAAGGGTACCAGACTAGTCGCCGATATACTTTTTCCGAAGCTTGCCGGTAGCGCGCATTAGGGGAAGGGTACCAGACTACTCACTGATGTACTATCTCCGTAGACTGGTTCGCGATTGTCCTTGACACCTCACTAATGTTCGTCGCCAATAGTTAGATTGGGCACCAGTCTACTGTCTCGGAAGCTTGCCGGAAATCCGCGAGCAGTTACGAGTGGGGGACTACTCGCCGAAATCATGGTAACCGGTCTTCAGAACAGCTCCAATGATAGTACATACGGAACGGGAAACCTTTAGCTACTTCCGGAGATCGACATGGTAATTTGTCTTCGGGCCTCCTCGGCGATGTCCCTTGTCCGGTGCCATTCGTAGCATCTCGCTATCACCGAATTTGACATTACCTATAGCATATAAATGACATTTGTTTATAATTTATTTGATTATGCGTTTTTATATATGTCAAACTCAAGAAAGTTCTCCTGCAAATGCACTAGTCAAATATTATAGTCATGCTGCTTGGGATGCTCTCTATTAAGTTTTTAATTTTCTTTACCTTCCACTATTTAACCATTTCATACAACCACCATCTTCAGATTATTTAAATCCTTACATTGGGGTTAAATGAGATCGACTTGTCTCTTGATCGAAATAGTTATCTACTAGTCCTCAAAAATGTGTTGAGATATTTGCTCAACCATTTAAGGACTAGTGAGCACCGTGGTTCCTTTTTATGCTTCGTGTGCGGAAAGGGGTAAACATATGTGACCTGTCTCTGCTGAATATTCTTGTTGTTCTGTTTTAGAACATATTCATCATAGCCTATTGAGTGCTAGTTGTTTCTCTTTCTTGAATTTTCTAAAACGTTTTGATCCCTTATTTTGTTAATAAAATCATGTATTTTGTCTGTAACCGTTGGGGAATATTCGATTCGCTGTCTATGTCTTCTGTCAGCTGCTGATATCAACTGTGAAAGAAATGTTTGTGTAAATAACGTCTACCTTTCCACGATATGAAACAGTAGGTTTAATTCATATGGTACCGATCGTCAAGTCAAGGCCATCGCTGAAATTAATATCGGAACAAAGCGGAGCAAATACTTGAGGAGAGAAAGTCTTTACGGAGCCAAAATAGAAAAATAAATCAAAGTAATATAACACATCAAATAAAACTACATAAAACGTTACGATAGATGAATTTACAGCACAAAATAACATCCAAGAAGATTTCATATTTGAACGTGATGTTTTGTTAATTTTGATATAATTGTTACAGGTCTGCTGTATACAACTCTTTTGTTGGTACATGCACGTGTTATCAATTGCTGAAGATGTGCTCTTCTTCGACATTTCTCTTGCCAAATCCAAAAGGATGTCCTTCCTTCCCCGACTCTGTCAAAGCAAAATGCCTTCTTCGGCAATACTTCCCTCTTCTATACCAAATTCGACTCAACTGTCACAACAGCGTCTACTCCAACTAAACACAGGCTTGTATAAGTAATTAAGGCAGCATCGGATCATGTCATAGTGCATCCTTATTTCAAATTTTTTGTCGTTCCCAGTTCCTTTATTTGCATAGGCGATAATACCCTATCCAAACATATATTTGTCTTCATTTATGAAATGCATGCTGCCGATTATGATCGCATCTGATAGCAGCGTCTCCCAGTCCAGGTGCACGATGTAATCTGCGTCAGTCAGTATATTACCTTCTAGTTAGGCAATAATTCAGATCATGGGCAACCTAAAGTGTATGATTTGTATTGACATATTCCTTTTGCACTTTCCCCCCGCCAAAGACAAGTCAACTGCTGTGCCTGTGAACCCCAAACTATGTGCCTGTGAATCCCAAACTATGTGCCTGTGAATCCCAAACTATTATTATCCAGTCCGATTATAAAACAAATATCAATTATTCTTATAGCAGTTTTCATTACAAGATCAGGAAAGGTTTTGCTCGAGATGAGTGACCCGAACGATGATGTTAGTCTTACGTTTAGCTTGTGCGGGTTAGTATTTTAACAAACAAGACCTAACAATGATACAGATAACCTTTGGTATTGAAACGAATGTCATAAATCTCAAAATATGCAAAATATACAATACCACTGTTACAGCCTACCTGTATTTAAGCGCAGGATCGAATCCAGCCATGCGGTCCCGACTTAGACCACCAGCAAACACAAGAAACTCATATATGATGAAGATGCCATGTCGATATGAGTTTATTTTCTCGGAGTTGCCAGATGTGCGTGTTTGTAAGTGATATCTGGCGAGTTTATTGCTGATAACGTCCACATTAATAATGATATGCTTCAGTCACTGAAATAATAAGTAAGACATTATATAAAAGTAAACTTTAAGTTGATATTTTGAAGCAAATATAAATATGTTTTAATGAAAACAGTGAAAATATCGTAATAACGATTGTTGAAAGCCAACGCGTATAATAATAAAATTACTGATCAATCAAATAAAACTATATTAACACGTATCTTCACTCAACTTGCCATTATATTCAATCAGTTTGGCAAACTATTTATTTGCCCAATTCTTGTTCTACATATTCTGAAACATAAGATCAAATGTAAAGCAATTTCTCATCAAAATAATTTGACGCTAAGCCTTGCAATTTTGCAGTTTTTCTCTGAATTTCCAGAATCTTTGTACTAAATTTATTATAGCCTCCTGCAGACTAAGCCTTCACTGTTTTCAGGTGATTGCACTCCATCAATACATTGATTTGTTTGTTTGTTTATATGGTGTTTTACGTCATTTTCAACATATGTAAGGTTATATATGACGGTCGATTGTTTTATGATGGAGGCAAACCACCCACGTTTTCCTGGGTAGAACCAGTACTGTACACCTCCAACCATTCCTAAGAATCGACACTTCCTCACTAACAAGTCGAGCTCCCAGATGGATTTGAACCCGCAGTGGTGAGAGTCGAGAAGATTTACAACGCAACGTCTTTAACAACTCGGCCACGACTTTGCTACGAAAAATATTGGACGCAGAGCTAGAAAGCACTTATACTTATCTGACCACACCGCGGCTGGAAAGGGACATTGTTTCTCAGCATGTGTTCTTTTTGGTGACTATGAAGATTTTCGTAAATAATAAAAAGAATAAATTTGTATTTGTATTGACATCATTATCATACAGTAATTAACATTATCGTTAAAGCTACTATAGCTGTATATAAGAATAGTGGTTCTGTACCTATTGCTCGGGGCGCTTGTTTCAGCCAAAGGTTTTTCAGCATTAACTTGAGCTATTTTTATAAAGGGTTCATAAATTATATATCACTAGAACTGGAATTTTAGTGGTAAATAGAAATACCTTTGTTTTGAAAATCGGTTGAGAGATAAATACTTTACAGCCAAAATGTTATGTAAATTCCTTGTTAATGGGACAGCAGAAAATCAAATAATCTCATATAACTTCAGTTAGCCTTAATATTTTGCTATAAAACTCGCAGAGTGTTTTAATTTACATTTATTCAATACATTAAAATCATTTTGGATAGAAATTCTAAAAAAACTATTTCACAATTTTTTTGATGCAGCTGAATTTTGCATTGAAAAGGCCCTATCAAAAACAACTTTTGCCTGTGAAATTTTTATTTCTCAACCGATTTTAAAAAGTAAGGTATTTTTTATTTACCACTAAACATGTCTGTTTCAGTGATATACATTTTATTTAGGTACTAGTTGAATTTTGTCTTAGCAGCACAAAAAACCTTTGGCTCAAACAAGCGCCCCAAACAATAGAGCAAATGAGAGGTGTTTTATGTTTGCTTTACTGCCAAATAAAAAGAGCTTGTGAAACTTGGTCGTAAATCCGGACTTGTGCCGGGACAACATTTTAAATCCCTCGTTCGTCGTAGCAACATCGGTACAAAACATGTCAGTCCTAATCATTGAAAGATAGTTTGCTCAACACAGGATTCGAACTTGAGACTTCCAAATTGACACTCCGTATACCTTACCATTTATCCACAGAACCAACTGACGGTACCTTTCAATTTAATTATATATTCGTTTAATAGTCATGGTAATGGATTTATTTCGCAATGTTATTTGAAAAAAAAGAAAAGAAACATAGAGTATATTTTCAGCGTTTACTATTATTGTTGTTTCGAATGTCTTTGGTGTACGTATGCGCTTTGAATCACACACACACACACACAATGAACACATGATAACAATTACAATGCTACCAGTATATCGAAAAACATAACGTTTAGTTAGTATTGATAAACTGTCTATATAGCCCAATGTTAAAGCACAGGGATTGTCAATCCGATGTCCATGAGTTCGCATCTCGCTTAGGCTATACTATTTTCTGTGAATGGATGTGCACTTTTGATGTTGCTTTGTCGATCGCAGGTACAGAAATGAAACAGGTTCGTTATACAACTGCCTTATATACGGGTTTCCAGCCATGGTTCAGTAGCTTGAGTTTGGTGGCTAACCAAGCGTTAAACCGCTCCCATTTGTTTTAGGTATACACGCCCACTGGCCTTACTAGTATATACAGTAATTGTAGCTTTAAGAGTGTACGTTTGTTTTGCTCTCTCCACTGTTTAATTTGAACATTTACATTCATTTTAAGGCAGTTCTTTGTTTTAATGCTTTTATTATCAATGTCAGCTTGTATTAATGCTATTTTAAGCTAATCCTTTTATTCATCTTAGCTCTAATTGCGCATTGTTCTTTAAATACATCGTATAGCTGCAAGATATTTTATGCCATATATAACATTGTTTCAACAGATGTGTGCACATATTGTAAATGTATTTTGTTTGAAGACCTTATGGCAGACTGACTGTAAGCCAATTATGTTATCTTCTATAAATAAAGACTATTATGAACGGTAAGCCAACTATGTTATCTTCTATAAATGTAGACTATTATGAACTGGAAGCTATCTATGTTATCTTCTATAAATGTAGACTATTATGAACTGGAAGCTATCTATGTTATCTTCTATAAATATTATGAACTGTAAGCCAACTATGTTATCTTCTATAAATGTAGACTATTATGAACGGTAAGCCAACTATGTTATATTCTATAAATGTAGACTATTATGAACTGGAAGCCAACTATGTTATCTTCTATAAATGTAGACTATTATGAACGGTAAGCCAACCATGTTATCTTCTATAAATGTAGACTATTATGAACTGGAAGCCAACTATGTTATCTTCTATAAATGTAGACTATTATGAACTGGAAGCCAACTATGTTATCTTCTATAAATATTATGAACTGTAAGCCAGCTATGTTATCTTCTAAAAATAAAGACTATTATAGTTATTATTATTATTCAAACTTAATAGTGTTCTTTTTACTCATCATTTGGGATCAACTAGCCCATTATAGGTGGCTTTGAAGTAGAATGTCGCTTAAGCCAGTCCTAGGGGGCGTCTGCGGTGTTTGATTTTCTTTTTTTTAGCATTACCTCTCATGAACAGGCTCAATAAAACCGAGACTTCTACTTTATTTTCCTGGTTGTGTTTGTTTCTTCCAAATGTTCTCCCATATCAGTATTTATTAACATTCACACTAGAGTAGGTTTAGTGCAGTGTGACGGCTGTAAAATGTCTCCTCGTGCTACGTTTTATGAAACAACTTACGACCATTTTGATCGTAAATCAATTTCTTAAATGCTTCACTTAAATTACAATATTCAAATAAACGTGATTTTATTTCATGTCCATATACATGTGATATTTCTGCACTACATGCACACACAATTGTCTACATTGAATGCTTAGGTGAAAAAAGTGAACGATTTTATAATTTGAGTGTTTCTTTTGATAAAACAGGGCCCATTAGTGTTATACTACACAAAATATGTTAAGGATCACTTTTATTCTTCCGTATAATTTTATTAGAAATCAATTCACAATGACGATATTTATTTTCATTGATACTTCAACAATTTCACAATTTGAATCAAGTCACGAGATCACATGACCATTCACTGCCGTAAATAATTCATGTAAAATAGAAATAATGCTATTTATTTCAGCAAGAAATTTAGACAACAAAAAAGTGATCCTTAGCAATATTTGTATTGATCCTTTGGGATCAACTAGCCCACTTGAGATCAACTAGCCCACTATAGGTGTTTTGGGATCAACATAGGTGTTTTGGGATCAACTATCCCACTATAGGTGTTTTGGGATCAACATAGGTGTTTTGGGATCAGCTAGCCCACTATAGGTGTTTTGGGATCAGCATAGGTGTTTTGGGATCAACTAGCCCACTATAGGTGTTTTGGGATCAACTAGCCCACTATAGGTGGCTTTAAAGCAGAGTAACGCTTTTAAAAGCCGATTCTAAGAGGCGTGAGAGAAGTTGCATTACATTACTTCTCATGAACAGACTCAATAAAAACGACTCTGCTACTTTATTCTCTTGGTTGTGTTTGTTGCTTCCAAAGGATCTCCATTATCAGTATTTATTGTATGAAAAAGAAACGTGTTATTATATCGGATGATAACTGGTTAGGACAGTGCGTCATTATGTATTGCGTAACAACGAAGTTTTATAACGAGATAAAGAAAAACGAAATAGTAAACACAAAGTTTGTCATTTTTTCAAACACTCGATGAAATTATGACTTTTTCTACCCAAACTAAATAAATTGCACAGAAAAATTCAAAAGTTAACCGATCAGATGCATTAAATCGCGTTGTACAGTATTCTGTGAGGTAAAGGAAACTCTCCTAGGCAATGTTTTCAAGTTTATTTGGTATCTTTAAAATTCAGAATGACTGTATTTTGGTCAATTTTTGTAACGCCCTTGATGAGGTGGAGGTACTCTTAAACGAAGTAACTCTTCAGGTCATGTAGCATTTTAAAGAACCGTTTTTTCTTTTCATTTTTGAAGCACACACACTTTTTTGTCGTCGCATGTTTTGGCATTTGTTAGCTACACATATAATGATTAAACTAGATGTAATGGCAGGGGCGTTCCTGTGGCTAATTTAGGTATACGCACCATCGAGTTTTGGATTCACAAATGTGCCTAACCCCACTATACCTTCAGTTTTTGTTGCATTTTTCGCATTTTTGGCCCTTTTTATTTGTTTGCTTCTTTAATAAACTGTACGCACGTGCGTCAGTGCGTATGCCCAGGTACGCCCCTGAATGGAAATGCTCTTTGCCTGGTTTACGTTCTTACACTGTCATAGACATGAGCATGCCTACTGATTGTTAGTAAGAATGTTCTGAAGCATTTCTTATTAACAACAACTAGTCATTTGTTGTCTTCCGTTTTTGAAGAAGAAAAAAAGAGCCATATATGTGGTGGGGTTTCCCATCGGCTACGGCGACCAAGGCATCAACCTTAGGTTTATGCGTCTCATGCAGTAACTAAGTGATATGCAGTAAATCGTCGGAACACACGCATGATTAATTACGTGATTAACGAAGAGTAACGTAATGCAGTCGAACGTAGGTTCAAACGATGCATGCAATGAAGTTATTGTCGCTTGAGAGAAGCGAATTAGACGATAATTAATTTCTCTTCATGTGAGTGATTCTCATAGGGGGCGCACTCTCAGTGGAGTGCACGTGGCGTGTAGAACGCCAGTTTTTGCCATTCAGCGTTGAATGACTGACCAGTTAACACGTTCAAATTTTAGATTCTTAGTAAATCTTGTTGCAGTAACACCTATTATGGATTTGAAGACATTTCAGGATATTTATGTTGTCCGGGCTGCATTGGTTCCATTGATTATTGAAACGTTTGTACTTTTGATAGTTCAAGGTCAAGTGCAAGATCTTATCCTGAGTGATACCTTGAATAAAAATGTTATCGGATACATGTTTCCCATACGTGGGTTTTTCGCGGATGGCTCGGTATCACATTGATGGTGCTCTGTTTAAAGTACGACGTGATTGGTGGAGCTGTTGCAGTAAGGATGACGTTTTATATCTTAGAAATGATAACATTTGTAATACAGTTTATGGTTAATTTATCACCATTGCAATTTGCTTAAGTAATTCAGTCGAAGGAAAGTGTATTATATAAGGGAGAATACTGGGTTGGTTGTATGCTAAAATAGTAGATATAAAATCGTATCTCCTTTGTTGATTCAGTAATCGGGAAGTATTGCGTTTGCTTCAGATCAGTTTAGCGATTTGACATATGTCATGTGACAATAATAGACTGGCGCAAGTCTGTGATGAGAGATTGCTATATTTTATAGGTGTAGTTTCTTATGTATCGTATTATAAGTTAAAGGTGAAGTGTGTTATTAATTAATTTTAATAAGGTCAGTCAGTCGGTCGTCCAATGGCTTATACCAATAAAAAATAAATGTATATTTATAACGTATGTGTTGTTGTCGTGTTACTCCTATGAGAAGGGTGAGTGTTAAGAAGAGAAGGAAGGATATACACGCAATAGTCTCCATCGGCTAGGACAATTAAATTATATGTGTTTGATTGCTTATGAAATAGGGCTGGCGTGGCGCAGTCGGTAGCGCGGCGGATTTGTAACCGGAGGCCCGGGTTCAATCCTCCGTGGTGCCACTGAGTTTCGTCGGTGTGTTCATCACAAGACACTTTCGCCTCGTCCGTCGGATGGGGATGTAAATCGGGAGGTTCCGTGTATCGGTCTATCCTCCGAGCACGTTAAAGAATCATAGAAATATATTCTTATCCTTCCCCCCTCTCTCTCTGGGTCGGCTCTAAATAACCTTTACTGTGTTGAGCCGTTAAAGATATATACTCAGGGACCTCTATAAGGCCCTGTACGACACTGGTAGGACCCCTGTAAGGCCCTGTATGTCATTGGTAGGTATATACTCCGGGACCTCTATAAGGCCCTGTACGACATTGGTTTGTATATTTTCAGGGACCTCCGTCAGGTCATGTACGACATTAATTTATATAGGCCATGTATGACATCGGTATGTATTTACTCAGGGACCTCTATAAAGCTCTGTATGACATTGGTATGTATATACTCACGGACCTCTATAAGGCCCTGTATGACATTGGTGTGTATATACTCACGGACATCTATAAGGCCATGTATGACATTGGTATGTATATACTCAGGAACATCTGTAGGGTCCTGTATGACACTGGTATGTATATACTCAGGGACCTCTATAAGGCCCTGTATGACATTGGTATGTATATACTCAGGGACATCTATAGGGTCCAGTAGGACATTGGTATGTATATACTCACGGACCTCTATAAGGCCCTGTATGACATTGGTATGTATATACTCAGGGACATCTATAAGGTCCTGTATGACATTGGTATGTATATACTCAGGAACCTCTATAAGGCCCTGTATGACATTGGTATGTATATACTCAGGGACCTCTATAAGGTCCTGTGTGACATTGTTATATACTCAGGGACCTCTATAAGATCCCGTCGGACATTGGTATGTATCTCCTCAAGGACGTCTATAAGGTCCTGTATGACATTGGTATGTATATACTCAGGGACCTCTGTAAGGTCCCGTAGGACATTGGTATGTATATACTCAAGGACATATATAAGGTCCTGTGTGACATTGGTATGTATATACTCATGGACTTCTATAAAGTCCTGTATGACATTAGTATGTATATACTCAAGGACCTCTATAAGGCCCTGTATGATATCGGTATATATATACTCAGAGATCTCTATAAGGTCCCGTAGGACAATGGTATGTTTAAACTCATGAACCTCTATAAGGCCCTGTATGACATTGGTATGTATATACTCAGGAACATCTGTAGGGTCCTGTATGACACTGGTATGTGTATACTCAGGGACCTCTATAAGGCCCTGTATGACATTGGTATGTATATACTCAGGGACATCTATAAGGTCCAGTAGGACATTGGTATGTATATACTCAGGGACCTCTATACGGCCCTGTATAACATTGGTATGTATATACTCGGGGACCTCTATAAGGACCTGTAGGATATTATTATGAATATACTCAGGAACATCTATAAGGTCCAGTAAGACATTGGTATGTATATACTCAGGGACCTCTATAAGGCCCTGTATGACACTGGTATGTATATACTCAGTGACCTCTGTAAGGCTCTGTATGACATTGGTATGTATATACTCAGGGACCTCTATAAAGCCCTATATGACACTGGTATGTATTTACTGAGAGACTATATAAGGTCCTGTAGGACATTGGTATGTTTATACGCAGGATCCTCTATAAGGCCCTGTATGACATTGGTATGTATATATTCAGGGACCTCTATAAGGTCCTGTATGATATTGATATGTATATACTCAGGGACCTCTATAAGGTCCTGTAGGATATTATTATGTATATACTCAGGAACATCTATAAGGTCCTGTAAGACATTGGTATGTATATACTCAGGGACCTCTATAAGGCCCTGTATGACACTGGTATGTATATACTCAGTGACCTCTGTAAGGCTCTGTATGACATTGGTATGTATATACTCAGGGACCTCTATAAAGCCCTATATGACACTGGTATGTATTTACTGAGAGACTATATAAGGTCCTGTAGGACATTGGTATGTTTATACGCAGGATCCTCTATAAGGCCCTGTACGACATCGGTATGTTACTATATACACAGGGACCTCTGTAAGGCCCTGTACGACATTGGTATGTATATACGCAAATACCTCTATAAGGCCCTGTATGACATCGGTATGTATATACTCAGGGACATCTATAAGGTCCTGTATGACATCGGTATGTATATACTCAGGGACCTCTATAAGGTCCTGTATGACGTTGGTATGCATATAGTCATGGACATCTATAAGGTCCTGTATGACATCGGTATGTATATACTCACGGACCTCTGTAAGGTCCTGTAAGTCATCGGTATGTATATACTCAGGGACGTCTATTAGTTCCTGTATGACATTGGTATGTATAAACTCAGGAGCCTCTGTAAGGTCCTGTATGACATCGGTATGTAGCTCCTCAAGGACCTCTATAAGTCCCTGTACGACATTGGTATGTAATACGCAGGGACCTCTATAAGGTCCTGTATGACATCGGTATGTAGCTCCTCAAGGACCTCTATAAGGCCCTGTACGACATTGGTATGTATATACTCAGGGACCTCTATAAGGTCCTGTATGACATCGGTATGTAGCTCCTCAAGGACCTCTATAAGGCCCTGTACGACATTGGTATGTATATACTCAGGGACCTCTGTAAGGTCCTGTATGACACTGGTATGTATATACTCAGGGACCTCTGTAATGCCCTGTATGACATTGGTATACATATACTCAGGGACCTCTATACATTCCCGTACTACATTGGTATGTATATACTCAGGGACCTCTACAAGGTCCTGTGTGACATTGTTATGTATATACTTAGGGACCTTTCTAAGGCACTAATAAGTATATGACACAGGTATGTATATGCTCAGAGACCTCTATAAGGTCCTGTATGACATTGGTTTGTATATACTCAGCGACCTCTATAAGGTCTAGTAGGACATTGGTATGCATATACTCAGGGACCTCTATAAGGTCCTGTATGACATTGGTATGTATATACTCAGGGACCTCTATAAGGTCCTGTACGACATTGGTATGCATATACTCAGGGACCTATATAAGGACCTGTATGACATTGGTATGTATATACTCAGGGACCTCTGTAAGGTCATGTATGACACTTGTATGTATATACTCAGGGACCTCTATAAGGCCCTGTATGACATTGGTATGTATATACTCAGGGAGGTCTATAAGGCCCTGTACGACATTGGTATGCATATACTCAGGGACCTATATAAGGACCTGTATGACATTGGTATGTATATACTCAGGGATCTCTATAAGGACCTGTATGACATTGGTATGTATATACTCAGGGACCTCTATAAGGTCCTGTATGACATTGGTATGTATATACTCAGGGACGTCTATAAGGCCCTGAATGACATTGGTATGTATTTACTCAGGGACCTCTGTAAGGTCCTGTATGACACTGGTATGTATATACTCAGGGACCTCTGTAAGGTCTAGTAGGACATTGGTATGTATATACTCAGGGACCTCTATAAGGTCCTGTATGACATTGGTATGTATATACTCAGGGACCTCTATAAGGTCCTGTATGACGTTGGTATGCATATACTCAGGGACGTCTATAAGGCCCTGTATGACATTGGTATGCATATACTCAGGGACCTCTATAAGGACCTGTAGGACATTGGTATGCATATACTCAGGGACCTCTATAAGGACCTGTAGGACATTGGTATGTATATACTCAGGGAGGTCTATAAGGCCCTGTATGACATTGGTATGTATATACTCAAGGACCTATATAAGGCCCTGTATAACATTGGTATGTATATACTCAAGGACCTCTATAAGGCCCTGTATAACATTGGTATGTGTATACTCAGGGACGTCTATAAGGCCCTGAATGACATTGGTATGTATTTACTCAGGGACCTCTGTAAGGTCCTGTATGACACTGGTATGTATATACTCAGGGACGTCTATAAGGACCTGTAGGACATTGGTATGTATATACTCAAGGACCTATATAAGGCCCTGTATAACATTGGTATGTATATACTCAAGGACCTCTATAAGGCCCTGTATAACATTGGTATGTGTATACTCAGGGACGTCTATAAGGCCCTGAATGACATTGGTATGTATTTACTCAGGGACCTCTGTAAGGTCCTGTATGACACTGGTATGTATATACTCAGGGACGTCTATAAGGACCTGTATGACGTTGGTATGTATATACTCAGGGACGTCTATAAGGACCTGTAGGACATTGGTATGTATATACTCAAGGACATCTATAAGGTCCAGTAGGACATTGGTATGTATATACTCACGGACCTCTATAAGGCCCTGTATGACATTGGTATGTATATACTCAGGGACCTCCATAAGGTCCAGTAGGACATTGGTATGTATATACTCAGGGAGGTCTATAAGGCCCTGTATAACATTGGTATGTATTTACTCAGGGACCTCTGTAAGGTCCTGTATAACATTGGTATGTATATACTCAAGGACCTATATAAGGCCCTGTATAACATTGGTATGTATATACTCAGGGACCTCTATAAGGTCCTGTATGACATTGGTATGTATTTACTCAGGGACCTCTGTAAGGTCCTGTATGACACTGGTATGTATATACTCAGGGACCTCTGTAAGGTCATGTATGACACTTGTATGTATATACTCAGGGACCTCTATAAGGTCCTGTATGACATTGGTATGTATATACTCAGGGACCTCTATAAGGTCCTGTATGACATTGGTATGTATATACTCAGGGACCTCTATAAGGTCCTGTATGACATTGGTATGTATATACTCAGGGACCTCTATAAGGTCATGTATGACACTTGTATGTATATACTCAGGGACCTCTATAAGGTCCTGTATGACATTGGTATGTATTTACTCAGGGACCTCTGTAAGGTCCTGTATGACACTGGTATGTATATACTCAGGGACCTCTGTAAGGTCATGTATGACACTTGTATGTATATACTCAGGGACCTCTATAAGGTCCTGTATGACATTGGTATGTATATACTCAGGGACCTCTATAAGGTCCTGTATGACGTTGGTATGCATATACTCAGGGACGTCTATAAGGCCCTGTATGACATTGGTATGCATTTACTCAGGGACCTCTGTAAGGTCCTGTATGACATTGGTATGTATATACTCAGGGACTTCTATAAGGTCTTGTAGGGCATTGGTATGTATATACTCAGGGACATCTATAAGGTCCTGTATGACATTGGTATGTATATACTCAGGGACTTCTATAATGTTTTGTAGGGCATTGGTATGTATATACTCAGGGACTTCTATAAGGCCCTGTATGACATTGGTATGTATATACTCTGGGACCTCTATAAGGTCTTGTAGGGCATTGGTATGTATATACTCAGGGATCTCTATAAGGCCCTGTATGACATTGGTATGTATATACTCAGGGACTTCTATAAGGTCTTGTAGGGCATTGGTATGTATATACTCATGGATCTCTATAAGGCCCTGTACGAAATTGGTATGTATATACTCAAGGTCCTCTATAAGGTCCTGTATGACATTGGTATACATATACTCAGGGACCTCTATAAGGACATGTAGGACATCGGTATGTAACTATATACTCAGGGACCTCTATAAGGTCCTGTATGACATTGGTATGTATATACTCAGGGATCTCTATAAGGCCCTGTACGACATTGGTATGTATATACTCAAGTACCTCTATAAGGCCCTGTACGACATTGATATGTATATACTCAAAGACCTCTATAAGGCCCTGTACGACATTGGTATGTATATACTCAAGTACCTCTATAAGGCCCTGTACGACATTGGTATGCATATACTCAATGTCCTCTATAAGGCCCTGTACGACATTGGTATGTATATACTCAAGTACCTCTATAAGGCCCTGTACGACATTGGTTTGTATATACTCAAGGACCTCTATAAGGCCCTGTACGACATTGGTATGTATATACTCAAGTACCTCTATAAGGCCCTGTACGACACTGGTATGTATATACTCAAGGACCTCTATAAGGCCCTGTATGACATTGGTATGTATATACTCAAGGACCTATATAAGGCCCTGTATGACATTGGTATGTATATACTTAAGGACCTCTATAAGGCCATGTATGACATTGGTATGTATATACTCAAGGACCTCTATAAGGCCCTGTACGACATTGGTATGTATATACTCAAGGACCTCTATAAGGCCCTGTACTACATTGGTATGTATATACTCAAGGACCTCTATAAGGCCCTGTACGACATTGGTATGTATATACTCAAGGACCTCTATAAGGCCCTGTATGACATTGGTATGTATATACTCAAGGACCTCTATAAGGCCCTGTACGACATCGGTATGTATATACACAAGGACCTCTATAAGGCCCTGTATGACATCGGTATGTATATACTCAAGGACCTCTATAAGGCCCCGTTAACATTTTCAGAGAATGACACGCATTGATACCTTCGGGGAGGTACCCCTGCAAACGTAGTCCTTCAAATCCATGGTTGACCATGCTAAACCGTGCTAAGCATGGTCAACCATGATCATCAGTTTGCAGGGGTATGCACAATTTTATACACTTTTTTCCAAATTTTATTTGTGTATTTATTTAGTGCTGACTTTATGTCAATTGTTTGCCATTTTCTGCGAATTGTATGCTGCTCTTTTAAATGACGCGTGGTTTGTTATGGCAACAGTTGATCAAAATGATACATTGATGAAAGACGTTTTATTCCACCATTTAGCAGAGATTTAATGGTATGCATTGATAAATTTTCAAGTTAATGAATAAAAATTACATAAAGCCTACACATTTCTGAGACAACCCTCACATATCATGTTGGTTATACGGATTAATATCAACTGGAACACCGAAGAACACGGATGAATGAATATGACATTAATCTATTATTCATGTTAATACAATGTTTAATAATCACATCAAATAGGTTACAACCCATTAACAGCTTGATATTGAGTCGGACGATTTTGCCTGATATGGTACCATTTGTTTTAGTTCCTACAAACACACATCATGAAGTACATAAAATAGCAACAGGGAACAAGTTTAATCTTTATTGTATCCACTCAAAACCCGGTAATAACTTTATATCCCATATTGCTGGTTTCCAGTATGATTGCAAAGAAGGTATTAAAAAGGTTTTGCTTTGAAACTGATTCTGACATTGTGTTTGATTTAGATGAAATCGAGAGTGAGACGGTATATTGTGATATAGTTTCTGAAACTCATCTGGTGTTAACCCGTAACCCGCTAAGCATGACTATAATATCCTTTGCGACCATTGTAAACAAGCTGATCAGGGTGTACAATGTCCAGATGCTGATCAGTCATTTTCCCCAAAACACCCCTTTGTCACACAAATGGAATGGTCTTAATTCAAAGAAAGAACATTCCATTATATATATGTAGCGGGTTAAGAGTTAAAAGTCGATGACATTAATATGAACATTGAAAGAAAACAGAATAATCATCCATGGTTTACCTCCAAATAATGCCAACAATGGACCCATTCTTCTATATTCTCACAAAAACACAAGTGTCCGACTCGTGATCAAAATAGTCCCAGTCAGTATCATACATTGGTAGTTGCTGTTTCTACATGTGAAACACGTATATATTAATACATGTTTCGAAACACATATGTTGATTAATTTCAATGACATTTTCAACGACATTTTCAACAATTCAACTGAAGATATTGTTAAGTAAATAAGATTAAATTAAAATTGAATTTCTATGAAATATATCAGTTATCTTAGTTTATTTCCCTGTTGCGTTTTTAAAGTCGTTCAGTATATATATACATGTATATAAACAACTGGGAAACTCCATTGAGATACTGCCATATTTATTAAACCAAAACCAAACTGATTATCCTTTTTACATCGTAGGTCTATGTCATTCTTTACAAAAGGTGTCCAACTCGTGGCCACTGTACTCAGTATCAGATGTGGAATGGGGAGGAGCCACTGTACTCAGTATCAGATGTGGAATGGGGAGGAGCCACTGTACTCAGTATCCAATGCGGAATGGGGAGGAGCCACTGTACACAGTATCAGATGTGGAATGGGGATGTGCCACTGTACTCAGCATCATATGTGGAATGGGGAGGAGCCACTGTACTCAGTATCTGATGTGGAATGGGGAGGAGCCTCTGTACTCAGTATCACATGTGGATTGGGGAGGAGCCACTGTACTCAGTATCTGATGTGGAATGGGGAGGAGCCACTGTACTCAGTATCAGATGTGGAATGGGGAGGAGCCACTGTACTCAGTATCAGATGTGGTATGGGGAGGAGCCAAAAAATGAGAATAATAGAGATGAAGTGATTACTGGAAATTAATATCATGTTCTTAACCCTTAGCCCACTATGAATGTATAATGGACTGTCCTTTCTTTAGATTTAGACCAATTCATTTATGTTATAAAGCGGTGTTTTGGAGAAATGACTGAAGAGCAGGCTGATCTGCTGATCTGGGATACTATGGACGAAAAGGCTATTGTCAGAAAACAGCCTGCTAAGGTCTTATCCCCATTTAATTTAGAATCATGGCATTCAGGTTTCCAGATCACACTTGGGGAATTCTACCTGCAGTTGTAAAAAACTGTTGGCTATTTCTAGGGACCCCATGGCCAACTGGGGCATGTGTGTATACCTTTTTCCGAAAGATTGTTCTAGAAAGTGCTTGATTGCATCATATTAACCTATTCATGTCAAAAAAAATGATGGTGGGGTGGGGGATGGGGTGGATGTCCCACAGACCCCTAGATCGGTTCTCGCCGTCAGCGGTCAATTATTACTTTCATGCATATAATTTATAAAAGCCTGGTTACGCCCTTGTGTTATTATATTTATTACAGTTTTTATAAAGAGCTAATGTATACTTTCGTGTTCACCACATGATACATTATTATACAAGGTATGCATGTAGCGCTGAGAACAATGTGTACATAGCTACAAGAAAACAAGGCTAAAACACCAATTTTGAGAAAGAACAAATAAAATACGTTATAAGATAAAATTACAGTTATTATAAATGCAATACAGATAAATGAATAATAGTCATTCCAAAAGAATAAATTCAATACAATAATGTCAAGTAAATATATTCACACTCGTAATTTTTTTATTTAAATAAATATAGTTGGCAATAAAGCTAAACACCTTTAATTGTTTTGATTTGAATGAAAAAATAAACACATAATACTCTATGGTACTACAACCTGGCTCCTTTCTAAATTTATTGATAATTATATCATAATTTTATATTATTTTCGTTGGGAGTTAGCCCTTAGATATTCAAACACAAATCCATAATACTAGTATTAAACAAATAAAATATATTATAAGATAAAATTACAGTTATTATAAATGCAATACAAATAAATGAGTTGATCTGTTTTGAATGTCCACAATAATTAACTTACTATAGGATCCAATATGACCCAGCCAAAACCATTCATAACAAACTGTCCTTTCTCAACAGTCTTAGCCGCTATTTTTTCAACAAAAAGAAAATATGTAATGTTTTAGTGCCAAACACTCTTTCCTCAGTCATACAGGCCTTCAGTAAATGTACAGTACCCTAATTAGGGATCTGTCGATTGGTAAGGCAAAACAAAATACCTGTGTTTCCGGTGGAAGACCGACCCTATTTTTAAGGGGCCGACCCTAAAACTTTTTATGAAATTTTTTAAAAAATAAATAAATATATTTTGTTCTGAACAATGATTTATCACAATATATCGAGGTAAACTGACATCACAGAGAAGCTTTCAGTTGTATCATCAACTTGTATGGGGTTTATGAGATAATACATGTAGAATCTCACAATATCTTGCTCTTTTTTTGGCCTTATATCCCAAAGATGTTACCAGCATTATGTGGCCTTCACATACTGTCTGGCATACGGCTTTTGATCTCTCAGACCATATCAAATACGCATATGTTATTTCATCTGCTACTACAGATCTAAGGTTCTGTCATATCTATATTTATACTAATAATCATAACAAGAGGTCCATGACCTTGAAACTCTCCCCTAAAGATCTGAACAGCTAGATCTTGGAACGGTATCATAACCTTTTAAATGTCATTATTTGAAGGGGCAGTGTTTGTTAATCATTAAACAATACACCTTTTGTTAGGCCATGCTTGGAGGTGGCATGTTTGAAGTCCAAGCAGCCCTTACAGTTGTAAATACATTTTATTTTCAATATTTCTCAAATGAAAACCCTTTTTGTAACAAGAGTAACATTCCTGTAAAGTTTCGTGTTCTTCAAGTAGTTTCAGAAGAGTAGTTACCACAAGTTGTTCCTATATAACTCTGTGTAAACAAAGATGGCTGGTGGTGGCCATGTTTGATGTCAGACCAAAAGACAAACATTTAGGAACAACTTAATGCTATGCCAGCCATTTTGGTAAAGGTACCAATTCAATAACAGAGGTAACCATACAATTGTACTTTTAAAATCTATTTTTAGCTGTGGTGGCCATCTTGAAGGACAAACCAGACAGCAAAAGCAACATTCCTGTAACGTTTCATGAAAATCCATCAAGCAGTTTCAGAGGACTAGTCACCACAGGTTTTTCCAATATAACTATGTAAACAAAAATGTTTGACATCGAATTGAAATGAATCTTGGTTAGGACTAACTAAATGTCATGCCAGTATTTTGATAAGGTTCCAGATCAATATCACTTATGGTTTTCGAGAAGAAGTCTCCAGAAAAAGACAAATGTAACTCCATAAGGAGAGTACCAGACTTACAGATCAGCAGACGACATTTCGTCTACCAAGTCTCTGAGGCGTAAATTACATATCTTTTTGACCTCATTTACCCCTGTAACAGCTTCAGTTTCACCTGAATTTTTCAATCGTGTTTCTAAACCCATCAAAATGGCCTCTTTTTTATTTTCTCGTACACATATTACAAACGGGAATCCAAACTTGTTCTTGTATTTGGTGTTAAGTTCGGACATTGTTTTGCGTTCAGCATCTGTCATTGTATGGAGACCAGCCATTGACCGCTCCTTTGTCGACTCTGCTGAGAGACCACCAGGCTGAGCCAGTCCACCAGCAAGGTCCGTGTAAAGACGAAGGACGCCTTCTTTTCCTGTGAAATAATATAATTCCAGATGCATATTGGTATAACAAGGCATACACAATGAATTGTGTAATGATTTAAACTTTCAAAAGAAATGTGTATATTATGTAGTGATATATGCGAAGTGAATGAGGCAAAACTACATTCAAATTGATTGTACTATAATTGGTTTAAACATTTTTGAAAAGGGGGGGAGGGGCATTTATTTGAGACCAAAAATACATGTGTAATAATTGATCAAAACAACGCAGTTGTGACGTCATGACGTCATTAATACAGGAAAGCCCGTTTGGGTTCTGATCAAAATCTAGTTTCACTGACATCATGACGTGATGACATCAGGACGTCAGGATAGCCTATGATTGCTCAACCAGACCCTGAGCTCTACAATCTGTGAACGCTTTGTACAAATCCGATCATAAATAGAGAAGATATAGCCATAAGAATGGGTTGAACGCAAAAGTAGTCCTAGGTAAACTATTAAGTTACTGTGAAGCATAGCCTGAGTGGTGAAAGACACAGGGCTGGTATGTATATAGAGAATATTATGACAGTGCCTTTTACTATCAAGTTTATTAGGCGAGGCTTAGAAAACGAAGATTTTCTTCGTTTTCGTGTTGAGCCTAATAAACTTGATAGTAAAAGGCACTGTCATAGGGGATTTATCATGAAAATCCCCTTAACGGTATCAACTTTTGTCCACATACTATGAGTTTGAAAAAAAGTATCCCTTTGGTTTCCGATTTCGACCAAGTATATGAGAGTCGAGCTTACAGAACGGAAAATCAGTCTCTACTTCCGCTGATAGGCTAGTCTCGGCCAGCTAGACCGTATCATGCATATGTCTTACTTGCAGATATCGGTCTGGGTAGATTAGGCCAATTAAAGCGCCCACTAGCGATTAGCACAATATTTTAGCGCGTTTTTTCACGCGCATAAAATCGACGTTTGCGTGACGTCATGTTGTAAATAAACGTACAACGTCAATTGTTGATGCATCAGTTAAACTTTTTAACGTCACTTGCTGCTTCTCATACGTTAAAAATAAGAACTTATTATTAAATTAACTTAAAAAGATGTATTTTGAAAGTCTCGTTGAATCTCTCAAAATCTCTCCAAATCTTCTTTTTTTTCCTCTTCACTGCTATAATAAGTAATTATAAACTATTTGATTAAATATGGACTATTAAATATTAGTTTAAGGAGTATTTTGGATCTTTTGATTTAGATTACTATAAACCAATGACTAAAAATCTTAATCGGGCTCCATTTTCCAGCATTTCCATGAATAATGTCGAATAATGTTGACAATACATGTAATTTATATATTATTAGAATTGGGTCCATTTTTCTCCCATCACTAAGTAAGAATTTAATGCGCAGTTTATAATAAAAAAGAGCTGTCGAAGAACAACCCAGCTCCACTATTCAATTTTTCAAACAATAATAAATTATATAGCCAGTATACAGTATACCATCAGAAAAAAGGCTGTGAAATTTAATTTTTTATAAGTTTTAATTAAAAAATGCTGTCATTTTAAAGAAATTTGTGGTCGAAATGCAACTCGGGGATGGAGGGGATGAGAATTTAGCTTTTTTTTATTGTGACCTCATTTCAGTTTTCTTTTTATCGATATTTCATCTGTGTATCTGAATTTAATCTAAATTGTTTTATATGTAAATGATTGCGTTCAAATTTAAATGTTAATATCCAAATAATTCAAAACGCAGATATATGTAAAAAAAATAAGTAAAAACAAAAATATTCGGGTGGTGGTGATGATGGGGTTAGGGGTGGGGGATGGTTGGTGGATGGGGTGATGGGGATGGGGATGGGGTGGGGACACATCATTGATAAAGGTGTAGATTTGATAAAACAAAACAACAGTAAGTTGGGATATCTTTGAGAACCTGACCATTCCACCTACTTTCACGCACCTTCGCAACCTATCGATGATTCTGAACTTATCTGAAATTGACAGAGTTTGTACGAGTGGTCCGTACTGAACACATGCACGAATCTCGTAGTGTGTTAAAATACAAGTTTAATGCTTTTTTCAATTGTTTCATATTGGCGAGTTACAGTTACATAGAACATAGAATAATAAAAAAATCTGCATAGTAGCCAATTTATTAGGCTAGTGAATCTCAATATTTGTTAACATATAAAAGGAGGATCCGATTAATGCAGTATCCTCAATTATAGTTTGAAATTTTAAGTTAATTACTCAAACTGGATAAATCCCCATTTAGGCCGTGCCTTTTTCATATTAATATTCTATTTATCATGTAGATTATCCACATTACTATTATTACCTATTTCTCAGAATGTTACGCTTATTGAGGACGCCGCCATGTTGTTGTTTTTTGTTTGTTTTATGACGTCTGGCAACGTTTAGTCTCTATCATCCAGACACACTCAAGCTGACTGCGAGCGCCAGCGAGCCTCTGGACTCACTGTTCTTAAAAAAAATGTTGACCGATAGAAGGCGCTAACCGTCAAAACTGACCTCGACGTGACGTCATTTTGATTGCAACATCAAAGTGCACGTTGAATTACGCGCAACATTAGTTCCAATGGGATGTGTGTACGTTCTTATTAAATATACAATAAACTTCGTTTTATTGTAGTTTCTCTAAAAACATAATATAATCTTACAAAATGATGTTTAAAATTTAATTTTTAGCATTAATGGTGATCCGCTGACTATGTTTGGAGTAATTTTATTGTACAACATTGCGCGTAACGTCACGTATTTTTTGACGCCGTCGTGACGTAGGGGGTGATTCCCACGGATTTCCATAACAAACTGAAGTTGACCAATCAGAGGCCGGTGATTTTTTTTTGTCCACACCTCGTTTTGATGTCAAAAATTTTAAAGAAGCTTTACTCCAGACCATCGTTTGGACTTCTTTGAGAGAAGTCTCGCGAGAATTCTGGTTGATAGAGACTAGGCAACGTTAGGTGCATGACGTCAGATAACGTTACGTACAATAAACGCCGAGGGATTCCGCATTGATTGCTCTATTGGTCAACTTGCCTAATAAAGCAAAATGTATTAGGTCACCCCTTTATTAGGCAGAAAAGTGAATATCTTCATGATAATGAATGTTATTTTCCTTTATTTCTGAAACCTTTATCTTACTTTTAGTGCTCTCTAGTGAAAACCACATACAAATTGAAGGTAAGATGGACATGCTGCACTACTTTTTGTGAAGCACAGTTTGAAGTGTACTTTGGTCATTTTGACCTCAGAATTCAAAAAGAAGGTGGTTACTTTCAGTTTGGAAAATATTTTAGAAAAAAAGCAGGTCACGCCATCATCTAAGGTCCATTTTTGTGTTGCACTGGGCCTGACTAATACGTCATTAGGATTGTATATTTTCGTGTACGAATATATTAACTGACATATAACGTTATATAAAAATAATCGTGTCTAGGTCCCTCTAGTATAGTTCTTGAAAATAAAGTAGACTAAATGGTTTATTTGGGTGTCACTGTGTGTTATTTATTAAATGGCAATAAAGCTTTATTGTAACCCTATGAAAATGCAATAAACAAAATAACCCCCATTCTCAACATCTCGTACACTGCTTCGCAGCATTACTCGAATGTAAATCGAAGGTTTCCATATTGGTTACGTCATCGCGCCTAGATTCCCAAATTTGGATTCAAAATCAAAGTTATACAATGTTTGCAATGGCATTTAGCCGATTGCTCCATCTATAGTTTATATACATGAAAGCATTGATAAAACATTCATCTGTATTGTAAATAACAAACATGCAATGCAAATCATCAACGACAAGTGTGGCCGACGGTCATATTGTTTATGTAGGAACAGCTTAGCAACAGTGCACTATTTTCTGTGCCGTTGCCTTCCGGCTAACAGAACGTCACGATTTTGAACATACCGAAGCGTCATGATACACACGATGCAGGATCCCAAAAAATGACGGGATTGGCCAAGGTCACATAGTGGCACATGTATGAGAGCATCGGTGGCGCTAGCTGGTTCGGTTTTCGAAATATACTTAGAAGTTTCTATTTAGCCTGTTTAAAATTAAACCAGTATGACCGCCATATTTGATGACGCCATCAACACCTTTTTCACACGATCGATAGAAGATGATGAAAACATGACTGGTAAAGTTTCAAATGGTCATTAGGCCGTGTGCTGCTACCCAAATTTTGACATATTGGTACCACTCAAGCAGGCAATTTCTAATATGCATTTTCGGAAAGGTCAATGTCTTACGCTTCTTTTAAGCCGGGATAGTATTTTTAGTTCGGTAGCTTAAGTGTGTAAAACTATTGTTTTATAAAGGGAGGTAATTTTTAAGAAAATCTTCTAAATTGATATAAAAATAGATGTATGGCATGGATTAACTCCGCCAAATTTGTTTTTGTATTTGATTGCGTTCAAAATAGTTACGTAAGTCATGTAAACATATAACAGTTCAATAGTTCAACCCTTAAAAACGTATAAAAACATGGAAGAAAACATTCAACCATTTTAATCATTAAACGCACATATTGAAAGAAGGTAAAGACAACCAAACAAATTAGAATACATACTTTTTAAGCAAATTACATGTAAATATAGTATTTTAGATTCTGCATATACGAAACAATACGAAATAATATAAACGTCTGGCCTCTCTGTAATAAATGTGTTGCTATAAAAGGAGATAATAAAGTACACTTTTAAGATTTTAATTAGAAAAATTAAGCTAAGATTAAAAGAAGATTCACAGAAATGTTACAATTCAAAGTTCCATTTTATTTGTCTTTGTGTCACCTTCGTAGCATGGCAGACAGGTAGATATCGCTTTGTTCGTAGTCTGTCTTCATTCATCGTCTTCGTCCGTCTGTCCGTCACTCTTTAACCTGCAACCTGAACTTGGTCATAACTTAAAAAACATTTCACCTATGTTCATGAAACTTCATAAATATCTTCATCTCACCCCAAGCTAAGTCGTTACACATGTCTAATAACTTTGATTTTTATTTCGGCAAAGTTATTCCCCTTTCCATTAAACCTTTACCTGCAACCTGACCTAGCTCATATTGATATTTAAAATGGTACACATGAAAAGCGTGAACTTAAATTGTAAACTGAAACGTGGTAAGGTGAACCGTTCGGATGAACAGTTTATTAGATTTATTATTTGGTTTGGACCGAATATAGACATGATTATGATCAATTGGTTTTGTTTGGAAATGTTTCTATGCCTTAATAGTCACTCAGTTCTGTTAAACACATCCACAAATATAGTTGCCGGACAGACGGACACCGCACAACGGCATAAGCTCTGCTGATCTTTGATCAGTCGAGCTAAAAATCCTCAGCTCCAAAAAGTAGGTCAAGGTCATAGATGAAATCCATGCGTCCAAAAAGATGCACTACCCAAGACAAAACTATATCAAAATAGAATGTTTTGTCTTCCAAAGATTAAGCTATAAAATAGGTAAAAGGCATCTAGTGCATAATTAAAGTTCATGAGAAAGTGATGTAAAATGTAACAAGTAAAGTTATCTGCCCTTTGCTTGGATGGTGAAAGTCACATCAACATTTGCTTTTTGAGACGTTGTGATGTACTATCTAAGAAACAACTATAAGCAAACATTGAAAGGTCTAATGCATACAGTTTGTGAGAAAGTGACCTAAACGCAAATGATAAAGGTAAAAATTATTAAGTTATCTGCCCCTTGCTTGGAGGCTCAAGGTCACATCCACATTGGCTTTGTCATTTTGCAATGTACCACTCAAGATGCAACTATAAGCAAAGTTTGAAAGGTCTTAGTGCATACAGTTTGTGAAATAGTGACCTAAACGCAAAAGTTGAAGGTAAAACTTATTAAGTTATCTGCCCTTTGTTTGGAGGGTCAATGTCACTTCCATATTTGCTTTGTCACGTTTACGGTGTACCACCCAAGATGCAACTATAAGCAAAGTTTGAAAGGTCTAGAGCATGCAGTTTCTGAGAAAATTACCTAAACGTTGAATGTTGACGCCTTCGCCGCCGCCGCCGCCGCCGCCGCCGCCGGAAAAGCAACACATATGTCTCTTTTTTTCTTCGAAAAGGCGAGACAAAAACAAACTTTAATTTTATCATAAACGGGTTGCATTTTTATCATCTTAAAACAAAATGTGTTGTTTCAAAGTGATAACTATCAATTTAATATTTCTGAATGACCCTCACAATGTGCTCAGTTCCTAAAATACTCAGTACAGCTGCATTGCCCCATGAAACATGTGCTAACCTTAATGTGAGCCACAGATCATCTAAAAACCACATAAATGAACTTGGATACCCAAACAGTAACCCCAGTATTGAAGCAATGACTCTTTGGCCTGACGGACCTAAACAAGTCCTGAGGGACCAACTAATCTTAGGCCAGGACACTGACATCCAGTGTCAGGGGTATACAGAGTTCCAATATGTCAGTCATACCACAGAAACGGAAAACAAAAAGCATTACAGTTTATGGGAACTTCGAGCTTTCTCAGCCTAACTGTTCCACAAACATGGATTTTTCATTTAGAACATGTAGTAACAGTGCCCAAGTTAAAATTGGATGTGCAGTTTTGGAATTATAGTTGTTGAAATTGGGTAGCTTAATAGACACATGCATTTTAAAGAAATTTAATCAATAAATAATTGCATGTGAAAATGAAGTTACCCAAGTAAATGTATTAGTTTCTAAAAAGTTATTAATTGTAAGGACTTAAAAATTGACTCCAAAATATTCACTCCATTTTTGAAGTTAAGAACAAAAGAACATAACACAGAACAAAGTCGGAACTATCGATTCATTTTTAAAAAGTTATTAATTGTAACGGAAAAATAAATTAGACTTCAAAAATTGACTCCAAAATATTCACTCTAAATTTGACTCCAAGGTCACTCCAAAACGTGACTCCAAGCAAACGTGACTCCTATTATTCACTCCACTCCACTCCAAGCCTCCACACCAAGCCTCCACTCTATATAATATACTATGCCTTCTTATTAAGGCAAGCCAAAACGAGTGTCAAGTCTTCATTGACAAACACTCCATAGCCTACCTTCTTGATGCGAAATTAACAAAAATTGTCCTTTCCCATATGTTTTCTTTCCTATCCTGTGTGCTTTATCAACGTTTTCTTTTCTTAGCTTTATTCCTTCTGTATCTTTCAACGCAGAGTTTTGAGCACTCATTTTGCTGTCATTTCGGCGTTTTCAATTTCATTTTCTGGAATACAGGTTCGCATTTGATTTTGTACGAGGTAATTGTATCGTCTAAGCCAGCAGCTGTACCTGTCACCATGAATTCTGAATTCTCTTGTTTGTGGTGTAACACGTTATGTTCCGGAATGTCATCGACATATCGAATAAAATCATTTCTATAAACACAGTGAACAAAAAAGTCTCCGCAAATAAAACACAATTGGTCTATAGATAAATTACGACAACATTATATACAATTACAATAACTCAACTTGTCTTAATCCACAAACGGAAAAAACTTCCCCAAATCCCCTTCCCGGAACTCCCCGCACCAAGGGAGCCGCCAAATACACCCGCACATGAAGAGTTACCTCGTCTTTCCGTTCGTGGCGACCTCTATAGAGGCGATTAAATCGAATGGTCTCAAAACATTTGTTCTTTGTCCACGTAACAAATGGTTTTAATTGTTTTATTACTTTAATTTTACTTCCCATATGCTATTTACTTAAGGGTTTATAAGCGAAATTGGTGTTTTTTTACACCGGTTTTTGTTCTTTCGCCGTTAATTCAGACCGCAATTCGTAAACAAACACATGCGGTCTACTTCCGGTTTTGCAACCTTTGTAAATTCCGTCTCGGAATTATGGATTTTAACTTCTAATAGAAATTTGAATTTGACACCGGAAAGTAGGCACCATTTCGACTCGTGTCAACAAGCCAGGAAATAGTTTTTTTTCTTATATTGCTTCGTGGTTTTTTTGTTTGTTTTTTTATATAATTACAGTTGATGCATTTAGCGCTTTCTGCTGTTATTTTCTTATATTCCAGTAACAGCAATGTGGTCGTATTCGCTGGTTGGCGAGTCCTGCGGAAAGAAGGGCACGGTCCCTTCTGAGGCCCAGGGCAACCCTTCCAAGTAAAAGGTATCGGGCCAGATACTTCCTGGTGTGGGGAAGGCCATCCAAACAAAGGCTAAGGTTCCTTCTGACGGTGATGGCTCCCATTCCAGGCGAAAGCAGTGGCGTAGTACGGAAGTCACAGATACTTCCAGGTGTTGGGAATGCCACACCTACGAAGGCTACGGTTCCTTCCGACGGTTGGCACACATCCCAGGCGAAAGCAGTCCTGTACTCCACCCACTCCTGTTCACAATTACAGGCTACCAGGTAGTGCGGGGGTCACGCCGACTCCAAACTCTCTGTCTCATGGGTATTCCAAAGGTTCTCAGAACAGATAATACTCACTCAAGGTTACCTTTCAGAGAGTCAACACACAGAGGGAGGTCTGGGAGCAACCATCACCTGTATAGTGACAGCTCAGGTAATTCGTCTTCTGATGAATTTTCTGCTTTTCAAATTAATACTGTATTCAATACTGTTGTTATGGTTAGGGCCACCTAACGAAGCATGTAGTTTCTTCTGAAAGGCTCTGTCTTATAAATCCAGACTAGTAGTCTTGAGGAAAGACTTCTTTCTACGGTATGGGAAATTGGTACTCGCATGCAAGGGGAAAGTTCTGTCATGGGCCACATTTATCTGTTATTATATTTTCTTACGTGTTGTATAATCGCAGATTGAATGGAATAGAATAGAATAGAATAGAATATTTTATTGTAATATTCATAACAAAACATGACAATGAACAAACAGGAAATCAAATCATATGATAGCAATTAAGATAACATATGGATTACATACAAGTAAAAATGTGTCTGGGATACTTTCTTTGTTCTTCTTTTTCAGTGTTATGTCAGAAACACTTACCAACAATAGGACTGAGACCAACTCTTTAGGAAATCATCCTTTCCTAAACAGTGCTCTCTATGGGATAGGCTTTTTCTTTGGTACGAAAGTCATACCTTCCTACTGACAGGGCGCTCTATCAGGCTGAAGGAAATGATAACCGCATTCCAAGAGTGAAGTTATCTAGTAGCCGTCTGGTGAGACAGATTTTGTTTTTTTTATATAATTACAGTTGATGCATTTAGCGCTTTCTGCTGTTATTTTCTTATATTCCAGTAACAGCAATGTGGTCGTATTCGCTGGTTGGCGAGTCCTGCGGAAAGAAGGGCA
The DNA here is from genome assembly GCA_037043455.1 of Cyrtodaria siliqua. Taxonomy (NCBI): domain Eukaryota; kingdom Metazoa; phylum Mollusca; class Bivalvia; order Adapedonta; family Hiatellidae; genus Cyrtodaria; species Cyrtodaria siliqua. The sequence goes on from JAWPHD010002696.1 coordinate 46,948, forward strand.
CGGTCCCTTCTGAGGCCCAGGGCAACCCTTCCAAGTAAAAGGTATCGGGCCAGATACTTCCTGGTGTGGGGAAGGCCATCCAAACAAAGGCTAAGGTTCCTTCTGACGGTGATGGCTCCCATTCCAGGCGAAAGCAGTGGCGTAGTACGGAAGTCACAGATACTTCCAGGTGTTGGGAATGCCACACCTACGAAGGCTACGGTTCCTTCCGACGGTTGGCACACATCCCAGGCGAAAGCAGTCCTGTACTCCACCCACTCCTGTTCACAATTACAGGCTACCAGGTAGTGCGGGGGTCACGCCGACTCCAAACTCTCTGTCTCATGGGTATTCTAAAGGTTCTCAGAACAGATAATACTCACTCCTCAAGGTTACCTTTCAGAGAGTCAACACACAGAGGGAGGTCTGGGAGCAACCATCACCTGTATAGTGACAGCTCAGGTAATTCGTCTTCTGATGAATTTTCTGCTTTTCAAATTAATACTGTATTCAATACTGTTGTTATGGTTAGGGCCACCTAACGAAGCATGTAGTTTCTTCTGAAAGGCTCTGTCTTATAAATCCAGACTAGTAGTCTTGAGGAAAGACTTCTTTCTACGGTATGGGAAATTGATACTCGCATGCAAGGGGAAAGTTCTGTTATGGGCCACATTTATCTGTTATTATATTTTCTTACGTGTTGTATAATCGCAGATTGAATGGAATAGAATAGAATAGAATAGAATATTTTATTGTAATATTCATAACAAAACATGACAATGAACAAACAGGAAATCAAATCATATGATAGCAATTAAGATAACATATGGATTACATACAAGTAAAAATGTGTCTGGGATACTTTCTTTGTTCTTCTTTTTCAGTGTTATGTCAGAAACACTTACCAACAATAGGACTGAGACCAACTCTTTAGGAAATCATCCTTTCCTAAACAGTGCTCTCTATGGGATAGGCTTTTTCTTTGGTACGAAAGTCATACCTTCCTACTGACAGGGTGCTCTATCAGGCTGAAGGAAATGATAACCGCATTCCAAGAGTGAAGTTATCTAGTAGCCGTCTGGTGAGACAGACCATCTACAATCAGAGAAGATAAATTATCGACGTCTTGTCTCTGGTTCTTATTAGCAGGCTTGGAGGTATTCCATCCTCAAATAGAACTCATTATTGTGTCGGACAGGATCACCCTTTTTCCAAGTTTAAGTTGTAATAATACTCTTTTTATTTGTAAACACTTCTTAAGCATTTTCTGCTACGTTCTCGATTTTAGAACCTTATTGAATGCTTTCGTATCTTTAGAATATCTCTGTGTTTACCAAAAATCGTTAAGAGTATTTAAATTAAAAGTGGTTTTGCTTAATATCTTGCTTAATACCCACTACATGAGTCTGATACTTGTCTTTAACTAAAGATTCTTAGTAAATGACTTTTGTTCTTTTCTGTCCTTATGGACTTAACTATAGAATTAGTTTTGCAGGTAACCTCGTTAGAAGTTAGTACCTACTGTCGAGGTCCGTCACAAGAATTGACCTATCAAGGATGATTTTAGTGACTATGGCTTCTCTGTCATGGTCTAATGATTATGGTAAATATTCATGGCCTTCGCCATAGCGTTCATAGGTTTCAGCGTTAATTGTAATCATGTAGCCACGGTCTTAAAGAAGTAAATCAGTTTATTTCGTTATGTAAATTGTTTTCCCTTATCAGGACACCATATTGCCTATTGATGCTGCCTTGCTGGTTAGAGATTAAATCATGGCGGGGATTTCTTTATTTACACTGTCCTGTTTTAATGGGTTGACTGTCGGGTAAGTGTGAGGTTCGGTGCACCCTAGAACAGGTTTAAACTCCCAGTGGCCTACTTTGCCACTGACCGTTCCAAGGCGGTAGCCCTATTGTCAAGCCTTTTGTGTTTGTGATGTCGTTTGAATTTTTTATTACTTTTGCCTTTTCGTTTGTCTGTGTGCGTGTTTGTTTTTGTGGTTTGTGGTTGACTGTCGTCCTTGAATGCTGCTTTCCCTGTCCGATATTTTTATCCTTCTTTATCCTCTCGCCTTGATGAGTACTATTTGTGGCAGGACTAGTAGAATTCAGATCAATTCTTTTATAATTATCCATGTTGATATTTATCCATGTTGCTGTTCATATTTTTATGTAGGACAAGTAGCTCCGCAACTGTTTCCTGTCCTTGTTACGGGTGAGTAGATGATGATTGCGGGTCTATTGTTTATGCTCATCAGACTTGCAGGTATATAAGCATTTATTTTATTTAACGCCAGTAGTATTTATATCCAGGGGTGTCATTAAGAGGTAGGCTGGGATTTCCCTCTGCTACTTAGACTCGTCTACCCGGCTAATATGAATACTTTTACTAATATTGTATACAAGTATCTATCAAATACCTGGCTACTTTGCTCTGAGGGCCGCTTACTTGAAACGTTAATGATATCAATGTATATCACCAACTTTGTTGATGTAAGTTTATGTATATATATTTACAATAGGTTTTATTATTTACAGTGACACATGCTTCTTTTTTTCTTTCTTTATTTTAAACATTTGAACATGCAGTTGTTGGCTGAGGTTTCCTTTTTACTGGTAAGTTGATATGGGGTACGCCCTTGGCTGAGTGGTTAGTTACCGCTGTTTTATGATGGTGTCCCGGTTAACTCAGTTGGTAGAGCTTTCGCCCTGTAAGGGAGGAGTCCCGGGTTCGTGTCCCATACCAGTTACAAAGACAACTGGCGCTTGTTTTTATAGTGGACTTTATGATAAACGTTATATTTCATTGTTTGTGTTTCACTTGTGAAGTGTCGAAAATGACGTAATGCCGCTGTTGACGTTATTTTCGGCTCTGTTTGAGCGCATTATGTTTTGCTGCTTAAATATCAGGGTTGCTTTCCTTGTGTATCGTATTAGATGCGGTTACAGGACATAACACTCCAATTCTTGCAGCTAAGATCATTGTCCAGATTCTAGATTCCTTACCCCAGCCACTTCTCCATACAGACATACAGTTAATGGGCTGTAGTGCCAGGGTTCGTTCTCCATTAGCCATAGGGGTACTGATGATAGTTGGCGTAGTTGTTGTTCATACTCCTCCCTGTTTAGTCTTGCTAGAACCAGGATACAGTCTCCTTGTTGTCTATCAGTTTAGAGTAGGTCTATCAGTATGAGTAAGTTCCTAACGTCATGGTAGGCTATACTGTTTTTAGGCCCGGCTTCTAATCCGGGTTCCCTTTTCTCAGCACTTCAGTCCATCTTGGTGTCTTCACCACTGCGGTAACCCCTAAGTTTACAGTCTACCTCTGCCACTATCCTTCATTCCAAATCAGTATGCAACCTCACGTTTGTCTATTCAAACTACATCTTCAGACTTTAGTTTTTCTGTAATAGTTGCTCACATAAGTGTACCTCTAGGAGGTCCTTCACTGGTTTACTCTGAGGGCACAGAGGTTTAGCTGGGCAGAATAGTGTAGCGCAGTGCTTGTTTACACTTCCACCGTAGTCGGGAGTTTGTTTTTTCTTGACTCCCCCTTTGCGCTTATATCACTCCCATTCTTTGTTTAAAATACTTAGAAGTTTAAAGTGGCTCTTTTGGCCTCCTATTTGACTTCTGTTCTCCGGCCCTCCTTTGAACCTTTAGATTAAACTTAGATAGACTACCCTTTAGACTATCTTTCTTTTAGCCTCAGTCTTGTGGCTCAGATTTAGTGAGCCCATTCTGGGACTGAAGTGTCATCGCTCTCATGCTATTAAAGTGATCTCTTTTAACCCCTTCTAGAGAGATGCCAGTAACAAACTGGTTTTGTCTGGGTATATACCTACTTCAATTCCAATAAGGCGGCACAAGTCAAAGCCTTTATTTTTCTTAAAATTCACAAATTATTTGTTAGGTTCTATCTTACATATTGTTTTCACTGGGTTCAGTTTTTACTACCCAGTCAGTCATGGAGTTGTGCTGCTGTCATGGAGTTACCTGACTTGGCCTTGCCTAAGTCTATAACGGTAGGCATATACATCAATTGCAGTTTTATTTATTATTTTACTTATCTTGGGTTGTAACCACAATTTTCCAAATGTGTTTGGTTTATACATATTGTTTATAGTTATCTATGTTTCACACAGTTACTTGTGTTCATTGTTCTGTTACATTTGCAGCTCAGTTATGAAGCTGTTATTGTAAGTATTGAATCAAGGGGTCGATACTTATTTAGATGATCTATTAGCAATTTTCTTTTCATAGATTTGCTTGAAATTGTCGATTATGATTTTAGACGGTAGTGGATTTATTGTCCTTGACCGAATTAAAGGACTTATGAGGGTGCCATATTTACCTTGTAACGTTCATCTGCACATCTAAGAAGTTTTAGAGGCTCCTTCTACTGGCTCTATTGCCAGTCAGGATCCCAGTGTACGCTATGGTGAGTGTTAGTTGCTTGGGTTCATGCTCTCATCTGCTTTAATTTCTTGTTATTAGAGCAGGTTTGATCGTGCTTTGTTACTTGTTGTTCAGAGGTGTTCAAATCCCCTTGACATATTCGGGCACTCATAAAAGGTTACATTATTCTACTCCAACTCTTGTGTTAATGTCGCAATTGTAATGTTGTCGTAAGTTATCTATAGACCAATATGATAAAAAAAAATGTTTTTAATATTTGTCTAGTATACTAACGACAACATTAACTACACACCACTCCTTAAATTTAGGACTTATTTGCGGAACGAGTGTATTTGGTGGCTCTCTTTGTGCCGGGAGTCCCGGAAAGTTTTTTCCGTATGTGTATAAAGGCAAGTTGAGTTATTGCAATTGTAATGTTGTCGTAAGTATAATAGACAAATATTAAAATAACAAAATGTATCATGGTTGTACTTGCAGTTGATTAATAGTATAAACACTTGATTATGTTTAATAAGTCTCTTACCAGCTCAGCTAGAGCTGCAACCAATGACATTTCTCATAGTTTATTCTTCGGCATTTTCAGGCTCGAAGGCTTCATCGCTCAACATGTATGTAATATACATAATATCGACATATGCACTCCCAGCAGTGCCACCAACATGGAACGATGTGTTAACTAGCTTCTTACATGGTCTCACAAAGGCATAGTAGTGAATCAGTTGTTGTTCCAATGCTTTCGCATACAACAGTTGATTTTTCAACGGTGCATCATGCATGCGTGTTGGGAATAGACTGCGCGTGATGGCACATACAGCTACTACACCATCGTACACATGCCTTTTGTAGTAGTTTTTCCATTGCCCATTTAAGCCGTTGTCGAGCTTCCATGTTTTCAAGTCACAAGGATTGAAATCCGTGTTTTTCAATTTTCTGGCAAATGTTTGTCCAATTGACATGTCGCCAGTTCTTAAATATCTCAGCCCTATTGTTGATGTTGGAGTATATTGACAACAGTTTATATAACATAGTTGCACGTGCTTTAAACACGTGCTGTTGTTTGTCGGAGGTATCGTTCTGGTTTGATTGGTTAAAATGGATAAATGATTGACAACTGGCGACATGTTAATTGTGAATATCTCTATTTCGTGCAAGGTAAAAAAGACGCACATCGTTTAATACGTCAATTTTCAGTTGCAGCATGGCAACAGATCCTTCAAATGTATCACGTTTACCGGGAGGTGTAAGTTTTGCCGTGTAATGCAATCGTTCTCCTCCCTGAAGATTTTCCTATAATTGACTGGCACAATGACAGCTGGCCTTAGAAAGGGATGTAAAATGGGGTCTGGCCTAATGTTATGAGCTATTTCTTCATCCCTTAATGTTTATGCAATGTATATTACACTGGCATATGGTATATTTGACTGCAATGATTGTTCTAAGAAGATACTCATCAGTCTGGTGTCGGCCTTTGTGTATGCATAATGCATTATCAGCCGTTGCACAAGTGCAGTGGTGTATGCGTCGTGAGAAAACATTTCTGCCTCAAGAACTGCTGTTGGTAGTAATGCATTTGTTACTGCACACACGGCATTTAAACCATGATACCGGCTTGCTTTTAACTTTTCTCGTGTCTTTTTAACACCGCCTTCAAGTTTCCACGTATCGAATACCATATAATCAAAGTGTGTATCCCCAAATCTGTGAGCCATATATATGTAAATTGGGTGTCCTGTGGTATTTTTGAGTTGCTGAAAATACCACAGGAATTTTTTAATTTTTTCAAACACACCTATCTACAAATCAGCATGAAATGCTGATTTTGCTGGTTATATTATTTTACTTGATTTATTAAAACTTTTTTAAAATGGGGGTAGTTAAGATTGCAAGTTTAATTTTTTTTATAAGTTATCAAAATTATAAAATGTTTATTTAATACAAAACAAATTTGTTGATTTGTTATTAAAATTACATTCAAATTAACAATATTTCGATCTTGAATACAAAGGTGGTGGATCGTACTCATACACATTACTAAAACAATTTATTATACACTTTTTAGACTTTTTTGTAATGTTGCCATTGCTTCCTTTCTTCCCTGCTCTAAAAGTTCTTTTTTTTGAGCTTCACTTATTTTAGCCTTTTTTTGTTTGGTGTCTTCTTTTAAACTATAATATTTATCTAACTCATCTAAAATCATCTTAAACTCTTGATCAGATATTTGTGCATCACTCAACGCTTTTGATATTAACTGCTTTATGCTATTCAACTTAGCCTCTGCCAAAGTTTTTATTTCATGATGTTTTTGAGCTTTTACATTAAGCTTGCGTCTGATAAAATTAATACAAACACCTGTAGCTCCACATACTATTGCTGCTATTTCTAAAGGTAACAAAACTGGTACAGCAAATCCAACCCCAGCCATAATAACACCTGCAGATATTAAGGTAGTGTCAATTCAATCTGTAATATTAATACCACGTTTATATTTTTTATAAAGAGACTGACGTATATCTCGCTCTGTAATTAACTTTTTTTCAATCTCTGAAATCTTTTGTAATCTATAATTTTGTCCGTCTTCCACTGGCAACTCAGGATATATACTTGGTGCTGTCGGTTGCTTCATTTTTTATTAATAAATAAAAAAAAAAAAAAAATTCAATTAATAATGATGCCACCGTATTTACAGCTGTAGCGTTGGCAACCTTGCATACAAAGTTAACAACAGAACCAGCGCCAATCTCTAAAGGTTTATCAAAGTTATCATGATTGCGTGGGATGATGTGAAGCGTTATGCCATAATTTGGTTGTTCAACACCATTGACAGAAACTATTACAGTTACGTCACCAACTAATCGGTCACTTGCTAAACCTATTCCCATAATCCGTCCACGGCGTGTCATTACATGCCCCACATTTTTTTCTGCCCCGCCGTTACCAAATGAGAGTATTCTATTCAACACAAGTGGGCCCTTAGCCTCTGCAAATATTGTTATAATTCCATATTTAAGATTATCAACTCTATTTTTTAAATGATTAAACTGGTCAACAAAAGGCACAACTCGCCTTTATAAATTTTGAACATCATTTATCAAAGCCTCTAAGTCTTCTGTTTTTTTAGGTCTTGTTGGTGCAAATATACTCATTGTTTTTTTTATAAAAATATATTTTTTAATTAATTTCTAAAACACAACTCATAGGCAAACCGTGATTATTTATTTTGTTGCCATACTCATCTCTGACTTCTATTTTCAATTCAGAAATTGCACCATTCATAAGACAGTGATATTCAGGATAAAAACGTGTATATACTATATCTCCAAACTGCTTATTTACTACAGGCACAACACCTATAATAGTGCTTGGTGCACCATTGAAATAATTACTACTCGTATTAACTTGTTTCAGATGAACATATAGCTGTTTGTAAGGAGCTAAATCCATTGGGTAATCTCCTATATTACTACTTGTCAACCATTTTCTGTCCTTGAATCCCAGCATTTTTGAAAGACCGCTTGACATTCGTGTTTCTATTGGCGGATGCGAATGTATAATTACGAAGCCAGCTTGGACAATATTGTCCAGAACAATATTTTCATTTAGATTTTTAAAAATTTCTACCAAGTCTTGAAAGCTATAGAGTCCACTTGGTAAATGTTCTATTTTAGCTGGGTTTCTTGTCTTTACGATTTCACCAATAATATTATACCAACCGATAGTGTATGTAAAACTTTTTAATCCGATGCGCTTAGTTCCATCTCTATTATCGATATACTTTTGTAAATTAATAGAGTTGTCTATGTTTGAAATTGTATGAAACATTTTTTTTAATATATATATAAAAACACAAATAAAAATGATTTCTAAAGAATTCAAATATAACCACGATGCTCAATATTTAAATACTTTTAGCAAGAAAGTGATAGATATAATAAATCAAAACATAGTCATAACATCAGACGGTAAAGGCTTTAAAGCATCATTTCCAAATGTCTTTGAAAAATACAAACTTTCATACGTTAAATCAGATGCTATAGTCCAACGCTGGGGAACAGATTGGATGTTATTTTGGCAAAATCAGTTGAACTTTGCTATTTGGTGTGCGACAACTGGATGTGGCATTGATTTCAACAATCATCTAAAAGCTGATACTTTGGTTGGTTCGTTATTTCGATTTCATGTCTATTACCAAGTTAGAAGAATATTATTTGAGATGAGTGTAGCAATGCCGCAAGACTCAAATTGGAATGCGTTTAATAACACATATAACCGAAACGCATACGAGAGAATATGCAAAGAGTTTAACGTTGACTTAAATTCGGACTGGAGACAGAAACAAAGCTATAATAATGGTCTAGGAACAATTTATAATTACTGGACAAATATTGGTTACCATCCTTTGGTAAATACTGTATACGACAACACAACGATGAGTTTTACAGTCTATGAGAGTGATACAACATATCACATTGATTACATTGCACAAGGATCTGAGGCTGACAATAGTTGGTCTACTTTTATACTAGATTGTTCATTTGGATTTACAAGAGCTGGAGTAGAAATAATCAATGACAGCATAAGAACATATTGCTTGGCAATCCTTGGCTCACAATCACAAACAAGAACAGATATACTTGGAACTGGAACAGCATTTGATGCACAGAAACAATTTCTGGCAAATGTAGAGGACGCAATAAATAGCCCCATCGACTTGCCCAGTCAAATTTCAAGATATGAAAACACTCTAAAATATGCAAGAAGTAAAGTAAATTTTGTCTATGGAAGTGGATTGTACATGTCTCCGAGTGACATGGAATTAAGAATCGGAATAATACAAGACTACAATAATGAAATTGTAATAGCAACCGATGCACAAGCATTAGGATTGAATAATGATGTAAATGTAAAACCAGTGCCACCAAAAATTATTCAACCTTTTCAAGGTACCACAACAAAGAAATTTTTACCGGAACATTCTGACTTTGATAAATATTCAATACATAAAACTGTGGAACATAACCCACCAGAAATACAAAAAATAGCGATTGAACACGAAGATAACAAAACAACTATAATTGTTGGTACTATAGTAATAGGTCTTGCTGCATTACTTATTTACGAGATTTACTAAACCACTCTTTGGCTGCCACATACAACAACCCGGAAACAAACACAAGCAAAGCCCATAGATTGTTACCAAGCCAATTAATAACATTACCTGTTACAGATAAAAGCCATGATACTATTGCACCAATAACTCCTGGAAGTGCTGCAGCAGCTTTACCAGCCAGGTTGGCAAGAAGTTTACCAAGATTAAATAGTTGTTTTTTTATCCAATCTTTTACACTTGATGGATCAGGTTTTGGAGTTGGGGCAGTCCCTCCTCCTGTTGTAGGAATAATGGTATCAACTAATACCCCAATAATCATACCAAAGGCAGTCAAAATACTAACAATAGTAATAACTTGCTCCCTAAACAAGGTTTTGATTTTCTCACCCAATGTTGTGTCTTTTTTTAACACCCTATTTATAGTTTCTTTTATCTTGTTTATTTGACTGCGTGTTTTCACTCGCCGCTTCAAGTCGTGCACTTCTTTCAGCTTTGCGGTCTTTGAGGCGATCGCTAATTCTCTTTATCTGAAATTCATCATTATCAATCTTAGCTTGTTTTAACTTTTGTTCATCTCTTGTTATGTCTTTATCAAGTTGTGTGAGTTTTGCTAAGTTATTGACGAGTTCTTCCCTGCCAGTTGTCATCGCTTTTACTATTCCATCCATTTCACGCTTGCCTATATTTGTTTGTGTTGAAACAGCAGTTTTAGAATGAGTTTCATCTATTATATTACTCAAATCACTCTCAATTATATTTACAATATCTACTGTATTTTGTACATCTTCAGTTGTTGAAAACGTTTGCATTGATATATTTTCTTCTCCTTTTGTGAGGGTATCTCCTATTTTTGCCAAGGATGCTAATTCTGCCCTACCCTGAGCCTTTCTTTCACGTGGAACTAAATAATCATACATTTTTAAATTACTTTTTACGAAGTCAATGCCATTTTTTCTAAGTAGAGTGTCCAGCACATAAAACTTGATTGGTTCTTCTGGATTATTTCCCCTGTAATAAGTAAGTGGAACATCATCCGTCCCCAACCGAACTGCATATAACATTGTTCTACCGATTTCGTCCTCATCCACTCTAAAATCATCTTTATAATCAATTCTGCTGATCTCAGCATTAACTTCAGTAAAAAATTGATCTACTAACCACTTTTTTTGTGTAAGCTGTTCTTCTGTTTTATCTTTCCCTTGAAGCTGATCAATATAGTTATTTTCATTTACAATTTGTCTCTGAAATTCTGAGGCAGGTTGTACAAATGTGTCTTCAAGTAATTTATCCAAGTCTTCTTCAGTCATATCTTCAGTTATATCCCCAACATCAAACATAGGATTTTCAAATCCTCCTTCAGCCATTGTTTATTTTATCTAATTTTAAAAAATATATTTAAAAAATAAAAACAATGTCGGCTTACGGAAACAAACTCAACCCTCATAGAAAACTAAGAGAACCTCATGGTGCCAAAGGCATCCGCACAAGTGTAGTAATAACTAATAATCCATCAACAATAGACCATAACCAGCAACTGCTTGTGAGATTTCCAAATCTAAGTACTAATGATGTGATAGTTCCAAGTACTGCTCGTCTTGCCTTTGAAATAGAACTTAAAAGCAGAACAGACGCCAATCGTACTTTATATCAGAATCTGGGTAGAACAATTGTGAAAAAAAATGACAATAAGAATAAGTGGCAACGAAGTCATGTCAATAGATGACAGTGATATATATCATTGTTATGTAGATTTATGGAAAAGCCCTACCGAACGATTAAACACAGCTTACCAAGGTATTGGTAAAACAAACATGTTAAAACATAGAGTTGGTGCGGGAGATGCTTCCTCAGACACCGGAGATGAAGCTATAGCAGCAGCTTTTGGAAATAGATTTTGTATTCCACTGGACTTTGAAATGTTAGAAAGTCATATGCCATTTTATCAAGCGGGGCTTGGTGATAGGTTAGAATATGAATTAACGTTTAACGATTATAACAAAGTTATCAAAAGCACTGATGCTGATGCATCTTATGTAATAAAAAAATACCTGCTTGGAATTTGATACAGTTAGTGATGTTGAATTAGCCAGACAAATAAGACAGCAAATCAATGGTAAGATGTCATTTATGTATGATCGTATCTTGCGACATAGAAAAATAATAGCAAACAAATCTGAAACCCTTTGGAACATCAACATTAATGTACCAGCACGGAGCATGAAAGGTATTCTAATGCTGTTTGAAGACCCAGAAAGAACAAGCGCAGAAACCTATTACAACCCAATGATTGAAAAGGTTGAAATGACAATAGAGGGAGTACCAAATCAGTTGTATAGTCAGGGCATGAAGGCATATCAACATTGGGATGAAATTAACAAATATTTTGCCTTGACATCAAAAAGAAACAAAGAGACAGAAATAGCAGCGAGGGACTTAAACTTTACTAGTGTTTCTCTTGAGACCTATTTGACAAAATCATATGCTTTGTGGCTTGACCTTAGAACATGTAATGACAATTTATTACACGGCAGTGGAAGAAGAATAGAAAACGGCAGTGAAGGCATAACGATATTAATAAATAAAAAAGCAGATGCAGATCAAACTTTAAATATTTATATATATATAATACAATATGCGCAAATCAATTTCGAAGATGAAAGATTCAAAGAAGCAGGATACTAGTTTGCAACAAAAATATCCTAAATATCCCCACAGTGCCATTATCTGTGGTCAGACAGGCTGTGGTAAAACAGAGTTTGTTCTTGACATACTTGAACAAGAGTATGTTGGAGTTTTTAAACATATAATTATATTGTGTCCAACCATAGAGTGGAACCAGGCTTATAAAAATAGACCCTGGATAGGAAATGTAAGAAACCCGAGAGATATAAAAATAACAATTGTCAATCCCGTGAGCAACGGTAAAGAAATGTTACAAGAACTGTTGCGTTTCTTTTTCAAACAATATGCTGGCCAGCCCACATTATACATTATTGACGATTGCTCAGCCACAAAAGAATTAACAAAGAAAAAAGATATGTTGTCAGAGTTGGCATTCTCTGGCCGCCACGCCAAACAATCAGTGTGGGTCATTTCACAAAGATATAATTCTGTATTGAAAGATTTGAGAGAGCAAGCAAAATGGCTATGTATATTTTACACCAAGGACAGAGATAGTTATGAAAATTGTTTGAGAGAGAATGATGTTATTCCAACGCTGGAGGAGAGAACCAGAATAAGAAAAGCTTTAGCTAAGACTAAATATTCCAAGTTGATATTGAGAACTGACCAACCAACTGGTTATTGGGTTGAATAATTTTTTTCAAAAACAAGAGGCCCAAGAGGGCCTGTGGACGCTCTACTGGCTCAAGATAAAGTTTATGTATAAGGAGCCATAAGTCTTTCAAAAATCATTCAACCAGAACATGGCAATGACAGGTGCAACTAGGCTTAGTACTGATCATTCTCGCCAAGATCGCTGAAATCTGGCAAAGAGTTCAGAAGAGACTCATCTGGACAAAGTTTGTGTATTAAAACATTTAAAGGGTCACAACTCTGCCAAAAATCAGTCAACCGAAATATGGTGATGATATGCACAACTAGGCTTGATACTGATCATCCTTGTCAAGTTCCATCTATATCCAGCCAGGGGTTGAGGAGAACTAGCCCGGAAAATAATTGTGGTATAAAAAAATCCTTTAAAGGGCCATAACTCTGCCAAATATCTGTAAACCGGAACTTGACAATGACATGCACAGCTAGTCTTGGTGCTGATCATCCCTGCATGTTTCATTGAAACCTGGCGAGGGGTTCAAGTAGATCAGACAAAGTTTGTTTATTAAAACCTTTAAAGGGCCATAATTCTGATGTGCACAACTAGATATAGAATCGATCATCCCTAAAAAGTTTTGTTTAATCCGGCCAGGGGTTCAGGAGAACTAGTCAGAACAAAGTTTGTGTATTAAAACCTTTAAAGGGCTATAACTCTGCCAAAATGATTCAACTGGAACACGGCGACTATGTACAACTAGGCTTGGTACTGATTATCCCTGCAAAGTTTCAATGAAATCCGGTCAAATGAAGGCCCTTTCATCTTAATGAGGCCAAGATGTAGCATATTTCAGAAAATCAAGGGCCAAGACTCCGATGTAAATGGTCCATTCTGGATGGTTTTCAAACTCGTCCAAGCTTTCATTGATATTAACAATTTGGTAAAGTTTCTTAAAGATCGGATGAAAGATGAAGGCCCTATCGTCTTAACGAGGCAAAATATAGGATTTTTAACTCAATCAAGGGCCATAACCCCACTGTTACTGGTCCGATCTAGCTGGTTTCCGAACTTGACCAAGCTTTCATTGATATTAACAATTTGGTAAAGTTTCTTAAAGATCGGATGAAAGATGAAGGCCCTATCGTCTTAACGAGGCAAAATATAGGATTTTTAACTAAATCAAGGGCCATAACCCCACTGTTACTGGTCCGATCTAGCTGGTTTCCGAACTTGACCAAGCTTTTATTGATAGGAACAATCTCATAAAGTTTCATAAAGATCGAATAAAAACTGGATGCCCTATCATCTTAACGAGGCAAAATATAGCATTTTAAATAAATCAAGGGTCATAACTCATCTGTTACTGGTCCGATCTGGCTGGTTTTCGGAATTGTCTGAGCTGTCATTGATATAAACAATCAGGTAAAGTTTTGTAAAGATCAGATGAAAGATGAAGGCCCTATCGAATTAACAAGGCAAAATATAGCATTTTTAACTAAATCAAGGGCCATAACTCCGCTGCTACTGGTCCGATCTGGCTGGTCTTCGAAAATGTCCGAGCTTCCATTTATATAAACAATCTGGTAAAGTTTGGTAAAGATCGAATGAAAGATAAAGGCCCTATCGTTTTAACGAGTCAAAATATAGCATTTTTAACTAAATCAAGGGCCATAACTCCGCTGTTAATGGTCCGATCTAGCTGGTCGTTGAATTTGTCCGAGCTTTTATTTATATAAACAATCTGGTAAAGTTTGGTAAAGATTGGATGAAAGATAAAGGCCCTATTGTCTTAATGAGGCAAAATATAGCATTTTTAACTAAATCAAGGGCAATAACTCCGCTGTTAATGTTCCGATCTAGCTGGTTTTTGAATTTGTCCGAGCTTTCATTGATATTAACAATCTGTGCAAGATTGATAAATATCAAATAATAAATGAAGGTGCTAGAGTGTTCACAAGGCTTAATATGGCATTTTTCAGCAAAACAAGGGCCATAACTCCGGTGAAATTATTTCGATCTTGCCGGTTTTCGAACTTGTCCGAGCTTTCATTGATATAAAGACACTGGTAAAGTTAAGTAAAAGTCCGATTAATATTGAAGGCCCTAGAGTGTTCACAGGGCAGAAAATAGCATTTTCCAGAAAAACAAGGGCCATAACTCTGGTGTTACTGACTCAATTTAGCTGATTTTCGAACTTGTCCAAGCTATAATTGTTATCAACAATCTGTGCAAGTTTGGTAACGATCAAATAATAAATGAAGGTGCTAGAGCGTTCACAAGGCAGAAAATAGCAATTTTCAGAAAAAATAAGGGCCATAACTCTGTTGTAACTGAACCAATTCAACTGATTTTCGAACTTGTCCAAGCTATAATTAGTATTAACAATCTCTGCAAGTTTGGTAACGATAAAATAATAAATGAAGGCGATAGAGCGTTCACAAGGCAGAAAATAGCAATTTTCAGAAAAGACAAGGGCCATAACTCCGGTGTTACCAAATCGATTTGGCTGGTTTTCGAACTTGTCCGAGCTTTCATTGATATTAACAATCTGTGCAAGTTTGGTAAAGATCAAATAATAAATGAAGGTGCTAGAGTGTTCACAAGGCTTAATATGGCATTTTTCAGCAAAACAAGGGCCATAACTCTAGTGAAATTTATCCAATCCGGCTGGTTTTCGAACTTATCCGAGCTTTCATTGATATAAAGACACTGGAAAAGTTTCGTAAAGATTCGATTAATAATGAAGGCCCTAGAGTGTTCACAAGCCAAAAGTTAACGACAGACGACGGACGACGGACGACGGACGGACGACGGACAACTCGCCATCCCATAAACTCTGCTGGCCTTCGGCCAGTAGAGCTAATAAAAACTAGAGTGCCCATATAATCAATATACTCAATGCACCAACCAATATCGGTGCAACAACACTACTCATGTTTTTCGGGGCTTGTAAAACATACCCTCTTGGCTCACATATAAAATATTCTACGCCATCCTTTGTCACAGAAATTACAGGCGTTTCCTGTGCACCTTTTGCATACGTTTGTAAAAACTTACTTTCTGAAACACATATACAACATTTTACGTCATCGTCATCTCTTGTCATAATTTCTAGTGCTGTTTTATTTTTGCCATAATCACTATTCTCACCGTCTGTTATTTTCAAATCCATTTATTTTTATATAATATTTTTTTATTATTACAAAATATATTTATTTCATAATATCCGCAGGCATAATACCTTTTTTTTTTACAACTGTTGCTAATAGTAATACTAACAGCAAAGTAGCAATGTTAATAGCAATACTGACCATGAATATAGTATTGCTAATAGCATTGCTCATAGCAAAGTAGCAATGTTAATTGCAATGCTTGCAGCAAATTAATAATGTTAATAGAAAAAATAGCAATGTTAATAGCAATGCTATTAACAATACTAACAATTACTAGTTGCATGAATATCGCAGCTAGTTGTTTTGTATTTTATATTTATTTCAAGATAAAAAATAAGATTAATAATATAAAAATGAATGCGGAAGAACTATTACAAAATATATCGGAACAGACGGAACCAGATGAATCAAAGCAACAAGAAACAAAAAAAGAAAGATTATCAGCCATAGTGGCTGGTGGTGGTAGTCGTCAATATTTGGGTAAAGACATACAACTCACAAATATAGATGGCATGTCACCAGATGAAATTAACAAACTTTACTGCAGATATGAAGCAAGGCTTGGGGCAAGCATGACTAAAACTTTAGGCAATTCTTTTATTAACTTGTATGTGATGGGAGTATCAAAATATTTTAATGTAACCAATCCACCAAAGCTGATAGAAGATTTGGAGGAAGACCCATTTATTAATCATGCTTTGACAAGCGCTTGTTGTGAGTTGTATTACAGGTATGGAATGTGCTTAGCGCCATTTACAGCAATACTGACAACTGTTAGACATATCGATTTTAATAAAAATAAAAATATAGATAATATAAATGGAGAACCAAGAGAGTGAAGTTATACCTGTTGTTACACAACCTGTTGAACAACAAAAAGTAAAAAATCCAAAAAGAATAGAAGCTGGAAAAAAATGAGCAGCGGCAAGAAAGGCAAAGCGTTTGCTTCAAAATGTTACAAATCAAAATGCTGCAAATCAAATAACAAAAATAACAATAGGTGAAGAAGAACCAGAAAAAATCTAAATAAACGTATACAAAAATTATATTCCACCGTGTCTGGTTTTATTAGGTATTGCTGGGTTGGGTTTGTATATTTATAACAAGAAATCTGCTACTCAACCTGTAGCTGTGCAACCTGTTCATGTTGCACCAAAAGTCCCGTTTGATTTTTAATAATTTATTTTAAAAAAATAATCATATAAAAAAAATGGCAGCAAGTATTGACGGAAAACAAATTGTAAATATGATGTATCATGCTGGAGTTGAAACACTTCTAACTGTTGGATATTCTGAGATTGGCAGAAAACTACTAAAAAGACCAGCACCTAAAGTGGATTTTAATATGACAGATTTTGGGATGCTATCTGTGGATATAATGTTAGCAATGGCTACGAGGGATATGTTGATCAAGGTAGGTATTATTCCTGCGGATATTATGAAATAATTTTAAAAAATATATATATATAAAAAAATGGCAAGTGCAGTAGCAATGATGATAGGTGGCGCATTAACAAATGCATTAGCGTTTAGCGGTTCAAATTATTTCTTTTCAAAAATAGGAAGTCATTCAGATGAGGAAAGACAAAGGCATGACAAAGCAGTGGAACAATTAAACGCAGCACAAGCGGAGTGGAATAAAAAAAGAACAGAGAGATTAGATTTTATTAACAAGCAACTGCAAAAAGAGCATCATGCAGAGCAGACTTTTGATGATGTGAATCAGGCTATGAAACAGTATTATTACATAACTGGTAAACATTTGCCTTTGGAACCGGAGCCTAAGTTGAGTGATTTTTATACACCATCTCCGGATCAACAGAATAGAGAAATTACGTTTATTGTGGTGGGCATGGCTGCAACTGGATTTGTGGCGTATACATTGATTTCATAAAATAAATATAGTTTAAAACTATAATTACTTTAGATTTGGAATGACTAAGTATGTTTACTTTGAAAAGACTAAGTCATATGCATGATACCTATTTTTTTTTTTTTTTTTACATGGTTTCAATCCAAGTGGTCGAATATAATATGGTGGTTTAGCACTCTTCTCTAATTTATTTTTGAGATGATCAGGCGCCCATACTTCACCGTTGTCTAATAATGTCAATAACATGGATGGACCATATTCAGTTTCTACTATTTTCGTATCTGTAATAGTGTATATTTTATTTAGTTCCAAGTCTGTCCATTTCTTTGTGCTATTTTGATATTGCTCTTCGAGCAGTTCATCAAATTGTGCAGTTGTGATATCCATTTTTTCTTTATAGTTATATAAAGTTTAATCTTTAGTAGAAAACAAATGGAAAAGATTTATTACAGCCCAAAAGGATTTTGGAGAGGTTACACAGCAGTTAAAAAATTAGCAAAAGAGGCTGGTGTCAGTGAAAAAAAGGCATTAGAATTTTTAAAGAAACAAGCTGTGTGGCAGATTTATTTACCTGCGCCGAAGAAAATAGTTAGACCCAGGTTTGATGTTTCTGCTAAGAATGGAGTGCATCAAGCTGATTTGTTATTTCTGCCGCATGATACTTTTGGCTTTGGTCGTGGACGCAAGACATATAAATATGCGTTGACTGTGGTTGATATTGCAAGTAGATACAAAGAAGCAGAGCCACTGACTTCCAAGGATAGTAAAGAAGTTGCTAAAGCATTTGAGAAAATATACAGTCGGCATTTGAAATATCCAAAATTATTACAAGTGGATCCAGGCAGAGAATTTATGGGTGCAGTATCACAGTTGATGGCAAAACATAAAATAAATATCAGACGAGGCAGAACAGAAATACACAGAGACCAAGCTTTAGTGGAAAGATTTAACAGAACATTAGCTGAAAGATTGTTTGGCTATCAGTATGCTAAGAAAATAGATTCACAAAATTGTAATAGAGAATGGGTAAAGAGATTACCAGAAGTTGTTAAAGCCATAAATGCGGAGACAAAAAAGCCTCCTCCTGTTGAAACAAAAACATTAAAAGGTGATCCTATCTGTATGAATGCAAGTGTAAGATATTTATATCAACCCGGGGAACAAGAAGGTGGAAGACGCAGAGCAACTGATCCAATGTGGAGTGTAGATATTCACAAGATTAAAAGTTATATGGTGACGCAAGGTATAAGAGTTTATTATTTGAAAGCACCAGCGCCACAGAGAGGATTTGTCAAAGAAAAATTACTAATTGTTCCTGCTGATACCCAAATTCATAAGTTTTTATAGAAACTATGTGCATCAGTTGTAATTCCATCTTCTCGAATGTATCTTTTTGAGTAAAATGGTGATAAAGTTACTTTGTTTACTGTTATGCCGTATATTCGATGTTTTATTGATCGCAACATATTCATTTCATGGTTATATCTTTTTTTGTTAAATAGTGCATCCTTGTAGTTTTCAAAATTTATATGTTTTTTGACTACATAAGTTTTTACACCCTTTACTTTTTTAATGAGTTGTTCATCCGCTCTCAAAATAGAATATAGTTTGGGTCTTAATCCAACATACTCAGCTATAGCAACACCAGCACATTCGTGTTTCATTTTACCCAATACTTTTTTGTTTGTGTCATCATGCATTGGGTGATTTTGAGGATAATTACCCAGATCATACTCATCTTTCATCTCAGACATATCTTTATATGCATCTTCTGTTCTAACATCTATAAGCAAGCTGTCAGTATCTGTGTATAATAAATCACAATCGCTTCCATATCTTTTTTTCAGTGTATTATAATACCAATCATACATCTGATGCTTTGATAAATCCAATACTGACATTCCAACATAGATTGGTTTGTTTAATGTTAATTTTGTTTTGTTTACATGCACTGCTGATAAATCATCTGAAAATTTTATGCGCCTGTTAAAGTTAGGCTTAGCTATTATTTTTCTTATCTTCTCATTTTCAGAACCATCAGTCCTGACTAATTTTATATCAGTTCGCTTGCGCAGATTTTCCATTGTCTTACCAAACACAGATAGATTCATAAGCTTGTAAAAATCTTTTTCAAAGTCTGAATTAGCTTTTTTTCTAAATTCTGTATTCAGACTTATATATGATTCCATCCATGGCTTTTCATTGAATTCTATTACTCTGTGTACTTTTTTTAGTTTCATACCCAAAGACAAATACAACTCTAAATTTTTATGATGTATTATATATTTTTTCTTATCCATCAGATTCGGAACTAGCTGTTCTGTCATAGTATTATTTTCCATCAAACCTGTTTGATAAGCAGACAGCCATTCTTTTTTTACTACTAATTTCTCTGGCGCAAGTGGATAGTCATTATGTAATTTATGAAGTTCTTTCGGATATTCTAAATCAACTTCAAGTATTTGTCCTTTACCAAGTTTTGGTTTGGAAAAGTGACCACTTTTGTTTTTCTTTTTCCAAACAAAACCGGAATACGGAAGTGGTTGACTCATTGAATGTCCATAAAGATTATT
Source organism: Cyrtodaria siliqua (assembly GCA_037043455.1). Classification (NCBI taxonomy): domain Eukaryota; kingdom Metazoa; phylum Mollusca; class Bivalvia; order Adapedonta; family Hiatellidae; genus Cyrtodaria; species Cyrtodaria siliqua. Next base: position 67,344 of record JAWPHD010002696.1, read on the forward strand.
TGCATCAAAATACATTAAGAAATTATTTTTATCGTCAGGTTTATAATCAGCAACATGTGGATTATTTGCTTTGGCATATCTTTTTGACACCATGCTAATTCCACCTCGCATTCCCTTTTCTAAAAACAAATGCATATCAATGTCTGACAAAAGTTCTAATTCTATTTCAGAATATTTTAGTAGTGCATCCCAAGATAACCCCGGTGCAGTATAATAATGCTAAGGATCGAGTTTGTATGCACTCATACATGTATTTCTAAAAGTTTGAAACACATCTGCTAGCAAAGTTACATCAGTTTTTAAATATAAATCATGATAATCACCAAGAGTTTTACAGTTAAACTCTTTCCATATTTTTTGAGCATATTCATAATCTTTGGAACTTATACTTTCATCTGACAAACTACTGTAAAAAAATTCTATGGGTGGTAATTCTGTTTCTTTAAATTTTTCCATGTTATCCATATATTCGTATGGATAAACACCTTTTCGTAAAAGTAGATCTGTTTGTTCTCTAAACTGATTTTTGGTAATTTTAAAATCAGATTTGCTTGTTGCTTTAACCAATTTTTCCAAAGACGAAGCCATAAATTGGAAACTGTCTAAAAATCTAAATTGTCCAGCACTAAATGAAATATACTTTTCAGCGTTGTTTGGGATGCAAGTAATATTACCTGTTATTTTAGTTATTTTGTGCATGATAAGATGACTATCATATCCTTTAAGGTTGTGAATCATAATAGGAATGGTTGTTTTGTTTGGTTTTATTTTTAGTTTTAGGTTGCAGTTTTTATGTGCTGCACCTCTGTATTCTCCTGTAAAATGACAATGATCTTTTACTTTACAGTTCTTATCATTATTTATTATATTTTTGCATATCCAGCAGTGTGTTGCTTTTTCATAATCTATTTCATTCTGCTGTGTCATTATTAATGGTTTAGGATGAGAAAATATATTATTGATGTTGCTCTTTTCACATTCCAAATAATTTAAAAACTTTTCAACAGTATCTTCACCTCTATAAATAACAGTTTTTTCTGTTTTACCATCATATCTGACAACTTGATATCCAAATCCACAAGCTTCGTGCACACTTGTAATTTTTGATTTGTTTCCAAATTTTAAAAATTGGGGTTTAAGTATGCTTTCTAAGTCAGCATATATTACATAAGGTACATGCATTTGTTTTTGATAATTTTTAAATTTGGTAATTGTACCTTTGTTGGCATCTCGATTCGGCAAGAGTTTTTGTTAATACCTTCACAGTCTTCTCTGTGTTTTTCAAGTAGTGTTTCTCCAGAGTAACCGTGAAGACAACGATCACAAAAGTAAGTTTTACCATGATGTTTATTTTGATCATAAAGTAATTTGTTTATGTCTTTGATCAAGCAGTAATGATGTTTTGTTTCTTTTTTAACTTCTTGATTATCAGGGTTGGAATTATCTATAATTCCTTCTTCGTTGTTTGGATCATCTTCGTTTTCTGATTCAACCTCAGTATCTGCAGAGACTAACATCAAATCAATTCTTTTTATGTCCTTCGGCTGCTCTGATACTTTATATGGAAAAATAGATGCTTTTTTAATTTTTTCTGATACTGTATACCCGTAAACATTAATAGCAAGATTGTTTTGTTTTTCTACTTTTGGAATTTGTGAAATCGGAGTCGGACAATCAATACCATCCATGTTTAACTTACCCATGTGTTTGTTGTAACTAGACATCTTAGTTGGATTATTTTTATTAGGCCAAAGAGCAGAAACCAGTGACACTTCCAAGCATCTATTATCTTTATTCATAACATTTATAATTGCTTTTTTATCAGATACTACTTTATGTAAAGGAATATATGAAGAACCTTTTAGTGGCTCATACTTTGCAAAATTTAAATAAAGTGTAACACAGTAATCAACTTCTAATCATGATGCTGTGTTTGTAAATCTTTCCAAATTTTCTTGTATGTCATCAGATGATTTATCATACAACTCATCTATTTTTTCAGAAGATAAAATTGTATTTTGTTCACTATGTAATACTCCTGTGGTGTATTTTTTTGTAGCACCATCATCTTTAAATAATTCTACAGTGAGACCTAACTGAAATTTTATTCCATTCATTTTTGTCAGCTCTTTGGTTATTTGTTTCGTAATGATAGATTTTTTATCATGGAGTAGTTTTCGAGGATCTTTATATTTTTTGGCAAATATTTCGTATGCTTTGAAATAACCACATTTCGGATTGTCAACTAGTTTTAGTTCTTCTTTAAAAATTGTATCATTAAACTCTTTCAATTCATTTATAACATCAATTTGTGCTTTATATTTTTGTTCTTGTAATTTTATATTTTTTTCTCGCCTGCGTTGTTTTTTAAGTAAATTTTCTAATGTTTGAGATTTTGGAGATTCCTTTGGAGTTTCCTTTGCAACTGGGGGTTGAATAACCATAATACTATGTTCTAGTGCTTCTTTACTTATCACTCCTGTATCAAACAAACGTATTAAGTTTCTTATAGTTTCTTCGTTTTCCATTCTCTTTCTTTGTTATATTTTAAAACATTTTTTTATTTAATATAAAATAATTATAGTAAAAGATAGACAATGGAGATCAATGTTTGTAAATTTCTTAAATTTGGATTGCATAATCCATGTAAAAATAAGTCAACAAAAGATTCTAATTATTGCAGTTTGCATAAATATAGATTAAAAACAAGTCATGCAGTACTGGTATAAAATGTAAAAAAGGCACTTATGCAATGTATCAAGTGTGTGCTGGTTGCGGTGCAGCTTCAATTAGGAAAATGCAAAATTATTGGAAGTTTAAGTCGTATAACGCAGAGTGTTTAAATTTCAGACGTATTGAGATCTAAACTAGAATCTAACAATAAAAAAATCAACAAATAACCAGCAAAATCAGCATTTCATGCTGATTTGTAGATAGGTGTGTTTGAAAAAATAAAAAAATTCCTGTGGTATTTTCAGCAACTCAAAAATACCACAGGACACCCAATTTACATATATATGAGCCTCAGATTTTCCTATTTTAAAAATGGTTGATTTCCCTTCCCACATGTTTTCCAGCTTGGTCCAATCTTGTTTACAATTCTAGTGAATGATCTGTTAGAAGATAATGGTACATGTATGTTAGCGTCGTTGTACAATGCAACAAGGTTTGATGCATAAACTTCTCCTCCTTGTTTGATTTACAGCCAAGTTTTTCTTCTATTCATCCATCCCATTATCTGGCATCATGCGTAGTATAAAGTAAGATAACTGATCTGTACTATTAAGCGCCGTGTATCAAATGTATCTGTTTCAGTCCTTAATATACGTGCAGTAAAGTTTAAATCCACTGAGCATTCATATATAGATCTGTAAACTATCTAGACTTTTGTGACAAAGAAAATTGTTAGGTTTATTATGACAACTGACGATTTGCTATGATGGCAACTATACAACATGTGACACGTGACACAATACATTGTAAAGCACCTAATGCTACGACATTCACTAATAAACAGACGGCTAACAAATATGTCAATGTCTATGATCGTCTGCACATTGTAAATTTCAAACCTACAAATATGTCAATATAGATCGTCTGCAAATTGTACATTTCAAATCAATCTATATAGATCTACTGTATAGAATATATATACATATATATATATATATTTCAGATCTACTGAATCTGACTTTTACGAATTTATCTGATAAGATTCAAGTTTCATTAAAAACAATAGTACGAAAAAGTGATTTCCGTAAAGGCATGCTATTACCTTCTCAAAGCGAATAAAGGTTATTCAATATCTTCTTTTGTAAACTACTTGCATACAAAATCATATTTAATATATACAAGTGCATGTACATGATTGGCTCTGTTAAGATATCAAATATGTTAAAGATTAGTAGTTATAAGTTAGAAGCAAAAAGTAAAATCTTAGAAGCTAGAAGTAAGAAATAAGATTGACAGAGCAGTAAATAGCTCAAAAATTAAACAAAAGGCCCAAGAGGGCCTGTGGATGCTCTACTGGCTAATATGGCTCTTATAACATCAATGAAGCGAGTGACTATCGTCTAAAAGAGGCAAAATATAAGCCTTTTTAACTAAATCAAGAACTCCACCGTTACTGGTCCGATCTGGCTGGTTTTCGAACTTGGCCAGTAGAGATAAAAAACAATCAACAACAAAAAAAATCAAAAAGAAAAAATAAATCAATAAATATTTAAAACATTTTAAAAAAAGAAAAACTAAGAAAAAGAAAAGAAAAAAAAAGTAAAAAAGCTGGTAAAGTTTGGTAAAGATCAAATGAAAAATGAAGGCCCTGTCGTCTTAACAAGGCAAATATAGCATTTTTAATTAAATCAAGGGCCATAACTCCGGAGTTATTGATCCGATCTGGCTGGTTTTCGAATTTGTCCTAGCTTTTATTGACATTAACAATCTGGTAAAGTTTGGTAAAGGTCGAATTAAAAACGAAGGCCCTATCGTCTTAACGAGGCAAAATGTAGCATTTTTAACTAAATCAAGGGCCATAACTCCGCTGTTAATGGTCCGATCTGGCTGGTTTTTAGCTCTACTGGCTAAAGACCAGGAGGGCTAATGCGATCACTTTCGTCCGTCGTCCGTCTGTCCGTCCGTCCGTCCGTCTGTCTGTCTGTTAGCAGTTTTATAAAATCGAAATCTCCTCTGAAACCGCTAAAAGGATTTTGATGAAACTTCATCACAATGTTACTTGGGAGGGACCCTCTCAGATTTGTGTTTTTCGCGGCCGCCAGTCATCCAAGATGGCCGCCATGGCTAAAACTATGTACACTTTAAGGAAATTTCAAACGACATCTCCTCCGAAACCACTTATTCCATTCTATTGAAATATCATATACCTGTTCCTTGGGTTGGCCTCTATCAAGTTTGTGTTTTTCCTTATCGTCGAATACTCAAAATGGCCGCCACGGCGACCCAAAGTTTACATAGAATTATATAGGAAAAAGTTAAAAATGACATCTTCTCTGAAACCGCTTGAAGGATTTTGATGAAACTTAATCACAATGATATTTGGGATAGTCCCTCTCAGATTTATGTTTTTCGCGGCCAACAGTTATCCAAGATGGCCGCCATGGCTAAAACTAAGTACAATTTAAGGAAATTTCAAACGACATCTCCTCCGAAACCAATTATTCCATTCTTGTGAAATATCATATACATGTTCCATGGGTTAGCCTCTATCAAGTTTGTATTTTTCGTTATCGTCAAATAATCGAAATGGCCGCCACTGCGACCCAAAGTTTACATAAGAGTTATATAGGAAAAGGTTAAAACTTACATCTTCTCTGAAACCGCCTGAAAGATTTTGATGAAACTTAAGCACATTGTATTTGGGATAGTCCCTCTCAGATTTGTGTTTTTCCCGACCGCCAGTCATCCAAGATGACCGCCATAGCTAAAACTACGTCAAATTTAAGGAAATTTCAAACGACATCTCCGAAACCACTTAATCCATTCTACTGAAATATCATATACATGGTCCTTGAGTTGGCCTCTATCAAGTTTGTGTTTTTCGCTGTGTTCAAAGTTTACATAGAGTTATATAGGAAAAGGTTAAAAATGACATCTTCTCTGAAATCGCTTGAAGGATTTTGTTGAAACTTAATTACAATGATATTTGAAATAGTGTCTCTCAGATTTGTGTTTTTCGCGGCCGCCAGTCATCCAAGATGCCCGCCATGGCTAAAACTAGGTACAATTTAAGGAAATTTCAAATGACATCTCCTCCGAAACCACTTATTCCATTCTTGTGAAATATCATATACATGTTCCTTGGGTTAGCCTCTATCAAGTTTATGTTTTTCGTTATCGTCAAATAATCAAAATGGCCGCCACGGCGACCCAAAGTTTACATAAGAGTTATATAGGAAAAGATTTGTGTTTTACACGGCCGCCAGTCATCCAAGATGGCCGCCATGGCTAAAACTAGGTCAAATTTAAGGAAATTTCAAACGATATCTCCGAAACCACTTATTCCATTCTACTGAAATATCATATACATGTTCCATGGGTTAGCCTCTATCAAGTTTGTATTTTTCGTTATCGTCAAATAATCGAAATGGCCGCCACTGCGACCCAAAGTTTACATAAGAGTTATATAGGAAAAGGTTAAAAATGACATCTTCTCTGAAATCGCTTGAAGGATTTTGTTGAAACTTAATTACAATGATATTTGGAATAGTGTCTCTCAGATTTGTGTTTTTCGCGGCCGCCAGTCATCCAAGATGCCCGCCATGGCTAAAACTAGGTACAATTTAAGGAAATTTCAAATGACATCTCCTCCGAAACCACTTATTTCATTCTTGTGAAATATCATATACATGTTCCTTGGGTTAGCCTCTATCAAGTTTATGTTTTTCGTTATCGTCAAATAATCAAAATGGCCGCCACGGCGACCCAAAGTTTACATAAGAGTTATATAGGAAAAGATTTGTGTTTTACACGGCCGCCAGTCATCCAAGATGGCCGCCATGGCTAAAACTAGGTACAATTTAAGGAAATTTCAAATGACATCTCCTCCGAAACCACTTATTCCATTCTTGTGAAATATCTTGTGGAATAAATAAATTAAAAAAATTAAAAAAAATAATAAAAAAAAATAATAAAAAAAAACAAGTCAAAAAGTCTGGTAAAGTTTGGTAAAGATCAGATGAAAAATGAAGGCCCTATCGCCTTAACAGGGCAAAATATAGCATATTTAACGAAATCAAGGGCCATAACTCCGCTGTTACTGATCTGGCTGGTTTTCGAACTTGTCCGAGCTTTTATTGACATTAACGATCTGGTAAAGGTTGGTAAGGTCGAATGAAAAATGAAGGCCCTATCGTCTTAACGAGGCAAAATTAGCATTTTTAACTAAATCAAGGGCCATAACTCCGCTGTTACTGGTTTGATCTGGTTGGTTTTCAAACTTGTCCGAGCTATTATTGACATTAACAATCAGGTAAAGTTTGGTAAAGATCGAATGAAAACTGAATGCCCTATCGTCTTTACGAGGCAACATATAGCATTTTTAACTAAATCAAGGGCCATGACTCCGCTGTTACAAGTCCGATATGGTTGGTTTTCGAACTTCTCCGAGCTATCATTGACATTAACAATCTGGGAAAGTTTGGTAAAGATCGAATAAAAACTGGATGCCCTATCGTCTTAACGAGGCAAAATATAGCATTTTTTAACTAAATCAAGGGCCATGACTCCGCTGTTACTGGTTCGATTTGGCTGGTTTTCGAACTTGTCCGAGCTTTCATTAACATTATTAACAATCTGGTAAAGTTTGGTAAAGATCAGATGAAAATTGAAGGCTCTGTCGTCAAAAACGAGACAAAAGTTGACGACAGACGGACGGACGACGGACGGACGAACGGACAACAGACAACTCGACATCCCGTCGTCCTAAAAATAAAAAAAATAAAAATTAAAAAAAATAAAATTAAAAAAAAAAAAAATTCAAATAATAAAAGAAAAACAAGTCAAAAAGTCTGGTAAAGATTGATAAAGATCAGATGAAAAATGAAGGCCCTATCGTCTTAACAAGGCAAAATATAGCATATTTAACGAAATCAAGTGCCATAACTCCGCTGTCACTAAACCAATCTGGCTGGTTTTCGAACTTGTTCGAGATTTTATTGACATTAACAATCTGGTAAAGTTTGGTAAAGATCGAATAAAAACTGAATGCCCTATCGTCTTAACGAGGCAAAATATAGCATTTTTAACTAAATCAAGGGCCATGACTCGGCTGTTACTGGTTCGATCTGGTTGATTTTCTAACTTCTTCGAGCTATCATTGACATTAACAATCTGTTAAAGTTTGGTAGAGTTTGGATAAAGAATGAATGCTCTATCATCTTAACGAAGCAAAATATATCATTTTTAACTAAATCAAGGGCCATATCTCCGCTGTTACGAGTCCGATTTTAGTGATAATAACAATCTGGTAAAGTTTGGTAAAGATCAGATGAAAAATGACAAAAACGAGACAAAAGATAACGACGGACGGACGACGGTCGGACGACGGACAACTCGGCATCCTTCGGCCAGTAGAGCTAAATACAAACACAAACAACAACAACAACGGAAAAAAAAAGAGGTCAATGACGTAGAAGCTCTACTGATAGATTTTGATAGCTAGATCAGCATTCCTGTGAAGTTTCATGAAAACCTGTCATGTAGTTTCAGAGGAGTAGTCGCTATAAGATTTTAGTATATAACTCTTTGTAAACAAAGATGGCCGCTGGCAGGCATGTTTAATGTCGAATCAAAATAATTTTCAACAAGGACCAACATCATGTCATGCCGATCATTTTAGAGAAAGTCCCATTTCAATATCACTTACAGTTTTCAAGAAATAGTTGCTACAAATTTATTTTTTAAAAATCTATTTTTAAGCCATGGCGGCCATCTTAAACTTCCGTCCGATCTGAAATTTTGCTAGGATCAACTGTGGCCATGTTTGACATCAAAATCAAAATGAACTTTTGTTAGGACCGACTACATGTCGTGGCAGTCATTTTGGTAAAGGTTCCAAATCAATATCACTTATGTTTTTTGAGAAGCAGTCACCACAAGTTGCGACCGTCTTTAATTTCCGGCCGACCTGACAGGATCAACTAGACATCAAGAGCAACCTTCCTGTGAAGTTTCATGAAAATCCGTTACCTAGTTTCAGAGTTTCACATGGCCACTGGCAACCATGTTTGTCACGGAATCGAAATGAATCTTGGTTAGGGCCAAATACATGTCGCACCAGTAATTTTGGTAAAAGTTCAAATTCAATATCACTTACGGTTTTTGAGAAGTTGTCGCCACAATTTCGCATTTTGCAAATGTATTTTTAGCAGTGGCAGCCATCTTGAATTTCCTACGGACCAGAATCTTTGCTAGGATCAACTATACATCAAGAGCATCATTTCTGTCAAGTTCCATGACATTCCATCACGTAGTTTCAGAGAAGTAGTTGCCACAAGTTTTTCTTATATAACTCTATGTAAAAAAAGATGGCCGCTGCAGCCATGTTTGAAATCCAATCAAAATGAAATTTGGTTAGTGCCATTCATTTTGGTAAAGGTTCCAAATCAATATCACTTACGGGTTTTGAGAAGTAGTCGCCACAATATCGCATTTTTAAAAATCTATTTTTAGCCGTGACGGCCATACTGAATTTTCGGTAGTAGTAAAAATAATGTTTTGCTATTTGTCGGATTTCACGATTAAAGCGAAAATTAACATACAATTTGACCTTGAAAGTGATTAAATTTATGAAAACTTCTAGTTTGAAACATCAGCTACAGGCATTGTTATGATTTCATCCTCTATAAAAAAAATCGTGATTTTCTTATAAGGTTAATTTATAAAATCACCGGTATTTAAACGTACGAGCAAAATGTCCCATTATCTGTTGATTTTTTAATATTGCGATAAAATTCGTACTTTTAATTCAACATTTATAATTTTGTTTTAAAATAAAACATTCGATAATATTTAAATTGCAAACACAGTTTTAAACAATTATGCTATGCATTTTGTGGAATTATTTGGTTTATAGTAAAAATATATGGCAATAGAAACATAAATAGGTTTAACATTGGGAAATAGTATGTACCTAATTCAAAATGTAATTTAACGCGTGAAATTGGATAAAAAAAAATAATGCATTACGTGGTCCGAATATTAACTTTCATACCCCATCCAACCCCTTCTCCAAGAAGCAAAAACGGGGTTGCCTGGGGTATGAAATAAAACCTTAATCTCGATTTTAAAAGTTTGCATATTGTAAAATTAAAACATATAAAGGGTTTTATAAACAGGTTATCGCAATTTTTCGGTAAAAAAATGTTTTTAAATGTGTTTCATTGTCAAAAAATCCGTTATAAAATTCTGTTAATATACGCTTTCCCATCGCTTAATGGAATTTAGGCGGCACCAAGAAATGGCATACATTCTAAATGACAGTTTCACATAATTAAATCACACACTTTTTATGATATTATCACTTCCACTGAAAAATAAGTTGAACACCTGCTGCATATGGCAGCAGGTGTTTGTTTTTTCGAAATAAGGGAAGAGGCCCAGGCTCTTCATCATTCAATGTTTGGACTTTAAATAGGTTATACATTGTAATAATGTTAAAACAAGAGGTTTACTGACAGATTTTGATTATAAGCTAGATCAGCATTCCTGTGAAGTTTCATGAAAACCTGTCTAGTAGTTTCAGAGGAGTTAGTCGTAATCTATTTTTAGCCATGGCGTTCATCTTAAATTTCCATCCGACCTGATATTTTGCTAGGATCAACCAGACATCAAGAGCAACATTTCTGTTTTTCAAAATCCTTCAAGTAGTCTCACTCTCAGAGTAGTCGCCACAGGTTTTCACCATATAACTCTATGTAAACAAAGATGGACGCTAGTGGCCATGTTTGACATCCAAATCAAAATGAACTTTGGTTAGGACCAACTCCATGCCGTGGCAGTCATTTTGGTAAAGGTTCAAAATTAACATCACTTATGTTATTTGAGAAGTAGTCACCACAAAATCGCATTTTTAAAATATATATTTAGACGTTGCGGCCGTCTTGAATTTCCGGCCGAACTGAATTTATGCTAGGATCAATTAGACTTCAAGAGCAACCTTCCTGTGAAGTTTCATGAAAACCGTCAAGTAGTTTCAGAGGAGGTCGCCACAAGTTTTTCCTATACAACTCTATGCAAAAAAGATGGCCACAGTGGCAGCCATGTTTGACATCGCAATTAATCTTGGTTAGGACCAAGCACATGTCGCACCTGTAATTTTGGTAAAGGTTCCAATTCAATATCACTTACGTTTTTAAGAAGTAGTCGCCACAATGTCGCATTTATTAAAATCTATTTTAGCAGTGGCGGCCGTCTTGAATTTCCTACCGAACTGAATTTTTGCTAGGATCACCTAGACATCAAGAGCAAAATTCCTGTCAAGTTCCATGAAATTCCATCTGGTAATGTCAGAGGAGTAGTCGCCACATGTTTTTCCTATTTAACTCTATTACGCCTTGCACAACAGACATGTAACCCCGCCTCCAAACTCCTCCCATCTCATTTGAAATTCGGTGGCTATCAAGATTGTAACTAGAAATCAGCTTTTTCCGATCAAGCAGGCTCTCAAAAGGCCACGTTTGATCAGGGTCTTGATGTGCTTTAAATTGATCTTGTCAAGGTAAATGCTTGTGATTTTTAACGGGGAGAGAAATGTCAAGACGGTACAATACAGACGAAATTATGATTCAGCGCATAGTGGAGTTTCTCTAACCTGTTGAATTTCAAATGAGATGGGAGGAGTTTGTAGGCGGGGTTACCTGTCGGTGAGTTCGTTATAAATGCACCATCGTGATTAATAAAAAGGTCTAAGTTTATTTATTCAAGAAAGCTCCACAACAGGAGCATTCAAATTATTTACAAAGAAATGATAACGGAGTTAGTAAAATGTATTATTAATAATTATATATGTATATCACAATCAACACCGACGCGTTTACCACACTGACGCCGTCTCCTTGGTTTAGTCAAATTACCTTACTAGTGCCCATGTACTGTGGTGGCTACTACCTTACTAGTGCCAATGAACTTCCTTGGCTCCTACCTTACTAGTGCCCATGGAATTGAATGTTGTTTAACGGCTCATCAACACAGTACAGGTTATTTAGAGCCGCCCCAGAGAGAGTGGAAGTATACATAGGAATCCGGGAACCTGCCTACTCTTATTATCGAATAGATTCCTATGGTTCTTTAACGTGCTCGGTTGATAGACCGATACACGGGACCGCCCGGTTTACGTCCCCATCCGACGGACGAGGCTAAGGAAAAGTGTCTTGCCCAAGAACACACCGACGGAACTCAGTGGCACCACGGAGGATTGAACCCGGGGCCTCCGGTTACAAATCCGTCGCGCTACCGACTGCGCCACGCCAGCCCTAGTGCCCATGGACTTTGGTGGCTACTACCTTACTAGTTCAAATGGACTTCGGTGGCTACTACCTTACTAGTTCCCATTTACGTTGGTGACTACTACCTTACTAGTGCCCATGCACTTTGGTGGCTACTATCTTCCAACTGCCCATATACTATGGTGGCTACTACCTTACTAGTGCCAATGAACTTCCGTGGCTACTACCTTACTCGTGCCAAAGTACTTTGGTGGCTACTATTTTACTAGTGCAAATGCATTTTGTTGGCTACTACCTTACTAGTGCCAAAAAACTTCCGTGTCTCCTACAATACTAGTGCCCATGGACTTTGGTGGCTCCTGATTTACTAGTGCCAATTGACATTGGTAGCTACTACCTTACTAGTTCCAATTTACTTTGGTTAATACTGCCTTAATAGTGCCAATGAATTTCCGTGGCTAATACCTAACTAGTGCCCATGGACTTTGGTGGCTACTACCTTCCTAGTGCTCATGTACTTTTGTGGCTACTGCCTTGCTATTGCTCATGTACTTTGGAGCCTATTACCTTACTAGTGCCCATGCACTTTGGTGGCGACTACCTTACTAGTGCCCTTGTACTTTTGGGGGCTATTACCATACTAGTGCCCATGCACTTTGGTGGCGACTACCTTACTAGTGCCCTTGTACTTTTGGGGGCTATTACCTTACTAGTGCCCATGCACTTTGGTGGCTACTACCTTACTGGTGCCCATGCACTTTGGTGGCTACTACATTACTGGTGCCCATGCACTTTGGTGGCTACTACCTTACTGGTGCCCATACACTTTGGTGGCTACTACCTTACTGGTGCCCATACACTTTGGTGGCTACTACCTTACTGGTGCCCATACACTTTGGTGGCTACTACCTTACTGGTGCCCATACACTTTGGTGGCTACTACCTTACTGGTGCCCATACACTTTGGTGGCTACTACCTTACTGGTACCCATACACTTTGGTGGCTACTACCTTACTAGTGCGGCTGTACTTTCGTGACTACTACCTTACTAGTACCCATGTACTTTCGTGTCTACTGCTTAACTAGTGCCCATGGACTTTGGTGGATACTACCTTACTATATACATATACACTGCATGAAATAAGGGATTTAATAAAAACTGAAATTTGCTAAAATGTCATTAAATTCCATGTGTGGGATTTAATTGGAATTTAATTACAATTAAAGGTAAAATAAAAGTTTGCAACTTGTATTTGGAATTTAAGTACATTTAATCACAATTAAAGGTAACTATACATCATGATGCCCATTTAATGATAGCTTAAATCTAGCGGTGGTATTTCATATTGAATTTGGTGGAATTTAATTGCAATTAAATGTAACGATATTTCATATACAAAAAAACAAGTATATAAGATATTAAACTTACAATTTAATGATATTTATTAATTCAAATTAAATGTAATGACACATCACATCGCACATATAATGATACTTAATAGTTTGGTATGTATAGAAATAATTGTGGTCTTCTGGAAGAAAGCATGAAACTTTGCATGTTTAAACCTTAAGGTATAACTGTTAAATAAAAAACAGGAGATACGCCAGGGCACCAATGTCTCCTAGTGAAATGAGGCCCTAAAAGGGGTACCCCAATTGTTAATATAAAACTATTATTAATCTTAATACTATGTTTGTTTGTGTCGTAACAAAGTCTCGAAAGGTAAGTATGAAACAAATATAAAAAACGTAACAATATAATATTGGAAGTGTTTTTACTTATTTATCGTCTTTGTTAGGCATAATTATTATGAGGCACACAAAAAGGGCATTTTTTTTTAATTAAACAGCGTTCAAATATGAGCTATTGGGATTACCATTCCTTAATATTTGCTTTCATGGGGGAGGTCGGGCTATGTGATTCATTATAATGTTTCTTGTGTGTGTTTGCTTGTTTGTGTGCCCGTTGGTGGGCATTTGTTGATTTACATATATGGTTTATATTACTACCATATCATCCCTTATTTGTAAATAGTTTTATCTTTATGTATTTACATTAATTTGCAATTACTACTTCATTTCGTCATCTTTCATCAGTTTTTGCGTACAGTATGACCTATTTATGTGTCGACGTACCGTAAAACATCATCATCATTCATTAAAATACTTCTCAGCAACGGCTTGGCTAATTTTGACCATGAACAATCCTTAGATTAGTGTCATTCAAGTTTGTTAAAATTGGGTCAACATGAGTGCCAATATGGCATCTGTTACTATATATAGTAGATAATAATAAAAAAATCTTCTCAGAAACTGCAAACACTGTTTTTGACATATATTGTTTAAAAGTGATAGCCAGATAATAAACGATCAAGTTTTTCAAATGAACTGGTCAAAAATGGCCACACACAGTGAGCGGGGGAGTAAGGACGGGGTGGGGTCCAGCGTTTGTATAGTGAGAGTTCGCATGTTTTCCATAGACTTACATCCTAAACACTTGAGAATTCTACTACGAAAACACAAATTATAGAGTGCTAATACGTAGTCTTTTCGTTTTTCACACATTTTAACGGACAAGACATAGCTACTTGAGGGAGTCATACACACTTCGTACTTTGGACCCTCCACCCCCCGTCATATTTATGTGGAGAGAGATGGGGGATGGAGAGGTCTTTTTGTCTGTTAGTGAACAAGGACATACTCTTTGACATTGGCAGTGGTTGGGTGAGGGGTTACACACTCCATAATCTGGAACCCTCCATCCTCTTTCATATCAATGGCGGTCTGTCCCCCACCCACCTCGCACGTTCTTACGCCAAGCTATGTGATAGTATTGTCATTATTGTCTAATGTATACATCATGTATAGTATCATGTATATTATTGACTGGGAGCTCGACTTGTAAAGTTAGAAAGTGTCGATTCTTATGGATGACGGGAGTATATCATACTGGTTTTACCCAGGAAAAATGGGATGATCTGTCTCTACCACACACAAATCAAACGTCATGTATGGCCTAAAATATGCTGTGACATAAAACATCATTCAAACCAACAGAGAGATTATTTAACCGATTGTCATTACTAAATGCCAACTTTAGGGTACGGATCGTCTCCGGTATGCCGTCATGTTTTAATTGGTAGGCAAAAAAGTAAATAGCCTTCAAACCGAGACTGCAATATTTCGTATGTGTCGTGCTCGGCCGTTTCCAAAGGTCCATTATCATACCTTTTTGTACGTATTACTAAACTTATGTTGACTCCTGCATGTGTGTATGTCATGTGGAGGTTATCTTCAACTATTGGCAGTGAATATAAAGATATGCAAATTAGTTGAAAACTATAGCAAATATATTTCTCGTCACGACATTACTTCTATATATATTAATATATAAATGAACGTCTAGGACAACAAATCCATTAATTAATTCAGATCACGCAACTAAATTTAATGAATGAATGAATGGTGTTTTATGTAAATAGGTCATAGTGTGCGCAAAAACCGATAAATCATGAAAGAATGAAGTAGTAATTAAAAATAATGTAAACGTATAAAGATAAAACTATCTACAAATAAGGGATGACACGGTAGCAATATAAACTATGTATATATGTAAATCAACAAATGCCCGTCAACGGGCTTGTAAACAAGTTAATATATATAGGAAAATATTATATTGATTTATAAAGTCTGATTTCTTTAAGGAAATCTAAAACAAGACTAAAATCTATAGTATCAAATAACTCTTTCAAAGTACTAACTGTGTAGTATCTTTATCGCATAGGATCAAAGTCTACACATTCCAACAAGATATGTTTGACTAAATGTAGTGACTACAGACATAATATAGAACTTAAAAAGTATGAACTGTAAATGCTTATTATAAACACAATAAATTATTTGTGATTAAAGTATAAATACTTTACTTACATTACTAAGGTCATGCAATTTCAATGTTGCTTATTATTGTTCGAAACTAGTATTTACATCATTAATAATTACTAATGAATAATGTATACAATATATATTGACTATTGTTTTCCATTATCCAATTGTATAGACTACTTAGCATAGTATTGCTAATTCACAGAATAATATAAAAGTAATTTACACATACAGTTAGTTATAACTAATTTTGCATATCAAAGAGTTAAAGTATTCACTAACATATGATTAGAACATATGAAATCAGAAATATGGTTTAATAAATATAGGAATAACAGAGAAAATGTATATTTTGTCGATACATATACAGGCTATATAACATGGTTAATTAATTACTAATTGAGGCTTTTGTTGAAGAGTTTTTTGACTAATAAAACAATATGATGTTGCGGCATATTATTCTGTGAAAGAAATGTTCACACCTTCGCTAAGACTCTAGGAGAGGCAGTTATAAACACAGTACATCCATGGGCTATTCGAAGCTAATTACATAAACATCTTGTCTCAGTCTTATATACATGTAAAATAGTTATACGGACCAGTAACCATATTTCAATGGGTTCAGAATATACACACTGTCTGACTGAGCAAGTAGTTTGTGCGCTACGGAATAAACCAGAAAGGGGATCCTCAAAAGATTGCCCTTGGAATCTACTACATAGTTTAATATCTACATATCGTGTTATACATGATTTAAATGGAATTGAATTGAATTGGGTTTTAAGGCGCACCAACACATTACAGGTTATATGGCGCCTAACAGGCATGAACATGCCAGGCTCATCTTCCATGTACATCGAGATAAAATATGGAAAATGGGCCTAGAACCTTCTCACCCTGAACTGCAGAGTTGCTGCAAATTCTATCGTAAAAACTCCATTTACGCTGGAGCCACGTTTATTGTTTTTCTGCCACTGCTCTTAGTGATGTGAGCGAGACGGCACCTGAAACAATGCAGGGGTCATGATGAAGACCTTTAATGAGCATGAACAAAAAATGACAAAATGAATATGAATGGGGGGGGGGGGGGGGGGTCCTACCCCTCTGCATGTGACGGTGTGTTTGCAGTGGTTGTATTCTACCCCGACAACCACACGGGGGATTTAAATGGAACAAACATGAATATGTGCAGTATTATATAAGTGTATAATTGAAAATAAAACAGTGTAGGGTCTATCACTAGATGAATCTGACTTTGTGCGTGACCTGAGCTACAGTATTATATATATAAATTTAATATAAAATTGGAGTTTAAATGAAATTTAGGCGCACAGTCCAGAGTTTCCTACACCGATTTCACCTCAACCAAAATTCCATTAAATGTCTTACAGACTTGGAGTTTAAGTGAAAGTCAAGCCTACACAAGTGTTTCCTACATCACTTTCATCCGCATTAAATTTTCATTAAATTTCATATCGCATTTAACCTCAACAAAATTTCATTAAATTTCATGTAAAAGTGGAATTTAAAGGCAGGATCTCAACATCTTCAATAATCATAGAAGAAGAACTTTTATTGTGCCTCGTCATAGGTCCATGGAGGTTCGAGGCCATCCTCCATGAACCTTACAATGTGTACATACGATAGGCCATTAAGCAAATTAGGCTCAGTAGGAGTGGCTTATCCACTGGTCAGTTTGTGCTGTTTGTAAACATAAACACATGCGGTATGGTAGAGCAAAAACTTCAGTGTGGTGAATTATGTAAACCAGAGATAAAAATGAAGAGATAATCATTATAGACAATTATCCATTACCTATCAATAAGTGGAATTATAAACTTAGGAGTGTGTCCCTATTTAACTCCAATAAAACAAATAATCACAACTTTTTTTCCATAAATAACACAAATTTTATAGAATTTCTTTTGTATACATTTATAAAGTGTTCACCAGGGTTTGTTCAGGCAATAAACTATTAAGTTTCAAAATTATTTCTGCTATCTGTTTTAATTTGTGTTAATATGTAAGCATTGTTTGCATTGTTGAGGACCATATAAAAAACACTTGCAGTTTCAGAAGAGCAACGTGAGACATTAATTTAAAGGATAACCTCAATCGCAAATACATAATTTATGTAGCTCCTAGAACAAGAAACTGTGGATTAAAAACAGAAAAATAGGGCACCTGGAATGACAAATGCTTCCGGAGTTATGTATGAAATAGAAGGGATATATAATGCCAACGTGTGTTTTAGGTCAGGCAATGGTCCCCAAAGTGTTCCCAGCATGGGTCATTTATGGGAATAATTTAGTCAGGACACATGTACATCAGATTTTATAATCTCTGTACACATAATATTTATAAAAAAATAATATAACTTTCATAATATCTAATGCCATGCCTCATGAAGTTACTTCATAAGATGTCAGTGTACTGTACATCTAAACACTGTAGTATTTGTAGTAGTATTTTATTCCCCGCCATATGTCAGCTGAAAGAAAATCTCCAGCATCTCAACTCTAGTTGGCTGGCAGACAGGTCATGACCTTTCATCAACTGTCAATCACCAGTGGTGGAAAATTTGAATTTTACAACAGTTTTCAAAAAAGATATTTTTGGATATAACACTCACACTTGTCACAGTGCTTTCAAATTCACAAGGAATATTCATCAAACATTCAAGAACATTCATGCCAAGTTTCAACAAAATGTGTCGGATAGGTCTATTAAAACTTTGAAAAAATCCCCACTGGTGCTTTGCTTGTAGACAGCTTAGAGTGGTCAGTGATAGTAGCCATTTTTCAGTGTGCCCAGCTTTTATAATGTGACCCCGACCTTTAAGTGAAATTTAAGCAGACACGAGTGTTTCCTACACTACATTTATATGCAATAAAATGTCATTAAATTCCATGTAAAAGTGCAGTTTAAATGAAATTTAAGCGGGCACCAGTCTTTCCTATATCACATTTAACCTCAACAAAATGTCATTAAATTTCATGTAAAAGCAAAGTTTAAATCAACAAAATTTAAGTATTTTGTGAAAATTTAAATGCCATTTAAAGATGAATTAAATCTGAAATTTAAGGGGAAATTAAACTTGCTGATACCTTATTATTCAAGGAAATTAGGTGTAGTTTAATTGAGATTTAAGTTTTGATTAAACGCCTTATTTCATGCAGTGATGCTGTGGTGGCTACTACGTTACTAGAGCCAATGGACTTTGGTGGATACTACCTTACTAGTGCCAATGATCTTCCGTGGCTACTACCTTACTAGAGCCCATGTACGTTGGTGGATATAACCGTAATAGAGCCCATATACATTGGTGGCTACTACATTACTAGTGCCGATGAACTTCCGTGGCTACTACCTTTAGTTAATAGTGCCCATGTACTTTCGTGTCTACTAGTCCATTGGCACTAGTAAGGTGGTAGACACGGTGGCTACTACCTTACTAGTGCCCATATACTTTGGTGGCTACTACCTTACTTGTGCCAATGGACTTTGGTGGCTACTACCTTACTAGTGCCAATGATCTTCTGTGTCTACTACCTTACTAGCGCCCATGTACATTGGTGGCTACCACCTTACTAGTGCCCAGGGACTTTGGTGGCTACCACCTTACTAGTGCCCATGTACTTTGGTGGCTACCACCTTACTAGTGTCAATGGATGTTGGTGGCTACCACCTTACTAACGCCAATGGCCTTTGGTGGCTACCACATTACTAGAGCCAATTGTCTTTGGTGGCTACCACCTTACTAATGCCCATGTAGTTTGGTGGCTACCACCTTCCTTGTTGCAATGCACTTCGGTGGCTACCACCATACTAGTGCCCATGGACTTTGGTGGCTACAACCTTACTAGTGCCCATGGAATTTGGTAGCTACCACCTTACTAGCGCCAATGGAATTTGGTGGCTACCATCTTACTAGCGTCCATGTACTTTGGTGGCTACCACCTTAATAGTGCCAATGAACTTTGATGGCTACCACCTTACTAGCGCCCATGTACTTTGGTGGCTACCACCTTACTGGTGCCCATGGACTTTGGTGGCTACCACCTTACTAGTGCCCATGTACTTTGGTGGCTACCACCTTACTAGGGGCACTCCACAGTTTAATGTACATTTCTCAATCATCAAACCCATGACAAGCCCTTAGCCTGAATCCTTGAGCAAAAATAAATCACATCATCATTGTGTCATACATTTCTTAGAGGACCATAAAATAACCCATGTTTCCATACCAAATAAAAGTATCAAAAAGCATTTTCTGTACAACTTTAGTCCCATTTCTTTAAGATTACCCCACCCCTCAAAACATGCTAAAAATGCAATTTTAGCAATATTTCAAATGTCAATAAATAAAAAAAAAATCCTACTCATATCAGGGTCATGTCTGCACTCATAGTGCTCTTGCATATCAGGAAATGCTCAATTTTACATACCTAGTCCGGCGTTTTAAAAAGTTATTCCATGCTGATCTTCCCGTCAGTGAAAATCAGCCATTTTACCTACTTTTAGGAAGTTTTTGATTGGTTCTCATTTTTCTATATATAGCCTCCAAAAAACCCAAAGAATGCATATTCCAATACACCAATATAAACTTAGAAGTACTCAAAACTGAAAAAAAACATCAAACATGTACTTCATAATTATTATAAATACCATCCATGGACCTAAAAGATGCTTAGTTGATTTCTTTCTGATTTACACCATGGACATTCATGTGAAACTGAGGAGTGCCCCCTACTAGTGCCAATGGACTTTGGTGGCTAACACCTTGCTAGTGTAAATGGATTTTGGTGGCTACCACCTTACTAGCGTCAATGGCCTTTGGTGGCTACCACATTACTATAGCCAATTGTCTTTGGTGGCTAACACCTTACTAATGCCCATATAGTTTGGTGGATACCACCTTACTAGCGCCAATGGCCTTTGGTGGCTACCACATTACTAGAGCCAATTGCCTTTGGTGGCTACCACCTTACTAATGCCCATGTAGTTTGGTGGCTACCACCTTCCTTGTGGCAATGCACTTCGGTGGCTACCACCATACTAGTGCCCATGGACTTTGGTGGCTACTACATTACTAGTGCCCATGGACTTTAGAAGCTACCACCTTACTAGCGCCAATGGAATTTGGTGGCTACCATCTTACTAGCGTCCATGTACTTTGGTGGCTACCACCTTAATAGTGCCAATAGACTTTGATGGCTACCACGTTACTATCGCCAATGGACTTTGGTGGTTACCATTTTACTACTGCCAATTGACTTTGATGGCTACCACCTTACTAGTGTCAATAAACTTTCGTAGCTACTACCTTACTAGTGCCCATGTATTTTGGTGGCTACTATCTTACTGTTGCCCATGCACTTTGGTGGCTACCACCTTACTAGCGCCAATGGAATTTGGTGGCTACCACCTTACTAGTGCCAATATATTTCGTGGCTACCACCTTACTAGCGCCCATGGACTTTGGTGGCTACCACCTTATTAGTGCCCATGTATTTTGGTGGCTACCACATTACTAGTGCCCATGGACTTTGGTGGCTACCATCGTACTAGTGCTCATGGACTTTGGTAGCTACCACCTTACTAGTGCCAATGGACTTTGGTGGCTACCACCTTACTAGCGTTCATGTCCTTTGGTGGATACCACCTTACTAATGCCAATGGACTTTGACGTATACCACCTTACTATCTCAGATGGACTTTGGCATTAGTAAGGTGGTAGCAACCAAAGTATATGGGCACTAGTAAGGTGGTAGCCACCAAAGTATTTGGGCACTAGTAAGGTGGTAGCCACCAAAGTATTTGGGCACTAGTAAGGTAGTACCCACCAAAGTACATTGGCACTAGTAAGGTAGTAGCCACCAAGGTCCATGGGCACTAGGAAGGTAGTAGCCACCAAAGTAAATTGAAACTAGTAAGGTATTAGCCACCAAAGTGAATTGGCACTATTAAGGTAGTAGCTACCAAAGTACAAGGGCTCTGGTAAGGTAGTACCCCGAAAGTACATGGGCACTAGTAAGGTAGTGGTCTAAAACCATTCGGTTATTACGTCTGAATGATAGTCCGGCAGATACTTGCCCTTTTTGGACATAACCTGGATTTGGCGTCCATACAATTGTTTTTTTTTACCTTTTTGGCATCTATGGATCTGAATTATGTCACTCTGTCATCATTGAGCATTTTGCAAAATTCAAAATGGCGTTCAAGATGGCCGCAAATAATGATGAAAGCAAGGTTTTTGGCTCATAAGGGGCCTAAATAAGTACAAATCAAACTAATATTATATTCCTCAATTCACATAAATCTGTATATATTAATATAAGAGTTTAACAGACATAACTAGAGGAAATCAAATAACGCATATTCATATATTCCCATTAACTTTCATTTAAAATACAACATTATCCTATTTGAAGAATCAATGCTTGTGACCCCCACCCCTACACTAACACCCCCCCCCCCCCCCCCCACCCCACACACACACACATGCCCCTAACCCCATACCGATACGGCATATATAGACCGGGTGTCAAAACTATAATCCAGATTGATATTTTGCACATACCCCATACCGATACGGCATATATAGAGCGGGTGTCAAAACTATAATCCAGATTGATATTTTGCACATATTTCATTACAGATAGTCTTATATCAAAATATTTAAAATAAACTTTCCTGTATTTAAATTTTAATTTAATGTGATATGTTTGACCCCCTCTGAGTAAACGAGTTAAACATTAACCTTGCTTTCAATTAAAGGGGAATCAGCGTGACGGACGGGCGGACGAACATAGGGACGCAGATATGTCCATCGCAATTCACGTGGATACTTAAATTGATTGGTTGATGACATTGGGAAAGCAGAAAATGAATGCTTTAAGACGGATGTATGTGATAGTACACTGTTCTATGTTATGTACTATTAACTCTTTGGATTCAAGTCATAGAACAACTCAAGACATTTAGCACGTCAATTTCACACTGTGTCCTACATCTTAACTTCCGATTTTGTATTGAGTTTATATCACTGATATTGTCTTTGTCTGCTCATTCAAGCAGTTAATGCTATCTTGGCATGCACACAATATGGTGCAGAAAAGTCTGGCCTGATTACATCAACACATGGAGCTTCACTCTCGCATGGACATTTAATGAGCTTTGGCACCATAATAATAACACGGGATTTGGCAGCATCATCCCGAGACCATTCATATTCCATAGGATCTAAGTCTAGTGGAGCTTCGTCCAGAGCATGTTTCCAGATACATGACTGAAGATGAGGTCTTTAACGTTTTCCACAAACGATTCTGTTGTTGGAAGTAGGGACTTCAACATCGGTGTGGATGCAGGGGATTGTCCAACCTTTTTAGCTCATGAATTATGTCGAGCCTCGGACATGTTCTCCGCTCTTGATAGCCCAAAACACGTACGTTTGAACTTGGTTGACTGCTCAGTTAAATATCCATATCAGCATTTCTGTCATTCAACAAAACAAGCGAATGTCCCGCTCTCACTGTTTTCAGCACTGTCCCTTTACCAATTCCCAACTGTGTCACATCCGGACAGTGTATGGACCGCTAGTAAGTCTGGGATAATGTCCTTGTTACGTTTAACAGTGGCTTGGATATCTAACTAATCTGAGTATAGTGTGTACCCCACAGATTTGTTGGAAATACCCGTCCCACATACCCCAAATAGGCTTGTCAGCCAGTAATACATAGCATTATATGATGTCTTTGCTGGGCCACCATATTTTCAATCAGGATATGATCGGACCGATTTCAACGGATTTCGCAAGGTATTGGTATTCTTTATGACGCTAGTACAGTGTGTACCCTGCAGGTTTGTTGGAAATACGCATCTCACACTTGTCAGCCAGTTATACATAGCATTATATGATGATTTTCTTGGGCCACCATACTTTCAATCGAGATATGTCATTCAACAAAGCAAGCGAATGTCCCGCTCTCAATGTTTTCAGCACTGTCCCTTTACCAATTCCCAACTGTGTCACATCCGGACAGTGTATGGACCGCTAGTAAGTCTGGGATAATGTCCTTGTTACGTTTAACAGTGGCTTGGATATCTAACTAATCTGAGTATAGTGTGTACCCCACAGATTCGTTGGAAATACCCGTCCCACATACCCCAAATAGGCTTGTCAGCCAGTAATACATAGCATTATATGATGTCTTTGCTGGGCCACCATATTTTCAATCAGGATATGATCGGACCGATTTCAACGGATCTAGCTAGGTATTGGTGTTCTATATGACGCTAGTATAGTGTTTACTCCTCATGTTTGTTGAAAATACCCATCCCAGAAACCCTAATTAGGCTTTTCAGCCAGATATACATTGCATTTTATGATGACTTTGATGGGCCATCATACTATGATCGGACCGATTTCGACGGATATCGCTAGGTATTGGTATTCTATATGACGCTAATATAGTGTGTATCCCACAGGTTTGTTGAAAATACCCATCCCACATACCCCAAATAGGCTTGTCAGTCAGTTATACATAGCTTTATATGATGATTTTGCTGGGCCATGATCGGGATATGATCGGACCGATTTCAACGGATCTCGCTAGGACATATCCCGATTAAAATTATGGTGGTCCAGCAAAATCAACATAATTATAATGCTATGTATAACTGGCTGAAAAGCCTAATTGGGGTATTATTTTGTCTATTCCATGATGACAGGATAGCATCGTTAAATGAAAACATATACAAAAAAGAAAAAAGAAAAACAAAAATCTCAATGGTGACAGCGTGACATCATTAAGATTCTGCAAGTATACGTTCTGTAGATACAGAATCAGCCGAGAACAACTGTATGGACCTCAAATCCGGGTCAAGTTGGATATCTGCCGGACTAGTGTGATCTGCGTATTTGGTAATATTCACGGTAGTGTGTTTCTTACACGTTCTCAATAGTCTAGTCTATTCTATTCTGTTCATTGCAGAGAAGCGCAAAGGATCGTAACACAGTCTACGTTCTCAAACTCCGAATATCTCCGCCCATCTAATTAAAATGTAGTGGCTATCAACTACAATCTCCAAACAGAGTTATCGTTCCTTGCACTCACATATATCTCTGCTAACTACTAAATTACAAGATGTTGGTAAAACCTGTTAAATTGGAATATATTTGCCTGAAACTTATTTATTTATTGTGTAAATATAATTTTCAGAATATCTGCAAATTAGATGTTGCAAGATTTGAAATAATGCATGAAAACAAGTTAGTTTTAATCGGGACTATTTGACTACAAAAAAAATACGTACTTAGGTCTCCTCAATCGAAACGCATATGTAAACATTTCAAACCGAAGCTCGATAGCAGAAAATTACTAGAAACAATTAACTCATAGAAATAAAAATTGAAATTATTTAATATAGGCCAATAGTTTATATTTGCAGATGACTAAAAGGGTTTATTATAAACATCGTCATAACTTTTTTGAATAATCACGTGACCTAACCGTTCGCCCTACTTCCTTTGACGTTGACAGAGTCAAATGAGGAAGGAGTGGTGTCAGACTGGTATTATTTTGCTTCCGGGGCGTTACCCGCGAAAGTAGTACTTTAAAAAAAATGTGTTGACAGTTCAGGGCCT
Organism: Cyrtodaria siliqua; assembly: GCA_037043455.1. Classification (NCBI taxonomy): domain Eukaryota; kingdom Metazoa; phylum Mollusca; class Bivalvia; order Adapedonta; family Hiatellidae; genus Cyrtodaria; species Cyrtodaria siliqua. The sequence continues at coordinate 92,839 of JAWPHD010002696.1, forward strand.
GGTTACTTGTAAAAAAATGTGTTTGAATACTGTGTTTACTATGCCATTATATAAAACGCAATGTTTGGCAGGTTTTATAAGCACTGAGCTTTGTTTTGCAGGACTATTTGCTGACTGTGGCGGGAACCGCATAACGCCATCTGCCTACTCACAGAGATGTGGCGAACAATTTGAAATGGACATTTTGTGTACGGAAGTGAAATTTGTGAACAAACAAGTATATCGACAAGGGTTAAGACGTCTGATTTTTAGGACTTCTACATGGACAGTTAAAGGAAAAAAGTTCCAGATATGTGTACCTTAGTGTTGGAATAAATGACAACGGCTCGAAAACAGTGTATTTTGTTCTATTCTCAATGTACTGAAATATTACCAAACCGAGCGCGAGTGTACTCTGGGTAGAGATTGTATCAACTTTGAACCTTTAGACACAATTTCTCAAGTTGAAGTTATACGGCGAGTTGAAGCCTGTCTCAATGATATTATCTCCTGGATGCACCACAATATGCTAAAACTAAATGCAGACAAAACAGAACTTATATTGTTTTGCTCCAAGCGCAATGTGGAGTGTATATCTGACATATCTATTAAAGTTGGAGACTCTGAGATAAAACCATCATCATGTGTTAGAAATCCGGGAGCATTTCTCGATTCCAAAATGGACATGGAACAACAGGTGAATGCTGTTTGTAGGTCGTGTTACGCCCAGTTACGACAAATAGGTCACATTAGACAATATCTAATCATTGATGCAACCAAAACCCTTGTAAATTCCCTTGTTACATTCAGACTTGACTATTGTAGCTCCCTGCTTAGCGGTCTACCTAAGACAATTTTGAACAAACTTCAAACAGTTCAAAATACAGTAGCTCGTATCATTACTAGGAAATCTCGTTTCGACCACATCACACCAGTGTTAAAGGAGCTTCACTGGCTCCCAGTGCAATACCGGATTGACTTTAAAATATTGAGTCACATCTATAAAGCCTTAAATGACCAATCTCCAAGCTACATCAAAAACATGTTAAAGGTGTATAGACCACAGCGTGACTTAAGATCCCAAAGTGACACTCTGACTCTTGTAGTACCAGGATCTCGTACAGTTACATACGGTGACCGTAGCTTTGCAACTGCTGCTCCAAAGTTGTGGAACGCGCTTCCAGTGGGAATCCGGAATTCCAACACACTTGACTCTTTTAAGAGATCACTGAAAACTCATTTCTTTTTAATGATATATAGTGGCTGATGTGTATTTTGAGCTGGACTATTTCATAAATGATTACCATTGTTTTATCATCTTATTATGACAGTACTATATTTTAAACATGGATTTTAATTTTAGTCAGTATAATAATAATGTCTTAACTTTATCTTAGCAATATAATCTAAATGTTGTTTTATATTTTACCACTTAATATCTTCGCATATCTTAGAGTTAATACATGTATTGTTCTTTTTTAGTTTTGACTGTATGTGAATGTATTATTGTTTTACTTGTAAAGCACTTTTGAACATATGTTATATATGAAAAGAGTGCTATATAAATATGGCATAATAAATAAACTATGGTAGCTGTGAATCAGCGGTGACCGTTGTTTGATACCTCTTACCTGGGGCCCGAGGGGTAATGTTTGATCGGCAGACAGTTTATCTAATCAAAGGATTAGCCTAGCATGCTGTTGAAGTCATTAATGATGTACCCTGAGTGTAGGTAATTAATTGGATTATGACTTTGAATTATGACTTGAAACATTTATATAGACGCGGAAAATAAAGATTTTTGGATAGGGAAAACGAAAGTAGAATTTTCATTTGGAGTTTCTATTCCTCAGGGCTTTTGAACAATGAAAATATGTATCTAAAAAAAATTTCCAAAAGCATGAAATATATTTTTTAATGAAATTAATGTTATGACTATCTCCCTTTTCTAAAAAAATATTTCAAAACTGTATTTTATGGCATTCATTTATAATATTCGGATAAAAAAATACGTGCTCTGCCCGCTAACATTTATGACTAAAAAAAACTCCCAGATTTGTGCATGAATCTTCCTTAAAAAAATCACTAAACTCACACTCACAGATCATGAAAATATCACATTATCACATGTATGATGTATGGGGGTTTGCACGGGGCCTGCTGACAATTTTGACACAAGGAATCATGGCTCTGTGGTAGGTACAAACTACCATAAGAACCTTGATTCTCAGGTCTATTTAATAATTTTATTTCGAAATGTTTGCAGGTTGATACCAGTGATGGTGCGGAATGTCCATGGACCGAAATGTCCATGTCTGGTATGTAGGTTTATGGATATTCAAACTTTTGAATTGGGCGGAGTCCTTCATGTGAAACTGAAAATTCGTTTTGGTTGATTTTATGAAATTAATGGTAATAACGCAACAAATTCATTTCCATTATACAAAACATATATAAGAGCAAATGAAGAATAAAAAAAAAATGTTATCATTTATGTGCAATCTGACATTAAAATATACCATTTTTTGTGCATCCGCCTACCTTATATATCCACAACCTTACACTAAAAATAAATAACTTCCATATAATCCTCTCAGTCTTAACAAGGGCAGTTAAAATCCAAAAAAATTAAATTGATTTCATTTTGGCTCAAATTTGACCAAACACAGACGTGTAACTCAGCAATATTATTAACGTACATGTGTTACTTAGCATGCTTAGAACATAAACAGATGTGTGCTTGATCATGCATACATTGCAATTACCTAGGCTAACTTACCTGTATTATCATGTCATTATTGTGTATTAAATTGTCACCCCATTATGGTCATTTAAAATTGATTTTGAGAATGTGTTTATGTACAATATTTGTAAAGTTTTAAGTGATTGGTATACAAATTTAAAAAATGGATTTTCAGCTGCCCTAGATAAGGCTTTGAAGATTACATTGCTATTGATATTTAATTTGCTTCTCTGAATAGTACTGTGCGGATGCAGGAAAATGGCAGTTTTTCAATTTAAAATAATTACTAAACTATTGCATTTTTTCTATTGATTTCTTTCTCTATATAGGCTTTATATATAATAAATAACGAATCTATTTGATTTAATGCCCTAACTTGTGTTTAAAATGCTTTTTGCATCGAAATAGTTTTCATTGTCACAGGTTGGATATCACCAATTCAAATTGCTGAAGTACCTTAAACTGTACTCTGTGACAACTCAATTTAATACCCTATTTAAACAGACTTCTTACTGGTTTCGAGCCTAGGCTGGCGTTTTGTAGTTTACCTTTTTAGTAAACCGTTTTAATCTTTAAACAACTTACATGTTGTGTTCTGGACTGACAGCAAAACGTGAAAGTAAGTTGGTTTTCTGCTCCTTAAGTTGTAAAAATCTTGGCTGGAAACCAGCTTATTGGGAGTGACCTTTAGGGGTTATCTCAAAAAAATGTCGTTTTGTTTATACAACGAAAGGCCTTTTTTAAACCCTTTTTTAAAGTTAAATCATACAATACTGTATAGATGGCATGTTACTGAAACAAGTTGTATGTACTAGATCTAACATGAAGTATTTTCTTCTAAAATTAATTTGCACATTTTTGACGCGACCCCGTAATGCGATACCGATTACGTGATATTCAAAATGGATGACTTTGTCCTGGTTTCATGGTAACAAGCCTAGTTTATTTTATTTATATAAGGACGATTGTTTGACGCACAGGAACTGGTCACTGGTTAATTTTTGCCTTCTATTATTATAAGTGTCTATACAATTATAATAATAGAAGGCAAAAATTAAAAGTGACCAGTTCCTGTGGTTTGATGTCTTGTTAAAAAAAATTTGAAGACACATAAAATATTGTTAATCCTCATTTAAATGACATAAGGCATATATTATGTATGGTGCGTATATGTGGAGATATTTATATAAAACCTGAATTTACCTGAACTTCACCTGAATTCACGAAGTTGAAGGCTGAATAAAATAGAATTGAATACAATTAAAATATGCTGCCAACTTAAAAATTAGGCTAAACTCACAGATAAGTTCAGCCTGAGGTAATCTCGCTTGTACGTTATGATTATTTCGAAATCATTAAAAACAATAAGAATTGGCGAGAAAAGTAGTGGTGTGCTGTATTACCGATATACCGGTATATTATGATACTGTAACGACCTTCCTTTGTGGTTAAGACATGTTACGGGTGAACAATACTTCAAAGTTTCATGACGTATCATATATAGTGTATATACATTCCGGACAGAATGTTTGTTCAATAGACTGAGTCCTAGACCTCCGCCCTGGCTAATTCTCTTATAGACTCTTATCTCGGGGTCGCAATTTAAATCGGTCGTTAATAAGTTGTGGCAATCCGAAATAGCCGTCATTGACCAAGACAAGTCAACAATCACCATCACAGACCACCATGACTGAGTTCGGTTCTAGTATGTAGTCAAATCATCATTGTTGTGAACATACGCTTCCTTTTTCACTTAATTCCTAAACGAAGTACCTTTAAATCTGGCAAAAGCTAAATTGTACCCAACTAAATTGAATCTCTTTAAATGAAGAACATATTATTTATATATTGTTGTGTATTAATATAACCCCTAATACATTCTTGGTACTCCACATTTAACAAATAGATCAACGCGGATTTCCCAGTCAAATAACTAGATCAAAACAAAATAATATATACCAAAGTATCGAAAAGCGGTTAACCTTTATATTTATGAAATTTAAGTCATTTATTTCCGGTAATCCCCACTGCCTTTCTGAGATCTTGACAAAATTATCTCCCTTTGTCTAGAAATCGAGTGATTATTGGAAACGTTTTGTATTATCCTAGAGCCCATTCGCAATCCCCACTTCATTTGTATAAATCCTAAATAAAACATGTATTATCCACCAAGTGTCGTTTTATAAAATCCGGACACTCGTTAACCGTATTACAATAATAAACTCATTTAGATACAATTTAGTATGATTGAATTGTATGGCTGATGTACGCACTCAAACATCAATGATATTATTTACCAAGTGTCGTTATTAAAGTTTCATTTTATAAAATCCGGACACTCATTAACCGTATTATAATAATAAACTCATTTAGATACAATCCAGTTTGACGGAATTGTACGGCTGCTGTATGTACTCAAACATCAGTGGGATTATTAACCAAGTGTCGTTATTAGAGTTTCATTTTATAACATCCGGACACTCAAATTCGTATTACAATAATAAACTCATTTTGATACAATCTAGTATGACGGAATTGTACGGCTGCTGTATGTACTCAAACATCAGTGGGATTATTAACGAAGTGTTGTTATTAAAGTTTCATTTTATAACCTCCGGACACTAAAATCCCAGTGCGTACATTTCACAGAGGGCGGTTCCAAACCTACACCGCTAAAACGTATAATGTACAACAGTTGAACAATGTAGTTTGGAGTCCGACTTTTAAAAGACATCATGGCCTGTGGGCTACCTCGAAGGGAATACAAGAATATTTTCAATAGAACTAACTGGAGTTCATGTCAAATTTATCAAATACGGCAATTTCTTCGAAACAATCCAGCAGGTGAATCATAGGAAAATTGAAGAACAAACACATGAAGATATGACATTATTTATATTAACTTGTTAACCTGATGCATGAATTATGTTTTTCAGTAGATATTCTGACAATATAGGTTATAATAGCGTAAATGAGTCTCCATTGCCCTTTCATAGTAAAGTTAGAATGTTGACAACATGTTAAAAACTTAAACCTGGTTAGAATTCTGGGAAACTTACTTTATCATGCAAATAAACATGTCTGCTATTAAACATCAACAAGGAAATAGGGGGTTTAATACCTTCTAAGAAACATTTCTTCAGTTGTTTACTAACACCGGGTCAAAGCTATTTCGTACCCTGTCTACTTTCACTTCTGAAATTTATATCAAAACTGTCAAAAACATGATGAGCTCCCTTTTCAAATATCAACAACATGTCCAGAATACAGTTACAGCCAAAAAATAACAGGAAATTGCACTAAAAAAAGATTTTAAAGAAGTAAAAAAAGGATTAGCACTCTTTAATACAGAACTACTTTCGACTGCACCAGGCAAGCACATCCGGATGATTTAGTGGAATTAAACCTATACAAATAATCAAGTCTGAGAAAGAACATATTCAATCATTCATCTTAAACTCTAGGAGAAGAAAAAACTACTCTGTACGACACCGATTACACCCAGTAATAAGGAGGTTTAGCACTGCATGTTAGGGATTATTCCAGTCTTGTAAAAAATATTATAATGTACCTAAACACTACCCAAACCTTACCACGTGCTCTAAATTTACAATCCCATTTTTCTAAGAAATATTACAATTCGAAAACTCAAATTGTAAAATAAGGCCCTCCTCAGAGCATCGCAATGGCGCCAATTGCGAAAGAAACAAGAAAATGGCCCTAAATTTCAAATTATAGCGAAAGTGTTTGGCGACATAAAAATTGCCAAAAAACCGAACTTGTTTAATTGCTAGGCCCTAAACGTACATTGACTCCGGGATGATAATTGTATTACATTAACTCTGATTGACTGTATAAAAAAACATAACCAACCAATTGACACCTACCACGCGCGAACACTTAACCTTTAATAAACAAACAAAGCTGATAACCTTTACTGTTCCGGTAATTAACTTAATCCCTACATAACAACTGATGACTGTCGTTTTTGCCTCGGGGGTAATCAAGTCTGTCATGCAACACCTTCCAACCATAACTACACCTTGCTGAATATCTAGCCCCATCAGGTTCTAACAAGTCAAATACAAAGTAACACCTCATTAATTTACATATTTTACATGATTGACATGACCTACGGTAAACGTTCGTTGACTCTCCTCACGGTCAGATAATCGGACTCTCCTCAAAGTCAGAGGCGGTACCTTATTGATGGGAGGATCTAACGCTACTCGATTTACCGAAATGGAGTTGATTTAACGAAACAGACCGAAACTGAGATATGAATTACCGAAACGGAGATTGTTTTGATGATTTAAAGACTAATACACACATGTCAGTCCAGTGATTTAAGTTATTACGTCTCTGGTCTTATTATTATTATTATTATTATTATTATTATCTTAATAGTATAATCATTATTGGCTAGTTATTTCTATATATAAAATAATATTAAAACCTCTTTAAATAATAATTGTACCGTTTTCAGCAGAGCGGGTCAAGAATATTTATCGAAACTGAGTTCAGAAGAGACTAGTCTTGACAACGGTTGTGTATTAAAACCTTTAACGGGCCATGACTCCGCCAAAAATCATTCAGCCGGAACACGGCGACGATATGCACAACTAGGTTTGATACTGATCATCTTTGCCAAGTTTCGTTGAAATCTGCCAGGTGTTCAGGAGAACTAGTCTGGAGAAAGTGTATTAAAACATTTAAAGGGTAGTAAATCCCACCAAAAATATTTTATTTTTTGTATATAGCTAATAGTATAATCATTTTCGAGTAGATCTTATATTTAAAAAAGGAATGTTCCTCTTTAAATGATAATTATACCACATACAGTAGGATGGGCATAGCAGCTGGCGGAAAGCATTTTTTTTCAAACGGAGATTGCATTGATTAATTCAAGACTATGTACGAGTATATATTTAATATGTGTATGTTAGTTGAATAAGACTGAATGGATAGGAGACTTAAGTAAATGAATGAGTTGTTGCATGTGATGGAAAGAGAGAAATACTAATATTCATGTAGTTTGTTACATACTATCACTTGCTATATAAATACATTTGGTTCTTCCTCATCTCACCAGTGACAACTATGTATAGCTATGTTTATTATGTAAACATGTTCATGGGCCACATTTGGCTTAAATAAAGTAATGAACTATAATCTATACATGCACGCATATATACTCCCTATATATATATATATATATATATATATACTGGACTCTCCTCATATTATAAAACCATCCCTTTCCAGGGTATATAACCTATACAGTATGTATCAATACCTTTGATATATATGGACTCTTCTCGGAGTCAGGTTATACAAATCCACCCATCTCGAGTGTTTATAACCTATACGTTTATTTATCAATACCTTTGATATATATTGGACTCTCCTCAGAGTCAGGTTATAAAACCATCCATCTCTAGGGTATATAACATATACATTATGTTTCAATACTTTTGATATATATTGAACTCTCCTCAAAGTCAAATTATATAGACCCAGCCATCTCAAATTTCTATAATCTATACGTGTATGTATCAATACCTTGATATATAGTGGCCTCTACTCTGAGTCAGGTTGTATAAAACCACCCATCTCATGGGTCTGTAATCTCTACATTTTTTCCAATATATATCAAAGGTATAGAAACATAAATGTGAAGATTAAAGACACCTGACTCTAAAGAGAGTCTGATATATATCAGGCGTATACATAAATGTATAGATTATTGACCCTGGAGATGTTAGGTTTTCTGTAACCGGACTCGACAGAGAGTCCGATATATATAAGGGGATAGATATAAAAATGTATAGATTTAGACACTGGAGATGTTAGGTTTTATGTAAACTGACTCTGAGGAGAGTCCAATATATATCAAAGTTATTGATACATAATGTATAGGTTATATACCCTGGAGATGAAAAGTTTTATATGACATGACTCTGAGGAGAGTCCAATATATATCAAAGTTATTGATACATAAACGTATAGATTATAGACCTTGGAGATGGTTGTTTGTATATAACCTGTCTCTGAGGAGAGTCCAATATATAGCAAAGGTATTGATACATACACGCATAGATTATAGACCCTGAAGATGGATGTAATTATATAACCTGACTCTGGGAAGAGTCCGATTTATATCAGGAGAATATATATATATATAACTGTATATATCATAGATATTGGAGTTGTTAGGTGTTATGGAACCGGTTTTATGTAACCTGGTTATGAGAAGAGTCCGGTATATATCAGGAGTATAGATATATAAATGAATAGATTATAAACAATGGAGATGTTAGTTTTTATATAACCTGACTCTGAGTAGAATCCGATGACTCAGAGTAGAGTCCGATATATCAGAAGAATAGATATATAAATGTACAGAGTATAGACACTGGAGTTGTTAGGTTTTATGTAACCTGACTCTGAGGAGAGTCCGATATATATCAGGAGTATAGATATATAAATATTTAGAGTATTGACACTGGAGATGTTATGTTTTATATAACCTGACTCTGAGGAGAGTGCGATATATATCAGGAGAATAGATATATACATATATAGAGTATAGACACGGGAGATGTTAGGTTTTGTATAACCTGACTCTGAGGAGAGTCCGATATATATCAGGAGTATAGATATTTATTTGATGATAAGCAATGAAATACTGTGTTTTATCAGTGAAATAAAAGTGTTATTCCACACTGTGGAATATAGAGTTTTATTTCCACAGTAGCTGCCGGGACTACTTTTTTAATGTGCAACCAACACAAATGCATGCACATTAACACGGCTCACAAGATATATTCCTACTGTTATACTGTTAAATCCACTGTTTATTTAATTACTTTCTTTCTGGTTTCAAAATAAGGTGACGACGTGTAACGTTTCGTTACGTCATCTGGACTAGGAAATAAACAGGACGCGTGGACAGGTGTATAAAACGGTTTAATTACTTAAATAATTGTTTGAAAATCATAAAATAAAAAGAAAAAATTTGTTGTTTTGTCGTGAATAACATATTTTATTTCATCTCGAAGTGAGAAAACTTTTATATTTACACTCATGCTTCGCATTCGTGAAAATATAAAGTTTTCTCACTTCTCGATGAAATAAAATATGTTATTCACTCCAAAACAACAAATAGCCTCTATATACATATTTAGAGTATAGACACTGGAGATGTTAGGTGTTATGTAACCTGACTTTGAGAAGAGTCCGATATATATCAGGAGTATAGGTCCATACATATATAGAGTATAACCTGATTCTGAAGAGAGTCCGATATATATCAGGAGTATATAAATATATAGAGTATAGACACTGGAGATGTTATGTTTTGTATAACCTGACTCTGAAGAGAGTCCGATATATATCAGGAGTATAGATATGTAAGTATATAGAGTATAGACACTATAGATATGTAAGTATATATAGTATAGACACTGGAGATGTTGTTTTATATAACCTGACTCTGAGGAGAGTCCGATATATATGGGAGTTTAGATATATAAGTATATAGAGTATGGACACTGGAGATGTTATGTTTTGCATAACCTGACTCTGAGGAGAGTCCGATATATATCAGGAGTATAGATATATAACTGTATACATTATATACAAAGGTGATGTATGGTTTAATTTGCTTTGGCTCTGAGAAGAGTCCAATATATATCAGGAGTAAAGATATATGAATGTATAGATTATAGACCGTGGGATGTGAGGTTTTATGTAACCGGACTCTGCAGAGATATATAAGGGTATATATAGCTATATTAATTTATAGATTATAGATCCTGGAGATGTTTGGTTTTATATAACCTGATTCTGATACGAGTCCTATATATATCATATAAATATATAGAGAATAGACACTGGAGTTGTTAGGTTTTATGTAACCTGACTCTGAGGAGAGTCCAATATATATCGAGATTATAGATATATAAATTTATAGATTATAGACACTGGAGTCGTAAGGTCTTATGAGAAGAGTCCAATATATATCAGGAGAATATATATATAAATGTATCGAGTATAGACACTGTAGATGCTAGTGTTTATGTAACATGTAGCGAGTCCGATATATATCAGGAGTATATCAGGAGTATATATACATATATGTATAGATTATAGACACTGGAGTTGTTAGGTTTTATGTAACCTGACTCTTAGAAGAGTCCGATATATATCAGGAGTCTAGATATTTAAATGGATAGAGTATAGACACTGAAGATGGATGGTATTATACAACCTGACTGTCTGAAGAGAGTTCGATATATATAGTGAGTATAGATGCAAACCTGTAGGTAGTATAGATGCATACATGTAAAGAGTATATACCCTGGAGATGGATGGTTTTATATAACCTGACTCTGAGGAAAGTCTGGTATATACCAGGAGTATATATATACAAATATATGAAAATATATATAAAAACGGGCATAGCTGTGCCTAAATAGATTTCGGCGTTACATGAATTGTGTGTGGCATATTTTGCATTGATGCCGAATACACGTGTGAAGTTTCATTCAAATATGTGCAGTGGTTAAGAATATATTAGGTTACTACGCATTTTGTCCAAGTAAAACAGGGGGCATAACTGTTCCAAAATATGTTGCAGAAGTATGCCCGGAAGTATGTGACTCGCGCATGTCATGCTATTTATTGATACCGAACACATATGTGACGTTTCATTCCAAACGGTCCAGTGGTTAAACAGGTTATTAGGTTACTAATACTGATATTTAAAACATTTTGACTATGTATTAAAAGGGCCATAACTTTGTCAAAATACATGTAGGTTGCAGAGTTATATAGCTTGATCTATTTATCCCAAATACATGTATGAAGTTTCACTGCATTATGTCAAGCAGTTTTTGAGATATGAGCTTACCAATAAAAAATGGTTAACCAGCGCCGACGGAGACGCTGCATGACGCCGAAGCAAGTAGAATAACTCGTCGTTTCTCGTCGGTATAAATGTACTGGGTTACCTTACTATTATACTGCGTAAAGTTTATCGAAATTAAAAATAAACTGTTGTTTATTATTATCTATCAAACAAAGGACTCAATAAAAAACGAGCCTATGTCTACTACTTAGGTGCGTTCTTTGCTTTCAAAGGATCCCCTTGTCAACATATATTTATGGCTCCCCCACACAAAGTGTGGTAGGGGAGCCATATTGATTTTGTGCTTTCTGTCTGTTTCTCTGTCTGTAGGTCTGTCTGTGTCACAAACGATGTCCGATCAATAACTAGAGAATGGTTGGACCTAGGGTCCTCAAAATTGGAAGGATGGTTGGTCATGACAAGTAGATGACCCCTATTGATTTTGGGGTCACTAGGTCAAAGGTCAATGTTGCGGTGACATTGACTATCAAAACGATGTCCGATCAATAACTAGAGAATGGTTGGACCTAGGGTCCTCAAACTTAGAAGGATGGTTCGTCATGACAAGTACATGACTCCTATTGATTTTGGGGTCACTAGGTCAAAGGTCAAGGTTGCGGTGACATTGACTATCAAAACGATGTCCGATCAATAACTAGAGAATGGTTGGACCTAGGGTCCTCAAACTTGGAAGGATGGTTGGTCATGACAAGTAGATGACCCCTATTGATTTTGGGGTCACTAGATCAAAGGTCAAGGTTGCGGTGACATTGACTATCAAAACGATGTCCGATCAATAACTAGAGAATGGTTGGACCTAGGGTCCTCAAACTTGGAAGGATGGTTGGTCATGACAAGTAGATGACCCCTATTGATTTTGGGGTCACTAGGTCAAAGGTCAAGGTTGCAGTGACATTGACTATCAAAACGATGTCCGATCAATAACTAGAGAATGGTTGGACCTGGGGTCCTCAAACTTGGAAGGATGGTTGGTCATGACAAGAAGATGACCCCTATTGATTTTGGGGTCACTAGGTCAAAGGTCAAGGTTGTGGTGACATTGACTACCAAAACGATGTCCGATCAATAACTAGACAATGGTTGGACCTAGGGTCCTCAAACTTTGAAGGATGGTTGGTCATGACAAGTAGATGACCCCCTATTGATTTTGGGGTCACTAGGTCAAAGGTCAAGGTTGCGGTGACATTGACCAGCAAAACGATGTCCGATCAATAACTAGAGAATGGTTGGACCTAGGGTCCTCAAACTTGGAAGGATGGTTGGTCATGACCAGTAGATGACCCCTATTGGTTTTGGGGTCACTAGGTCAAAGGTCAAGGTTGCGGTGACATTGACTATCAAAACGATGTCTGATCAATAACTAGAGAATGGTTGAACCTAGGGTCCTCAATCTTGGAAGGATGGTTGGTCATGACCAGTAGATGACCCCTATTGATTTTGGGGTCACTAGGTCAACAGTCAAGGTCGCGGTGACCTTGACTATCAGAACGATGTCCGATCAATAACCAGAGAATGGTTGGACCTAGGTCCTCAAACTTGGAAGGATGGTTGGTCATGACCCAGTAGATGACCCCTATTGATTTGTTTTTGTTTAATTTTTTTTTAATTTTTTTAATTTTTAATTTATTTTATTTTTGCATTAAAAGTTTTAGGGGTTGCCCCTTAAAAAAATAGAGTCGGTCGGGTTACCTGAACCACACAGATTTTTTATGTGGACTTACTGATACAGATAGTAGATACAGTCACAGGGATACGATCTCGGATCAATAGAGAACGGTTGGACCTAGAGTTGTCAATTATGCCTGTTCGGGCGAGTGGGGGAGCCATACGTTTTTGTCCCATGGACAATAACAATTTCTAGTCTTATTTGTTTGTAGTATATAAACTCAAGTGGATTGATTTACATCTTCAAATTACAGTTATGCATATGCTGTCGTTGCGTTTCTCATTCCAACATGAAAAACATGTTGGTTAGCTCCTCCCATTTTATGCTCAACCCCTTACTCTGAGGAGGGTCAAGAAGAATATGACTGTGAGGAGAGTCAACGAACGCTTACCCATGACCTACGTGACATTTGTTTGTTTTCGTTTTGGTTCATTGAACACGAATTACCGAAATGGACCGAAATGGAGAGGATTTACCGAAATGGACCGATATGGAGATTCGATTTACCGAAATGGAGATACGATTTAGCGAAATGGAGTTGAATTTGACTAATTGTCTGTTAATATACGTATATTTTTTAAAATAAACAGCTGATTTACTAATGTATGATACTAAATGATTACAACAACGCAAATTGCATTGACAGTTGGTCCCTCTAAACTAGGTGGATGCTGTAAAGAGGCCTTTTCATTATATGATTTACAGAAATGGAGTTTATTTGGGATAGTTTTATGGTTATAAAGATCCTTTCTTTTAAATATCTGAATTACTAATCCCTGATAATAAAAAAGATGATATTAAAAAAAGAAGTACTGAATCAGATTTCTGCAAATGTATGTCGATCCTCCTAAAGTGGATTGGTACTGTATAGGATTTACCGAAATGGAGTATTCTTGACTAGTGTTAGGGATATAACCATCCTGCTTTGTTGTTGTTGTTTTTTAATAAAATAGCTGATTTACTAAGCCCTGATAATAAAGAAGTACTTAATCAGATTTCCACTAATGTACGTCAAATAAGGTCCTCCTAAAGTCGATGGGTGCTGTAAAGGTGCGTCTGAAGAAAAAACAAGAGGCCCAAGAGGGCCTGTGGACGCTCTACTTGCTATAATATGGTTCTTATAACATCAATGAAGATGGTTGGTGACTATCGTCTTAAAGAGGCAAAATATAACATTTTTAACTAAATCAAGAGCCATGACTCCGCCATTACTGGTCCGATCTGGCTGGTTTTCGAACTTGGCCAGTAGAGATAATAAAAGTCAAAAAAAAAAAGAAAAGAAAGAAAAGAAATATCAAAAATTTAAAAATATAAAGCAATATAATAATAATAATAATAAAAAAAGGAAAAAATCTGGTAAAATTTGGTAAAGATCGGATGAAAAATAAAGGCCCTACCGCCTTAACGAGGCAAACTATACATTTTTTTACTAAATCAAGGGCCATAACTCCGCTGTTACTGGTCCGATCTGGTTGGTTTTCGAACTTATCCGAGCATTTATTGACACTAACAATCTGGTAAAGATTGATAAAGATCAGATGAAAAATGGAGACCTTTTTGTCTTAACGAGGCAAAATATAGCATTTTTAACTAAATCAAGGGCCATAACTCCGCTGTTACTGGTCCGATCTGGCTGGTTTTCGAACTTTTCTGAGCTCCATTGACATTAACAATCTGGTAAAGTTTGGTAAAGATCAGATGAAAAATGAAGGCCCTATCGTCTTAACGAGACAAAAGTTAACGACGGACGGACGACGGACGGACGACGGACGGACAACTCGGCATCCCATAAGCTCAGCTGGCCAGCTAAAAAAGTAACAAAATCTGGTAAAGTTTGGTAAAGATCAGATGAAAAATGAAGGCCCTATGGCCTTAACAAGGCAAAATATAGCATATTTAACGAAATCAAGGGCCATAACTCCGAGCTTTTATTGACATTAACAATCTGGTATAATTTGGTAAAGATCGGAAGAAAAATGAAGACCATATCGTCTTAACGAGGCAAAATATAGCATTGTTAACTAAATCAAGGGCCATAACTCCGCTGTTACTTGTCCGATCTGGCTGGTTTTCGAACTTGTCCAGGCTTTCATTGACATTAACAATCTGTTAAAGTTTAGTAAAGATCAGATGAAAAATGAAAGCCCTATCGTCTTAACGAGGCAAACTATAGCATTTTTAAATCAAGGGCCATAACTCCGCTGTAACTGGTCCGATCTGGTTGGTTTTCGAACTTGTCCGAGCTTTTATTGACACTAACAATCTGGTAAAGTTTGGTAAAGATCGGATGGGGACCCTATCGTCTTAACGAGGCAAAAGTTAACGACGGACGGACGACGGACAACAAGGCATCCCACCTTCGGCCAGAAGAGCTAAAAAAAACTAAACACACGCGATTTACCGAAATGGTGTTTGAATTTGTGTTGAACATACTGTAAGGAGTTGTTTATGGGTGTGCTGTGTTTATTTATGCTTACTATAATTGAACTTGCCGCAAAGAAACATTCATGTTAAGTCCCAATGATTTTCCGAAATGAAATAGTATTTACCTTTTTACTTCTGGATTTCAATATACTTTTCAGAGTAAAATACAAAATTGAACTGAATTGCTTACATAGTCGCACCAACAGTTAAGGTCATATGGCGACTTCCCAGCTTCCATTTTTGAGGAAGACCCTAGGTGCACCTCCGAGTAATTATCGTGCACGGGCAGGTACCTGGGTAGCGCCACAGACATTCTGCAAGCCAGCTGAATTACTTTCCGAGATTCCTAATCCCACGAGGGCTCGAACGCTGTTTAGGTCAGTTTTGACTGGGAGTGTAGAACAAATTCCGCCTCCAGCCCAACTCCACGGACTTAAGGCCGACTGCCAAAGCTCCCTCTCTCTCTATCTCACACACGCACGCACGCACGCACGCAGTTAATTGCGTCTCTAAATAAGCGTATGTTCAGGACACCCGGTGCGCATGCTGATTGCACGATATTTGTCACGTGCTTCTTACCGTATTTATATGGTCTACTGTATCACATATGACACTACAGATACATGTGGATTCGTCATTGAATTGTAAAAATTGAAATGTTCATGTTGTGCCACATATATGGTAAATGCAAACATTTCTGTAAATAAATTATTAGACAAACACAAACACACACCATTGACCAATAAACGCAATAATGAAAACTCATCTTAAACGTGATCATTTCTTATTTTGACATCACACACTATACGCCATGGTTAAGACACTAATTCAACATGACTTCCTAAAACACACTTATATGTAAGGTGATTGTTTTGTTTTTCTTTCTTATCTATTAATTTGCTAGTTTATTAAAAATAAAACAAACAAAAGTGCAAAGATGGTCCTAAATCGATCACCTGAGTACTGGCACATTATCAAACTTCTTCGAAATCTTATGGTCATATACAATCTGTGCAAGTTTGGTTAAGATTGTTCAAGACCTGTGGGCTCTGTTGTGTATAACAACATTGATATAAAGACACTGACAACGTTCGGTACATATCAAATACAAAATGAAGGTGCTAGAATGAAACACCTTGGGCAGGGCCAAATGTGACCCCCAGGGCTACATGTAATATTTGAGAGCTTTGTGGTTTCAGAGAAGATTTTTTAAGTTTTTCCCTATACAAGTCTATGTAAAACATGACCCCTGGGGCCGGGCCAAATGTGACCCCATGGTCACCATTTGAACAAACTTGGTAAAGGACCATACGAGAATAGTAAATGCAAAATAGTAAACCTATGGCTCTTGTAGTTCCAGAGAAGAAGATTTTAATGTGTTTCCTATATGTCTTTGTAAAACTGTGACCCATGGGGCAGGATCAAATTTGACCCCAGTGTCACCATTTGAACAAACTCGGTAGAGGACCATAATCTTATAGTAAATGCAAAATATTAAACCTCTGGCTCTTGCAGTTTCAGAGAAGATTTTCCCCCCCTATATATATGTCTATTTAAAACTGTGATTCCCGGGGCGTGGCCAAATTTGACACCAGGGTCACCATTTGAACAAAACTTGGTAGAGGACCATAAGCTTCTAGCAAATGCAAAATATTAAACCTCTGGCTCTTGCAGTTCCGGAAAAGAAGATTTTTTTCAGTTTTTCCCTGTACAAGCCTATGTAAAACTGTGACCCCCGGGGCGGTGCCAAATGTGACCCCAGGGTCACCATTGGAACACAATTTGGTAGAGGACCATAAGCTTATAGCAAATGCAAAATATTAAACCTCTGGATCTTGCAGTTTCAGAGAAGATTTTTCCCTATACATGTTTACGTAAAACATGTGACCCTTGGGGCGGGATCAAATGTGCCCCGAGGGTCACCATTTGAACAAACTTGGTAAAGGACCATCAGCTTATATTAATTGCAAAATATCAAACCTCTGGCTCTTGTAGTTTCCGAGAAGATTTTTCCCCCTATATAAGTCTATGTAAAACTGTGACCACCGGGGCGGGGACAAATTTGACCCCAGGGTCATCATTTGTACAAACTTAGTAGAGGACCATAAGCTGATGCTACATGTAATACATGAGATCTCTGTGCCTTGTGGTTTCAGAGAAGAAGATCTTTAAAAGTTTTTTCCTATATGTCTATATAAAAAACATATAAAAAACATACAAAATCTCAATATACAAACTTTGGACCCCGTGGAACGGCCATTTTTAAACCCGGGGACTTCATTTCAACAAACTTGATAGTCTAGGCATTGATGATCATTTTAAAAGAAAAACTGTTGAAATCTGTCCAGCAGTTCTGGAGATTTTTTAAGGTTTCGACCATATATGATAATGTCGGCCATCTTGGATTTTGCTTTGACCTAATTTTAACATCCCGAATCAAGGTTTGCGTGTAAGCTTCTTACATGGAACCCAAATTCTGACCTTAAAATGTGTCTATTTCACATCAAATTTTGCGTGTAGGCTGTATTTACAGGTATATATCTCTTACATTGCTTGTTCTAGCTCAACTAAATTCCTTATAGTATGTTGTAATGGGTTGCGTAAGTAATAATTCTGGGCTCCCATGGAACTGAGATGGCCCATAAAATACGCAATAAAGGCAGATTTAGGTTTGCGTGTAAGCTGTTTTATGTATCTATAATGTTGGTTTGGGATTTCTTATAGCATTATGCATCTTATTCATACTTCACCCATATTGGGGGCATGGGCTCCCTCCTCCCGCCCATCTCCCCCGCCTACCCATCTCCCCACCCGCCCCGTTTTTTTTTACATTTCTGCGTTGTTTTGGTCAAGCTATGTTGCCCCTCGCACCCCACAACACGCCCTCACACCGGCCCTACCTCCGCCCCATCGAAACTCGATTTTTATTTTTTTAAACATATTTCTGTGTTCTTTTGGTCTATTCTTACACACATATAGCTATGTTGCCTCCCCCTCCCCACCACGCCTCCTACCCCCACCCCCACTCGAAACTCAATATGTTATTTTTTTTAAATATGTTTGTGTTGTTTTGGTCAATTCTTACACAAATATAGCTATCTTGACACCCCCCCCCCACCCCCAACACGCCTCCGTCCCCACCACATCCCCACTCGAAACTCGATATTTGATTTTTTTTAAACATAGTTTGTGTTGTTTTGGTCAATTTTTACAAATATAGCTATGTTGTCCTCCCACCACGCCTCCACCCACTCAAAACTCGATTATCTTTGTTTAAATATTTCTGTATTGTTTTGGTTAATTCTTTATGGAGGACTGTGGGAGGTGAATTGTTTTCAATGTATCTTCCATTAATTGGATATTAAAATTTTAGTTTGAACCCAATCATTTACATATTAAATATCAATAAAAAAAATGAAATGAGGTCACAATAAAAATTGCCAGGTTCATCGATTTTGATATCTATCATCGCGGAAATGTTTAAGTACTTCTATATTATCAGGGTTTCGTAATTCACATATTTTATTTATTTATATTTTTAAAACAGAGAATGTTTATAACCCTAAAACTAAAACATAAACTCACATTTCGATAAATCCTATCATAAAAACGTCCCTTTACACCATCCACCCGGTTCAGGGGGACTAAATGCCGATGCACATTGCGTTGTTGTAACGATTAATTATCATGAATAAATAAATAATCTGTTTATTTTATGTTAATACACATACATTAACCTAAAAATAGTCAAAAACACTCCATTTCGGTCCATTTTGGTAAATCGCATCTCCATTTCGGTAAATCCTCTCCATTTCGGTCCATTTCGGTAGCTCGAGTGACCGCTTAGATTTTACCACCACTAATTACATGTATGCCTCAGAGGTCCTATAATAAAAAGTAATCCCTCCTTTTTTGATGAAAACGGGCATTATATGTAGGGGAAAATTGCCCATTTCTATTCGATTTTGTGGTTGTATGTATAAGAAGCGTATTAATAAGTTTTACTGGATCATTGATGAACATTTTCGAAATTTCGACTCTATGCTTACACTTTGTGAGCAATGAAAACAGCCAATCAATGAAAACAGCTGTACCCTGGACCTGTTTAGTAAACAAACAAGAACGTTCTTACATGTCTTGTGACCCCACCTTTTCTGGTGATTGGAAAATTAGTTTTCTATATGAACATTACACTGCCTTAAGTTGAATTTGCAGCAAATCATTAATATGCGACATTTTAACATTGGTGTCTATGGGGAAAATAATTAGTGGTATAATACCTTAGCGAGGAATAAAATAGCAATTTTGTCAAAAATACTTTAAGGCAATCAAATACTAACCATATATATACATTAAATAATATACATATATTTTAATTTAATGTTCGTTATAAAATATATTACTTATTAACTTCATATGCACCGTGATATGTATGGCGTTATAGAATAAGAACTGTCTGCTGATATTATGTTTAAAAAAGTCTATTAATCTATGTAATTATTACAAGATCTGTTTTATTTGCAAATAAATGCGCACATATTGCATTGTATTTATGCCAAGATATAAAACAAAGGTACACAGTCCGATTTCAAATGCAAAGCTACTAAAACGACCGAAATAATACGTATAACATTAACAAAACATGAGAGAGAGAGAGAGAGAGAGAGAGAGAAAGAGAGAGAGAGAGAAATGACTTACCTCACAATAAATACAATCCGATTTGCAATTTCCATTACACGCAGAACACGCATACTTTTTCGACATTTTAAAAATGAACGAATGGGCAGAACATGCATTTGGCCTTTTCTTATATACCTTTTTTAACATAATTGAGTTTACTCGTGAACGATTTCTTTTCTTATTCTTTTTTACAAAGTTTGATGTTATAGTTACAGTTTGCTGTCGCTAATTATTAATTATATCTGTAACATTATCATATATTACATTTGGTTTAAAGGTGAAATTTAGCGTGTTTTTTGAGCATATATTCTGAAATATATGTATATAATATACAATCTGTTCAAATATTACACTTATTGGTTGTCCCGTTTTCTCACAGAAGGCAATTTTATCTCATAGCGCACACGCTTGAGTTTCGCCCTTTTTGAAGACGGGTAAGTGTCACGTGATTCTGTGACGTCATTGGTACCAAACGATCAGCGGTGTCGCATTGAGTTGTAAAGTATTGTCTATGTAGGATTACGTTTTATGGTACGTGTTAAAAATGCCGTGTGCTGTAGCTGGGTGTCAAAGTGTGCATAAAAAAGGACAATCTAATAACATCAGTTTTTTTCGTTTTCCTAATCAGGTTAATGATAGATTAAGATTTGAATTGTGGGTGGACCGCTGTCGACGAAAATCGCCCGTCGCGTCAAAAAAATGGGAACCTTCGAAAGACGCGCGAGTTTGTAGTAAACACTTTGAGTTGGATTCGTGGGAAATCCATCCTTTGGTTTCATTTTCATTGAATTTGAAGGACAGACGGCCATGCAGATTAAAAACAACAGCGATACCAACAATATTTTCCTACAAAAATGAGAAGTGCCTAACCCCGCCGTCTCCGAGCAAGTTTTATTCGCCGATTCGACCGGCGTTGAGGAAGAAATTATTAAATGAGGTAAGATAGAAGTTTTTGTTCAGTTATCTTAGCAATTCCTCGGGTATGTGTATGATAAATTGTTGAAAGGTATATAGTCTTAGATCTGTACATCGTGATTGTTTAGCTGTTGAATTAGATGCATGCGTCTTACGTGAACGGCGCTAATATAATGTAGCCGTCTTTTTCAAAAGATCGCTAAAAAGGTTTAGCATATGAATGTAAATGAATTCGGTGAAATAAACACTGTCGTTGTTTCAATATATATTTTGTAGTATTTTTTTTTTTGTTTTGTTTTAAATTATACACCTTCTTCTGCCAATAGTGTTATAGATGTATATAGAGTTATATATCGGTCTCTGGATTTGAAAATAATGACCAAAATGTTTCATGGATGTCTATTAAAACGCAGAAAATTGATAATGTTACTAGCTATTATATTAGTTCAGTAATGTTGTATGGCAAAACAACAACAATAACGGCTTTTACCTCATGCAGTAAGTAAAATAAGTGCTTTACAAGCATATATATACTTTATATTCTAAATAAAAAAATTGTTAGGTCTGTTTTTTCGATCTCTACATGTACATAATACATTATGTGGTGCTCATAATACATTTGACTATATTATTTAGATCATCTTCGTGCGCGATGAACTAACTAGTTTCTCACGCATCATATATCCGTCTTGTGCAATACGAGGCTCGCCGCGGCGGTATTGCACCGCTCACGGAATTGCAATATACAGGAAATGTAGGCATATCATAAAACTACGTTTCCCTAAATGGTGCGTGATTTTGTCATATACCGACGTTTGTACCATGATTAGGCTGTACTTCAATAGGGCACCGCAATAGTTGATTAGTCGCTGTGTGGTATATTGTTATTTGGCGGCACGTGGAGAGCGTGTCATACTGCAAATCCGAATCTCATACACCACTATAGACTGTTTTGGAGGCGGCGGGGACTTATGGTATATAGAATACTATAGAAATTAGATGCTGTTACATTTATTTATTTATCAATTATACTTACTAGACTCTAAATATATTTTTTCAATGTCTATTTTTCGGCAAAAATAAAGTCCTTATAATCTGACGCTCGTATTAATGTACAAGTATTAGACCATGTCCATTCATTCGGAATATACTGCATTTCGCGCTTAGTGTAAATGTACCGAGATATTGCAGCGTTGCTGGTGACTTTCAGAATTTCGATGATCTGCACCGCGTTCAACTTCCTCATCGCCATCGGTTGATGAATCCGAGGTATTTTCATCCTCAGACACGAATTCTGGCTCAAAATCGTAAGATTGCACATTGTGCAACCTTCTTATCATGGGCATTTCATCTGACTCCGCATCATAGTCGCTTAATTCCGACATTTTCACACACACTTTACTGTTTTTGCGTGCTTTCCCTATGTACAAATGGTTTCGTTTTGTTCCCAATGACGTCACTTCCGGTTTTACGAGGAAGAGTTTTCCCCCTTTGATTTTTTTCAATTTTTTAGCGTAGCCTGTTCGTCTTTTCGGTTTTTATCTTTAAAAACATATTTTCACTAAAAATACATCAATAGCATAGTTACCATCGTATTTATAATGATATTTGATAATTAAAAACATATCAACAACGGATTTGTTGATTTAGGACAAATTTCTGCTATAACTGATGTTCTTTAATCTCTGTGTTTTACCGCCCAACTATGAATGTACTTGTTATGTAATTTACTTTCTTTTCAATTTATTATATCCTTTAAAACATGTAAAATGGTTGCAGGATTATTAAGTTATTCTGTTAATTGGATGTTTGGGATTAAGTGTAATTACATATTGTTTGTTCTGTAATCATGTGTAAGGTGTTACCTAATCGCTACTAACCAAACAAGGTACGCGTGTAAAATGGCGAAATATGCATGTTCGTGTCATGTAATGATTCGTCGAAATTAATGTGATCTTGTTTCCTAAACATATACTATAATAAAATATTTACTTTCTTACTTACTTATACTATACTATAACAAAACATTGTACTGATTAAATTCCTAGTCACTTTATTTACGAAGTCAAATGTTTATAAACAATTTTATGCTGTGCTACACTAAGTCCTTTTCATGGATTGTTTTTATAGTTTCCTCTGTAGATTTAAATTATTTTTTTAAGAAACGGTATTAATATTCACATGGAGCATACTAACATTAAGTCATTAAGCGATTTAGTCATTTAGTCATAAAGACACTGAACTAATTTATTTTCGCTTGCGGGAATTCATTTTCGCTCCCGGGTCTTTTTTCGTAAGTTGGTCTTGAATTTAGTAATTGTTTTTTGAAGAATATTACTATATTTATATCTAGGTTAACTGATTAAACATGTACACTAATTAGGACACTAAAAAGCTCAATTTAAACATAAATATAAAATTGGATGAATTCATCCCGGATATTCATCCCAGGTATAAACCACACGTTTTCGCTTGCGGGATTTCCTTTTCGCTTCCGAGTAAACGACACTGCTTTCTCAATTTCAACTATTTTTTTCATAATTGGGTTTAATAAAATATGTTAAATAATTAAACAAACATATAATACTAATTTAATACTAATGTGATTAAAACGCTTAATTAAGACATAAGTAAACAGTAGGTTCCTTTTCGCTCGTGGGATTTCCTGTTTGCTTCCGACTAAACAAGGATTTGTACCTTGGACTAAACTAGGACCTACACCTCTTTCATCTTAAATTTCATAATTATATTCAATAAAGAATATTGATATAGCAATATCATGTTTAATTAATGAAAGAAATAATAAGTATGTCCCTAAACAAAATATACTAAACACATTCCTTTTCGCTCACGGGAATTCCTTTTCGCTTCTTTTCGCTTAAACATTCCTTTTCGCCGTTTATACCAACCGGTTTATTGTCCGTTATAGGTGTACCAGAAGTAAATCAAATCCCATAATTATTGAGTCCAATCAAGGATTTATACAATAAGCAATGCAATATTGAGCAAGCTTTTTAGTTATCCATTTTTCAAAATGAAGTTCAAACTAAGATTCACTTACATGTTCTTAGTCATGAGACCTGCCTCTCTAGAAAACTGCTGAGAATAGTAGGGGTCATGTGGCATATTAGAAAATAAAATTCTGATCTTTGTTGATACCGTGAACAAACTGCGTTCATTCGGCACCTCTTAAATGTGTTCTACTTTCACTTTCAAAACTGTCAAGTTGACAAATAAAATCATCATACAACCATGCAAATGGTTTTTAGCTGTCACAAACAAGTCAATAAAGTCATTTCAGCCAGAAAAACAGGCCTTAAATACTCAAAAATGTCTTTTATCACAAAAAAAGTTAGGGATTATATATTTGGGAACTCCTTTCGACTACACCAGGCATGAATACCACAGTGATTTACTTCCTGTATGCCTATATTTCTACACCAGGCATGAATACCACAGTGATTTACTTCCTGTATGCCTATATTTAATTTCCGTAAGGGTGCGGAGGTGCGGTGGTTCGGGAGTGGTTTTTATACCCCTTCCCGAAATTGTGCATGTGATGAAGAACATTTTGGTAGAGTTTGGTGAAAATCCTGCAGGTAACTGACACATATACACCTGGACGACATTTTGATCGCAAAGTCGAGATCCGTAAACGGGTTCAACACAAATTGCGATACCTTACTAATAACAAAAGTTACTGAGCAGAAACCATTTTTTCTATTTTTAGTAACAGTGACATTGACCTTGAACCCAGTGGCCCCAAATGCGATCCCACCTTTCATTCCAAGTAAGCTACCTACCCAGCAAGTTTCGCCGCAGTACCTCACTCCTAACAAAAGTTAATGAGCGGAAACCATTTTTCTATTTTTAGTAACAGTGACCCTCACCATGATTCCGGTGGCCCCAAATTCAATCCCAACCTTCCTTTCCATATAAGCTACATACCCTGCAAGTTTCATTGCAATACGGTTACCTCATTCCTAACAAAAGTTATTGAACAGAAACCATTTTTCCTATTTTTAGTAACCTTTAGCAGTAATAAGATTATTACTTCACTGCCTTTAGTGACCTTGAACCCAGTGACCCCAACTTTCCTTTCCATAGAAGCAGAGAGCTCTGATAGAAGCTACCTACACAGCAAGTTTCGTCAGAATGCCTCACTCCAAACAAAGTTGAGCGGAAACCATTTTTCTTTTTTTAGTAAAAGCGACACTGACCTTGACCCGAGTGGCCCCAAATTCCTTTCCATATAAGCTACCTAACCTGCAAGTTTAATCGCAATACCTCATTCCTAACAAAAGTTATTTAGAAAAAACCAAGATCCCAATATTTAAAAAATTCAAGGGCCATAACTCTAGTGTTACTTATCCAATCTGGCTGGTTTTCGAACTCGTCCAAGCTTTCATTGGAATCAACAATCTGGTAAAGTTTGAAAAAAATCGGAAGAAATGAAGGCCCTATGGTGTTAAGGAGGCCAAATTATAGCATATTTCAGAAAATCAAGGGCAACAATTCCGGTGTAAATGGTTTAAAGACCTGGTTTTCGAACTCGTCTGAGCATTTATTGATATCAAAAATCTGGTAAAGTTTGAAAAAGATCAGATGAAAAATGAAGTCCCTATCGTGTTAATAAGGCAAAATATAGCAATTTAACTAAATCAAGGGTCATAACTCTGGTCTTAGTTGTCCGAACTGGCTTGTTTTTGAACTCATCCGAACTATCGTGTTTACGAGTCATAAGATAACGGACGGACAACTCGCCATCCCATAATCTCTACTGCCCGAAGGTCTTCAGAGCTAAAACAAGAGGCCCTGTGGATGCTCTACTATCAAAAATCTAGCCCGGAAAATGTTTGTGTATAAAAAACATTCAAAACTGTGACCACCGGGGCGGGGACAAATTTGACCCCAGGGTCATCATTTGTACAAACTTAGTAGAGGACCATAAGCTGATGCTACATGTAATACATGAGATCTCTGTGCCTTGTGGTTTCAGAGAAGAAGATCTTTAAAAGTTTTTTCCTATATGTCTATATAAAAAATATATAAAAAACATACAAAATCTCAATATACAAACTTTGGACCCCGTGGAACGGCCATTTTTAAACCCGGGGACTTCATTTCAACAAACTTGATAGTCTAGGCATTGATGATCATTTTAAAAGAAAAACTGTTGAAATCTGTCCAGCAGTTCTGGAGATTTTTTAAGGTTTCGACCATATATGATAATGTCGGCCATCTTGGATTTTGCTTTGACCTAATTTTAACATCCCGAATCAAGGTTTGCGTGTAAGCTTCTTACATGGAACCCAAATTCTGACCTTAAAATGTGTCTATTTCACATCAAATTTTGCGTGTAGGCTGTATTTACAGGTATATATCTCTTACATTGCTTGTTCTAGCTCAACTAAATTCCTTATAGTATGTTGTAATGGGTTGCGTAAGTAATAATTCTGGGCTCCCATGGAACTGAGATGGCCCATAAAATACGCAATAAAGGCAGATTTAGGTTTGCGTGTAAGCTGTTTTATGTATCTATAATTTTGGTTTGGGATTTCTTATAGCATTATGCATCTTATTCATACTTCACCCATATTGGGGGCATGGGCTCCCTCCTCCCGCCCATCTCCCCCGCCTACCCATCTCCCCACCCGCCCCGTTTTTTTTTACATTTCTGCGTTGTTTTGGTCAAGCTATGTTGCCCCTCGCACCCCACAACACGCCCTCACACCGGCCCTACCTCCGCCCCATCGAAACTCGATTTTTATTTTTTTAAACATATTTCTGTGTTCTTTTGGTCTATTCTTACACACATATAGCTATGTTGCCTCCCCCTCCCCACCACGCCTCCTACCCCCACCCCCACTCGAAACTCAATATGTTATTTTTTTTAAATATGTTTGTGTTGTTTTGGTCAATTCTTACACAAATATAGCTATCTTGACACCCCCCCCACCCCCAACACGCCTCCGTCCCCACCACATCCCCACTCGAAACTCGATATTTGATTTTTTTTAAACATAGTTTGTGTTGTTTTGGTCAATTTTTACAAATATAGCTATGTTGTCCTCCCACCACGCCTCCACCCACTCAAAACTCGATTATCTTTGTTTAAATATTTCTGTATTGTTTTGGTTAATTCTTTATGGAGGACTGTGGGAGGTGAATTGTTTTCAATGTATCTTCCATTAATTGGATATTAAAATTTTAGTTTGAACCCAATCATTTACATATTAAATATCAATAAAAAAAATGAAATGAGGTCACAATAAAAATTGCCAGGTTCATCGATTTTGATATCTATCATCGCGGAAATGTTTAAGTACTTCTATATTATCAGGGTTTCGTAATTCACATATTTTATTTATTTATATTTTTAAAACAGAGAATGTTTATAACCCTAAAACTAAAACATAAACTCACATTTCGATAAATCCTATCATAAAAACGTCCCTTTACACCATCCACCCGGTTCAGGGGGACTAAATGCCGATGCACATTGCGTTGTTGTAACGATTAATTATCATGAATAAATAAATAATCTGTTTATTTTATGTTAATACACATACATTAACCTAAAAATAGTCAAAAACACTCCATTTCGGTCCATTTTGGTAAATCGCATCTCCATTTCGGTAAATCCTCTCCATTTCGGTCCATTTCGGTAGCTCGAGTGACCGCTTAGATTTTACCACCACTAATTACATGTATGCCTCAGAGGTCCTATAATAAAAAGTAATCCCTCCTTTTTTGATGAAAACGGGCATTATATGTAGGGGAAAATTGCCCATTTCTATTCGATTTTGTGGTTGTATGTATAAGAAGCGTATTAATAAGTTTTACTGGATCATTGATGAACATTTTCGAAATTTCGACTCTATGCTTACACTTTGTGAGCAATGAAAACAGCCAATCAATGAAAACAGCTGTACCCTGGACCTGTTTAGTAAACAAACAAGAACGTTCTTACATGTCTTGTGACCCCACCTTTTCTGGTGATTGGAAAATTAGTTTTCTATATGAACATTACACTGCCTTAAGTTGAATTTGCAGCAAATCATTAATATGCGACATTTTAACATTGGTGTCTATGGGGAAAATAATTAGTGGTATAATACCTTAGCGAGGAATAAAATAGCAATTTTGTCAAAAATACTTTAAGGCAATCAAATACTAACCATATATATACATTAAATAATATACATATATTTTAATTTAATGTTCGTTATAAAATATATTACTTATTAACTTCATATGCACCGTGATATGTATGGCGTTATAGAATAAGAACTGTCTGCTGATATTATGTTTAAAAAAGTCTATTAATCTATGTAATTATTACAAGATCTGTTTTATTTGCAAATAAATGCGCACATATTGCATTGTATTTATGCCAAGATATAAAACAAAGGTACACAGTCCGATTTCAAATGCAAAGCTACTAAAACGACCGAAATAATACGTATAACATTAACAAAACATGAGAGAGAGAGAGAGAGAGAGAGAGAGAGAGAAAGAGAGAGAGAGAAATGACTTACCTCACAATAAATACAATCCGATTTGCAATTTCCATTACACGCAGAACACGCATACTTTTTCGACATTTTAAAAATGAACGAATGGGCAGAACATGCATTTGGCCTTTTCTTATATACCTTTTTTAACATAATTGAGTTTACTCGTGAACGATTTCTTTTCTTATTCTTTTTTACAAAGTTTGATGTTATAGTTACAGTTTGCTGTCGCTAATTATTAATTATATCTGTAACATTATCATATATTACATTTGGTTTAAAGGTGAAATTTAGCGTGTTTTTTGAGCATATATTCTGAAATATATGTATATAATATACAATCTGTTCAAATATTACACTTATTGGTTGTCCCGTTTTCTCACAGAAGGCAATTTTATCTCATAGCGCACACGCTTGAGTTTCGCCCTTTTTGAAGACGGGTAAGTGTCACGTGATTCTGTGACGTCATTGGTACCAAACGATCAGCGGTGTCGCATTGAGTTGTAAAGTATTGTCTATGTAGGATTACGTTTTATGGTACGTGTTAAAAATGCCGTGTGCTGTAGCTGGGTGTCAAAGTGTGCATAAAAAAGGACAATCTAATAACATCAGTTTTTTTCGTTTTCCTAATCAGGTTAATGATAGATTAAGATTTGAATTGTGGGTGGACCGCTGTCGACGAAAATCGCCCGTCGCGTCAAAAAAATGGGAACCTTCGAAAGACGCGCGAGTTTGTAGTAAACACTTTGAGTTGGATTCGTGGGAAATCCATCCTTTGGTTTCATTTTCATTGAATTTGAAGGACAGACGGCCATGCAGATTAAAAACAACAGCGATACCAACAATATTTTCCTACAAAAATGAGAAGTGCCTAACCCCGCCGTCTCCGAGCAAGTTTTATTCGCCGATTCGACCGGCGTTGAGGAAGAAATTATTAAATGAGGTAAGATAGAAGTTTTTGTTCAGTTATCTTAGCAATTCCTCGGGTATGTGTATGATAAATTGTTGAAAGGTATATAGTCTTAGATCTGTACATCGTGATTGTTTAGCTGTTGAATTAGATGCATGCGTCTTACGTGAACGGCGCTAATATAATGTAGCCGTCTTTTTCAAAAGATCGCTAAAAAGGTTTAGCATATGAATGTAAATGAATTCGGTGAAATAAACACTGTCGTTGTTTCAATATATATTTTGTAGTATTTTTTTTTTTGTTTTGTTTTAAATTATACACCTTCTTCTGCCAATAGTGTTATAGATGTATATAGAGTTATATATCGGTCTCTGGATTTGAAAATAATGACCAAAATGTTTCATGGATGTCTATTAAAACGCAGAAAATTGATAATGTTACTAGCTATTATATTAGTTCAGTAATGTTGTATGGCAAAACAACAACAATAACGGCTTTTACCTCATGCAGTAAGTAAAATAAGTGCTTTACAAGCATATATATACTTTATATTCTAAATAAAAAAATTGTTAGGTCTGTTTTTTCGATCTCTACATGTACATAATACATTATGTCGTGCTCATAATACATTTGACTATATTATTTAGATCATCTTCGTGCGCGATGAACTAACTAGTTTCTCACGCATCATATATCCGTCTTGTGCAATACGAGGCTCGCCGCGGCGGTATTGCACCGCTCACGGAATTGCAATATACAGGAAATGTAGGCATATCATAAAACTACGTTTCCCTAAATGGTGCGTGATTTTGTCATATACCGACGTTTGTACCATGATTAGGCTGTACTTCAATAGGGCACCGCAATAGTTGATTAGTCGCTGTGTGGTATATTGTTATTTGGCGGCACGTGGAGAGCGTGTCATACTGCAAATCCGAATCTCATACACCACTATAGACTGTTTTGGAGGCGGCGGGGACTTATGGTATATAGAATACTATAGAAATTAGATGCTGTTACATTTATTTATTTATCAATTATACTTACTAGACTCTAAATATATTTTTTCAATGTCTATTTTTCGGCAAAAATAAAGTCCTTATAATCTGACGCTCGTATTAATGTACAAGTATTAGACCATGTCCATTCATTCGGAATATACTGCATTTCGCGCTTAGTGTAAATGTACCGAGATATTGCAGCGTTGCTGGTGACTTTCAGAATTTCGATGATCTGCACCGCGTTCAACTTCCTCATCGCCATCGGTTGATGAATCCGAGGTATTTTCATCCTCAGACACGAATTCTGGCTCAAAATCGTAAGATTGCACATTGTGCAACCTTCTTATCATGGGCATTTCATCTGACTCCGCATCATAGTCGCTTAATTCCGACATTTTCACACACACTTTACTGTTTTTGCGTGCTTTCCCTATGTACAAATGGTTTCGTTTTGTTCCCAATGACGTCACTTCCGGTTTTACGAGGAAGAGTTTTCCCCCTTTGATTTTTTTCAATTTTTTAGCGTAGCCTGTTCGTCTTTTCGGTTTTTATCTTTAAAAACATATTTTCACTAAAAATACATCAATAGCATAGTTACCATCGTATTTATAATGATATTTGATAATTAAAAACATATCAACAACGGATTTGTTGATTTAGGACAAATTTCTGCTATAACTGATGTTCTTTAATCTCTGTGTTTTACCGCCCAACTATGAATGTACTTGTTATGTAATTTACTTTCTTTTCAATTTATTATATCCTTTAAAACATGTAAAATGGTTGCAGGATTATTAAGTTATTCTGTTAATTGGATGTTTGGGATTAAGTGTAATTACATATTGTTTGTTCTGTAATCATGTGTAAGGTGTTACCTAATCGCTACTAACCAAACAAGGTACGCGTGTAAAATAGCGAAATATGCATGTTCGTGTCATGTAATGATTCGTCGAAATTAATGTGATCTTGTTTCCTAAACATATACTATAATAAAATATTTACTTTCTTACTTACTTATACTATACTATAACAAAACATTGTACTGATTAAATTCCTAGTCACTTTATTTACGAAGTCAAATGTTTATAAACAATTTTATGCTGTGCTACACTAAGTCCTTTTCATGGATTGTTTTTATAGTTTCCTCTGTAGATTTAAATTATTTTTTTAAGAAACGGTATTAATATTCACATGGAGCATACTAACATTAAGTCATTAAGCGATTTAGTCATTTAGTCATAAAGACACTGAACTAATTTATTTTCGCTTGCGGGAATTCATTTTCGCTCCCGGGTCTTTTTTCGTAAGTTGGTCTTGAATTTAATAATTGTTTTTTGAAGAATATTACTATATTTATATCTAGGTTAACTGATTAAACATGTACACTAATTAGGACACTAAAAAGCTCAATTTAAACATAAATATAAAATTGGATGAATTCATCCCGGATATTCATCCCAGGTATAAACCACACGTTTTCGCTTGCGGGATTTCCTTTTCGCTTCCGAGTAAACGACACTGCTTTCTCAATTTCAACTATTTTTTTCATAATTGGGTTTAATAAAATATGTTAAATAATTAAACAAACATATAATACTAATTTAATACTAATGTGATTAAAACGCTTAATTAAGACATAAGTAAACAGTAGGTTCCTTTTCGCTCGTGGGATTTCCTGTTTGCTTCCGACTAAACAAGGATTTGTACCTTGGACTAAACTAGGACCTACACCTCTTTCATCTTAAATTTCATAATTATATTCAATAAAGAATATTGATATAGCAATATCATGTTTAATTAATGAAAGAAATAATAAGTATGTCCCTAAACAAAATATACTAAACACATTCCTTTTCGCTCACGGGAATTCCTTTTCGCTTCTTTTCGCTTAAACATTCCTTTTCGCCGTTTATACCAACCGGTTTATTGTCCGTTATAGGTGTACCAGAAGTAAATCAAATCCCATAATTATTGAGTCCAATCAAGGATTTATACAATAAGCAATGCAATATTGAGCAAGCTTTTTAGTTATCCATTTTTCAAAATGAAGTTCAAACTAAGATTCACTTACATGTTCTTAGTCATGAGACCTGCCTCTCTAGAAAACTGCTGAGAATAGTAGGGGTCATGTGGCATATTAGAAAATAAAATTCTGATCTTTGTTGATACCGTGAACAAACTGCGTTCATTCGGCACCTCTTAAATGTGTTCTACTTTCACTTTCAAAACTGTCAAGTTGACAAATAAAATCATCATACAACCATGCAAATGGTTTTTAGCTGTCACAAACAAGTCAATAAAGTCATTTCAGCCAGAAAAACAGGCCTTAAATACTCAAAAATGTCTTTTATCACAAAAAAAGTTAGGGATTATATATTTGGGAACTCCTTTCGACTACACCAGGCATGAATACCACAGTGATTTACTTCCTGTATGCCTATATTTCTACACCAGGCATGAATACCACAGTGATTTACTTCCTGTATGCCTATATTTAATTTCCGTAAGGGTGCGGAGGTGCGGTGGTTCGGGAGTGGTTTTTATACCCCTTCCCGAAATTGTGCATGTGATGAAGAACATTTTGGTAGAGTTTGGTGAAAATCCTGCAGGTAACTGACACATATACACCTGGACGACATTTTGATCGCAAAGTCGAGATCCGTAAACGGGTTCAACACAAATTGCGATACCTTACTAATAACAAAAGTTACTGAGCAGAAACCATTTTTTCTATTTTTAGTAACAGTGACATTGACCTTGAACCCAGTGGCCCCAAATGCGATCCCACCTTTCATTCCAAGTAAGCTACCTACCCAGCAAGTTTCGCCGCAGTACCTCACTCCTAACAAAAGTTAATGAGCGGAAACCATTTTTCTATTTTTAGTAACAGTGACCCTCACCATGATTCCGGTGGCCCCAAATTCAATCCCAACCTTCCTTTCCATATAAGCTACATACCCTGCAAGTTTCATTGCAATACGGTTACCTCATTCCTAACAAAAGTTATTGAACAGAAACCATTTTTCCTATTTTTAGTAACCTTTAGCAGTAATAAGATTATTACTTCACTGCCTTTAGTGACCTTGAACCCAGTGACCCCAACTTTCCTTTCCATAGAAGCAGAGAGCTCTGATAGAAGCTACCTACACAGCAAGTTTCGTCAGAATGCCTCACTCCAAACAAAGTTGAGCGGAAACCATTTTTCTTTTTTTAGTAAAAGCGACACTGACCTTGACCCGAGTGGCCCCAAATTCCTTTCCATATAAGCTACCTAACCTGCAAGTTTAATCGCAATACCTCATTCCTAACAAAAGTTATTTAGAAAAAACCAAGATCCCAATATTTAAAAAATTCAAGGGCCATAACTCTAGTGTTACTTATCCAATCTGGCTGGTTTTCGAACTCGTTCAAGCTTTCATTGGAATCAACAATCTGGTAAAGTTTGAAAAAAATCGGAAGAAATGAAGGCCCTATGGTGTTAAGGAGGCCAAATTATAGCATATTTCAGAAAATCAAGGGCAACAATTCCGGTGTAAATGGTTTAAAGACCTGGTTTTCGAACTCGTCTGAGCATTTATTGATATCAAAAATCTGGTAAAGTTTGAAAAAGATCAGATGAAAAATGAAGTCCCTATCGTGTTAATAAGGCAAAATATAGCAATTTAACTAAATCAAGGGTCATAACTCTGGTCTTAGTTGTCCGAACTGGCTTGTTTTTGAACTCATCCGAACTATCGTGTTTACGAGTCATAAGATAACGGACGGACAACTCGCCATCCCATAATCTCTACTGCCCGAAGGTCTTCAGAGCTAAAACAAGAGGCCCTGTGGATGCTCTACTATCAAAAATCTAGCCCGGAAAATGTTTGTGTATAAAAAACATTCAAAACTGTGACCACCGGGGCGGGGACAAATTTGACCCCAGGGTCATCATTTGTACAAACTTAGTAGAGGACCATAAGCTGATGCTACATGTAATACATGAGATCTCTGTGCCTTGTGGTTTCAGAGAAGAAGATCTTTAAAAGTTTTTTCCTATATGTCTATATAAAAAATATATAAAAAACATACAAAATCTCAATATACAAACTTTGGACCCCGTGGAACGGCCATTTTTAAACCCGGGGACTTCATTTCAACAAACTTGATAGTCTAGGCATTGATGATCATTTTAAAAGAAAAACTGTTGAAATCTGTCCAGCAGTTCTGGAGATTTTTTAAGGTTTCGACCATATATGATAATGTCGGCCATCTTGGA
Source organism: Cyrtodaria siliqua (assembly GCA_037043455.1). Taxonomy (NCBI): domain Eukaryota; kingdom Metazoa; phylum Mollusca; class Bivalvia; order Adapedonta; family Hiatellidae; genus Cyrtodaria; species Cyrtodaria siliqua. The sequence goes on from JAWPHD010002696.1 coordinate 127,864, forward strand.
TTTTGCTTTGACCTAATTTTAACATCCCGAATCAAGGTTTGCGTGTAAGCTTCTTACATGGAACCCAAATTCTGACCTTAAAATGTGTCTATTTCACATCAAATTTTGCGTGTAGGCTGTATTTACAGGTATATATCTCTTACATTGCTTGTTCTAGCTCAACTAAATTCCTTATAGTATGTTGTAATGGGTTGCGTAAGTAATAATTCTGGGCTCCCATGGAACTGAGATGGCCCATAAAATACGCAATAAAGGCAGATTTAGGTTTGCGTGTAAGCTGTTTTATGTATCTATAATTTTGGTTTGGGATTTCTTATAGCATTATGCATCTTATTCATACTTCACCCATATTGGGGGCATGGACTCCCTCCTCCCGCCCATCTCCCCCGCCTACCCATCTCCCCACCCGCCCCGTTTTTTTTTACATTTCTGCGTTGTTTTGGTCAAGCTATGTTGCCCCTCGCACCCCACAACACGCCCTCACACCGGCCCTACCTCCGCCCCATCGAAACTCGATTTTTATTTTTTTAAACATATTTCTGTGTTCTTTTGGTCTATTCTTACACACATATAGCTATGTTGCCTCCCCCTCCCCACCACGCCTCCTACCCCCACCCCCACTCGAAACTCAATATGTTATTTTTTTTAAATATGTTTGTGTTGTTTTGGTCAATTCTTACACAAATATAGCTATCTTGACACCCCCCCCCCCACCCCCAACACGCCTCCGTCCCCACCACATCCCCACTCGAAACTCGATATTTGATTTTTTTTAAACATAGTTTGTGTTGTTTTGGTCAATTTTTACAAATATAGCTATGTTGTCCTCCCACCACGCCTCCACCCACTCAAAACTCGATTATCTTTGTTTAAATATTTCTGTATTGTTTTGGTTAATTCTTTATGGAGGACTGTGGGAGGTGAATTGTTTTCAATGTATCTTCCATTAATTGGATATTAAAATTTTAGTTTGAACCCAATCATTTACATATTAAATATCAATAAAAAAAATGAAATGAGGTCACAATAAAAATTGCCAGGTTCATCGATTTTGATATCTATCATCGCGGAAATGTTTAAGTACTTCTATATTATCAGGGTTTCGTAATTCACATATTTTATTTATTTATATTTTTAAAACAGAGAATGTTTATAACCCTAAAACTAAAACATAAACTCACATTTCGATAAATCCTATCATAAAAACGTCCCTTTACACCATCCACCCGGTTCAGGGGGACTAAATGCCGATGCACATTGCGTTGTTGTAACGATTAATTATCATGAATAAATAAATAATCTGTTTATTTTATGTTAATACACATACATTAACCTAAAAATAGTCAAAAACACTCAATTTCGGTCCATTTTGGTAAATCGCATCTCCATTTCGGTAAATCCTCTCCATTTCGGTCCATTTCGGTAGCTCGAGTGACCGCTTAGATTTTACCACCACTAATTACATGTATGCCTCAGAGGTCCTATAATAAAAAGTAATCCCTCCTTTTTTGATGAAAACGGGCATTATATGTAGGGGAAAATTGCCCATTTCTATTCGATTTTGTGGTTGTATGTATAAGAAGCGTATTAATAAGTTTTACTGGATCATTGATGAACATTTTCGAAATTTCGACTCTATGCTTACACTTTGTGAGCAATGAAAACAGCCAATCAATGAAAACAGCTGTACCCTGGACCTGTTTAGTAAACAAACAAGAACGTTCTTACATGTCTTGTGACCCCACCTTTTCTGGTGATTGGAAAATTAGTTTTCTATATGAACATTACACTGCCTTAAGTTGAATTTGCAGCAAATCATTAATATGCGACATTTTAACATTGGTGTCTATGGGGAAAATAATTAGTGGTATAATACCTTAGCGAGGAATAAAATAGCAATTTTGTCAAAAATACTTTAAGGCAATCAAATACTAACCATATATATACATTAAATAATATACATATATTTTAATTTAATGTTCGTTATAAAATATATTACTTATTAACTTCATATGCACCGTGATATGTATGGCGTTATAGAATAAGAACTGTCTGCTGATATTATGTTTAAAAAAGTCTATTAATCTATGTAATTATTACAAGATCTGTTTTATTTGCAAATAAATGCGCACATATTGCATTGTATTTATGCCAAGATATAAAACAAAGGTACACAGTCCGATTTCAAATGCAAAGCTACTAAAACGACCGAAATAATACGTATAACATTAACAAAACATGAGAGAGAGAGAGAGAGAGAGAGAGAGAGAGAAAGAGAGAGAGAGAAATGACTTACCTCACAATAAATACAATCCGATTTGCAATTTCCATTACACGCAGAACACGCATACTTTTTCGACATTTTAAAAATGAACGAATGGGCAGAACATGCATTTGGCCTTTTCTTATATACCTTTTTTAACATAATTGAGTTTACTCGTGAACGATTTCTTTTCTTATTCTTTTTTACAAAGTTTGATGTTATAGTTACAGTTTGCTGTCGCTAATTATTAATTATATCTGTAACATTATCATATATTACATTTGGTTTAAAGGTGAAATTTAGCGTGTTTTTTGAGCATATATTCTGAAATATATGTATATAATATACAATCTGTTCAAATATTACACTTATTGGTTGTCCCGTTTTCTCACAGAAGGCAATTTTATCTCATAGCGCACACGCTTGAGTTTCGCCCTTTTTGAAGACGGGTAAGTGTCACGTGATTCTGTGACGTCATTGGTACCAAACGATCAGCGGTGTCGCATTGAGTTGTAAAGTATTGTCTATGTAGGATTACGTTTTATGGTACGTGTTAAAAATGCCGTGTGCTGTAGCTGGGTGTCAAAGTGTGCATAAAAAAGGACAATCTAATAACATCAGTTTTTTTCGTTTTCCTAATCAGGTTAATGATAGATTAAGATTTGAATTGTGGGTGGACCGCTGTCGACGAAAATCGCCCGTCGCGTCAAAAAAATGGGAACCTTCGAAAGACGCGCGAGTTTGTAGTAAACACTTTGAGTTGGATTCGTGGGAAATCCATCCTTTGGTTTCATTTTCATTGAATTTGAAGGACAGACGGCCATGCAGATTAAAAACAACAGCGATACCAACAATATTTTCCTACAAAAATGAGAAGTGCCTAACCCCGCCGTCTCCGAGCAAGTTTTATTCGCCGATTCGACCGGCGTTGAGGAAGAAATTATTAAATGAGGTAAGATAGAAGTTTTTGTTCAGTTATCTTAGCAATTCCTCGGGTATGTGTATGATAAATTGTTGAAAGGTATATAGTCTTAGATCTGTACATCGTGATTGTTTAGCTGTTGAATTAGATGCATGCGTCTTACGTGAACGGCGCTAATATAATGTAGCCGTCTTTTTCAAAAGATCGCTAAAAAGGTTTAGCATATGAATGTAAATGAATTCGGTGAAATAAACACTGTCGTTGTTTCAATATATATTTTGTAGTATTTTTTTTTTTGTTTTGTTTTAAATTATACACCTTCTTCTGCCAATAGTGTTATAGATGTATATAGAGTTATATATCGGTCTCTGGATTTGAAAATAATGACCAAAATGTTTCATGGATGTCTATTAAAACGCAGAAAATTGATAATGTTACTAGCTATTATATTAGTTCAGTAATGTTGTATGGCAAAACAACAACAATAACGGCTTTTACCTCATGCAGTAAGTAAAATAAGTGCTTTACAAGCATATATATACTTTATATTCTAAATAAAAAAATTGTTAGGTCTGTTTTTTCGATCTCTACATGTACATAATACATTATGTCGTGCTCATAATACATTTGACTATATTATTTAGATCATCTTCGTGCGCGATGAACTAACTAGTTTCTCACGCATCATATATCCGTCTTGTGCAATACGAGGCTCGCCGCGGCGGTATTGCACCGCTCACGGAATTGCAATATACAGGAAATGTAGGCATATCATAAAACTACGTTTCCCTAAATGGTGCGTGATTTTGTCATATACCGACGTTTGTACCATGATTAGGCTGTACTTCAATAGGGCACCGCAATAGTTGATTAGTCGCTGTGTGGTATATTGTTATTTGGCGGCACGTGGAGAGCGTGTCATACTGCAAATCCGAATCTCATACACCACTATAGACTGTTTTGGAGGCGGCGGGGACTTATGGTATATAGAATACTATAGAAATTAGATGCTGTTACATTTATTTATTTATCAATTATACTTACTAGACTCTAAATATATTTTTTCAATGTCTATTTTTCGGCAAAAATAAAGTCCTTATAATCTGACGCTCGTATTAATGTACAAGTATTAGACCATGTCCATTCATTCGGAATATACTGCATTTCGCGCTTAGTGTAAATGTACCGAGATATTGCAGCGTTGCTGGTGACTTTCAGAATTTCGATGACCTGCACCGCGTTCAACTTCCTCATCGCCATCGGTTGATGAATCCGAGGTATTTTCATCCTCAGACACGAATTCTGGCTCAAAATCGTAAGATTGCACATTGTGCAACCTTCTTATCATGGGCATTTCATCTGACTCCGCATCATAGTCGCTTAATTCCGACATTTTCACACACACTTTACTGTTTTTGCGTGCTTTCCCTATGTACAAATGGTTTCGTTTTGTTCCCAATGACGTCACTTCCGGTTTTACGAGGAAGAGTTTTCCCCCTTTGATTTTTTTCAATTTTTTAGCGTAGCCTGTTCGTCTTTTCGGTTTTTATCTTTAAAAACATATTTTCACTAAAAATACATCAATAGCATAGTTACCATCGTATTTATAATGATATTTGATAATTAAAAACATATCAACAACGGATTTGTTGATTTAGGACAAATTTCTGCTATAACTGATGTTCTTTAATCTCTGTGTTTTACCGCCCAACTATGAATGTACTTGTTATGTAATTTACTTTCTTTTCAATTTATTATATCCTTTAAAACATGTAAAATGGTTGCAGGATTATTAAGTTATTCTGTTAATTGGATGTTTGGGATTAAGTGTAATTACATATTGTTTGTTCTGTAATCATGTGTAAGGTGTTACCTAATCGCTACTAACCAAACAAGGTACGCGTGTAAAATGGCGAAATATGCATGTTCGTGTCATGTAATGATTCGTCGAAATTAATGTGATCTTGTTTCCTAAACATATACTATAATAAAATATTTACTTTCTTACTTACTTATACTATACTATAACAAAACATTGTACTGATTAAATTCCTAGTCACTTTATTTACGAAGTCAAATGTTTATAAACAATTTTATGCTGTGCTACACTAAGTCCTTTTCATGGATTGTTTTTATAGTTTCCTCTGTAGATTTAAATTATTTTTTTAAGAAACGGTATTAATATTCACATGGAGCATACTAACATTAAGTCATTAAGCGATTTAGTCATTTAGTCATAAAGACACTGAACTAATTTATTTTCGCTTGCGGGAATTCATTTTCGCTCCCGGGTCTTTTTTCGTAAGTTGGTCTTGAATTTAATAATTGTTTTTTGAAGAATATTACTATATTTATATCTAGGTTAACTGATTAAACATGTACACTAATTAGGACACTAAAAAGCTCAATTTAAACATAAATATAAAATTGGATGAATTCATCCCGGATATTCATCCCAGGTATAAACCACACGTTTTCGCTTGCGGGATTTCCTTTTCGCTTCCGAGTAAACGACACTGCTTTCTCAATTTCAACTATTTTTTTCATAATTGGGTTTAATAAAATATGTTAAATAATTAAACAAACATATAATACTAATTTAATACTAATGTGATTAAAACGCTTAATTAAGACATAAGTAAACAGTAGGTTCCTTTTCGCTCGTGGGATTTCCTGTTTGCTTCCGACTAAACAAGGATTTGTACCTTGGACTAAACTAGGACCTACACCTCTTTCATCTTAAATTTCATAATTATATTCAATAAAGAATATTGATATAGCAATATCATGTTTAATTAATGAAAGAAATAATAAGTATGTCCCTAAACAAAATATACTAAACACATTCCTTTTCGCTCACGGGAATTCCTTTTCGCTTCTTTTCGCTTAAACATTCCTTTTCGCCGTTTATACCAACCGGTTTATTGTCCGTTATAGGTGTACCAGAAGTAAATCAAATCCCATAATTATTGAGTCCAATCAAGGATTTATACAATAAGCAATGCAATATTGAGCAAGCTTTTTAGTTATCCATTTTTCAAAATGAAGTTCAAACTAAGATTCACTTACATGTTCTTAGTCATGAGACCTGCCTCTCTAGAAAACTGCTGAGAATAGTAGGGGTCATGTGGCATATTAGAAAATAAAATTCTGATCTTTGTTGATACCGTGAACAAACTGCGTTCATTCGGCACCTCTTAAATGTGTTCTACTTTCACTTTCAAAACTGTCAAGTTGACAAATAAAATCATCATACAACCATGCAAATGGTTTTTAGCTGTCACAAACAAGTCAATAAAGTCATTTCAGCCAGAAAAACAGGCCTTAAATACTCAAAAATGTCTTTTATCACAAAAAAAGTTAGGGATTATATATTTGGGAACTCCTTTCGACTACACCAGGCATGAATACCACAGTGATTTACTTCCTGTATGCCTATATTTCTACACCAGGCATGAATACCACAGTGATTTACTTCCTGTATGCCTATATTTAATTTCCGTAAGGGTGCGGAGGTGCGGTGGTTCGGGAGTGGTTTTTATACCCCTTCCCGAAATTGTGCATGTGATGAAGAACATTTTGGTAGAGTTTGGTGAAAATCCTGCAGGTAACTGACACATATACACCTGGACGACATTTTGATCGCAAAGTCGAGATCCGTAAACGGGTTCAACACAAATTGCGATACCTTACTAATAACAAAAGTTACTGAGCAGAAACCATTTTTTCTATTTTTAGTAACAGTGACATTGACCTTGAACCCAGTGGCCCCAAATGCGATCCCACCTTTCATTCCAAGTAAGCTACCTACCCAGCAAGTTTCGCCGCAGTACCTCACTCCTAACAAAAGTTAATGAGCGGAAACCATTTTTCTATTTTTAGTAACAGTGACCCTCACCATGATTCCGGTGGCCCCAAATTCAATCCCAACCTTCCTTTCCATATAAGCTACATACCCTGCAAGTTTCATTGCAATACGGTTACCTCATTCCTAACAAAAGTTATTGAACAGAAACCATTTTTCCTATTTTTAGTAACCTTTAGCAGTAATAAGATTATTACTTCACTGCCTTTAGTGACCTTGAACCCAGTGACCCCAACTTTCCTTTCCATAGAAGCAGAGAGCTCTGATAGAAGCTACCTACACAGCAAGTTTCGTCAGAATGCCTCACTCCAAACAAAGTTGAGCGGAAACCATTTTTCTTTTTTTAGTAAAAGCGACACTGACCTTGACCCGAGTGGCCCCAAATTCCTTTCCATATAAGCTACCTAACCTGCAAGTTTAATCGCAATACCTCATTCCTAACAAAAGTTATTTAGAAAAAACCAAGATCCCAATATTTAAAAAATTCAAGGGCCATAACTCTAGTGTTACTTATCCAATCTGGCTGGTTTTCGAACTCGTCCAAGCTTTCATTGGAATCAACAATCTGGTAAAGTTTGAAAAAAATCGGAAGAAATGAAGGCCCTATGGTGTTAAGGAGGCCAAATTATAGCATATTTCAGAAAATCAAGGGCAACAATTCCGGTGTAAATGGTTTAAAGACCTGGTTTTCGAACTCGTCTGAGCATTTATTGATATCAAAAATCTGGTAAAGTTTGAAAAAGATCAGATGAAAAATGAAGTCCCTATCGTGTTAATAAGGCAAAATATAGCAATTTAACTAAATCAAGGGTCATAACTCTGGTCTTAGTTGTCCGAACTGGCTTGTTTTTGAACTCATCCGAACTATCGTGTTTACGAGTCATAAGATAACGGACGGACAACTCGCCATCCCATAATCTCTACTGCCCGAAGGTCTTCAGAGCTAAAACAAGAGGCCCTGTGGATGCTCTACTATCAAAAATCTAGCCCGGAAAATGTTTGTGTATAAAAAACATTCAAAGGGCCATAACTCTGCCAAAAATCTGTAAACCGGAACACGATGATGATATGCACAACTAGGCTTCGTGCTGATCATTCCTGTAAAGTTTTGTTGAAATCTGGCAAGAGGGTCAGATAAAACTTGTCCAGAAAATAGTTGTGTATTAAAACCTTTAAAGGGCCATAACTCTGCCAAAAATTACCAAAATTCAACCAGAACATAGCGATGATATGCACAACTAGACCTGGAACTGATCACCCCTAAAAAGTTTTGTTTAAATCCGACCAGGGGTTCAGGAGAACTACTCAGGACAAAGTTTATGTATTAAAAGCTTTAAAGGGCCATAACTCCGCCAAAATAATTCAAACGGAACACGGTGTCGCTATGTACAACTAGGCTTGGTACTAATCATCCCTGTAAAGTTTACCTTAATGAGACAAAATGCAGCAATTTTTAACTAAATCAAGGGACATTACTCCGGTGTTACTAACCCGATTTGGTTGGTTTTTGAACTTGTTCAAGTTTTCATTGATATACCGTAAACAATCTGGTAGAGTTTAAGAAAGATCGGATGAAAAATGAATGCCCAATCATCTTAATGGGAAAAATGTAGCATTTTTAACTAAATCGAGGGCCAGAAGGCTGGTTTCAAACTTATGCAAGCTTTCATCGATATTAACAATCTGTTAAAGTTTGGTAAAGATCGGATGAAAAATGAAGGCCCTATCGTCTTAACGAGGTAAAATTTAACGAACGGACGATGGGCGACGGACAACTCGTCATCCTATAAGCTCTGCTGGCCTATGGCTCAGGTGAGCTAAAAATCAAAAAGATTATCCATATTCTTGCGTTATGTTCTGATATGCATTGTCATGCTGTAAACACACAGTAAAGAATCCAGTTAACATGTTTATAATTTATAAGAATAGTTTATTTTCAGCAACTATTAAAATCCTTTGTCAGGCTATATAATATCCACACAGTAAAGAGATTTAAGTATTTAGTATACCAAGATCCTCAAGAAACTATACAAACAGAAGTTAAAAACGATGATACGTGATGGTGACCATATAACTCTTCATTTTTCAGAAATAGACTAACAATGTATTGTTTGTGGCACTCGTTTCAGACAAAGATTTTTCGGACTTTCCTGAAAAAACACATCTAGTACTCAGATAAGTTGTATATAAGTGAGAGACTTTTCATGGTAAATAAATATACCCTACTTTTCAAAATCAGTGAAAAAATAAAAAATGTATGCACAAAAGCTGTTTTTGATGTGTTCTGCTGCATGAAAATTTTGAAAAAATGTATTTTTTTAGAATTTTTATCCAAATATGGTTTTAAAGTGTTGGATGCAGAGGATTTTACATTCGTACTCATTCATTATTGAATTTATTAAACGAGTTGACAAAATGATATAATGCGAGGCTCTTGCCAAGCATTATATCATTTTTGGTAACAAGTTTAATAAATTCAATAATGAATGAGAATGAATGTTAGATTCTATTTATTACATAACTTATAACGTCACATTACGTCAGAAAACGTACATTAACGTGACGTCCATGACGTCATTAACGTTATGTTATACCACTAGTGGAATATCGAAAATACTGAATGGTGTTATTACACTCCCACACCACATGTTATGTGATAAATTCATAAATTAAACCATCCCAAATGTTTTTTTAGCAAAATACATGAAATATGAAGGCTAACTGAAGTTATTTGAAATATCTTAAGTTTCTGCTGTCCCACCAACACGTAATTTACATGGGAAAAGTCCCATCAAAAAATCCTTTGGGCTGTAGAATATTTATTTCTCGACCGATTTTCGAATCTATAAAGGTATTTTTATTTACCACTAAAAATACCAGTTCTAATGATATATAACATGGTTAATGTAGGCCTTATTTAAATTGCTCAAGCTACTGCAGAAAAACCTGGCTGAAACAAGCGTCCCAAACAATAGGTCATTGTTGACCGTAACTAGTTGATAAGAAATTTTATCACTATCCAGGGTTGGGTTATGTGTCGTACTAACCTTTATATTTGTTAACAAAAAAACTTACGTTAATAAGCAAAAAGCAGTATAAACAGGCTAAGGACCTATTAGAAATGTGGTATTCAATTTAGTTTCAGAGATTGAGGCCCTTACAATACAGCTTTTGTATGAAACCAGTATATTAAAACATAAATTTATTAAACAGGTGTTTCATTAGTTGTGTTTTGATATGTGTTTTCTTTAAAAAATGTCAATGTATTATCAAGTACATTATTTAGTACAGCTAACTTGTTAATTTTTTAAAATTGTTTTTCTTCGCAAAAGTAAAGTTTGAAGTATTATACACTGTCATACCCTAGATACCCACCTTCCATGTACATCGAGATAAAGATATGTAGAATGGGCCTAGCGCCTTCTCTACTGCACAACTGAGGAGTTGCTGCAAATACTTGAACAATACCGTAATTTATTTAAATTATTCAGTAACAATAAATTTATATAAAAGTAACAATTAATAAAAAATAAAACATTAAGAAAAACTCTATCAATTGGCACTATCTATACACCACAATAAAGCGGATAGGAAGAGGTTACTGTGAACACAGATAAATTATTTATTGCGTCGCCTGCGTAGCATGGCAGACACTTAGGCATCACTTTGTCCGTCATCCATCCGTCGTCTTCCATCACCTAACCTTGGCCACAACTTAAAAAGTATTTGACCTTTGTTCATGTACCTTCACGCACACGGCAGGCGACATAAGTGTTCCGTGAACACTCTTTTAATATATGTATAAAACTGATTAGTATGTGATATCAAGTGTTATATTTTACAGTTAGAAACATTTTAATTTTTCAGGTAATACGTCATCAGTAATTATAACTCGCCTTTAAATCAGTTACTTAATTCCAATCATTGAATTATCTTCAAACAGTCTATTAAATCATTTTAGAATAATTTTATTATTAGAATTTTGTGTTAGTGGGATTCAAGAACCTCATTACTCAATGTCCAGTGATAACCTCAGTGTTCTGAGAATGTAATGAGCTTTAAATCAACTGCTTTCATTGGTCCAATTTTTTTACTGAACCAATCAGAATGCTTCATTCATATTTCCACTTCGTTGCTTCTACCGTGACATCACTTTCTGGTATTATGACATCATCACCCTGTTATTATGACATCACGTCCTGCTATTATGACATCACGTCATACTATTTGTAACCGGAGGCCCCGGGTTCAATCCTCCATGGTGCCACTGAGTTCCGTCGGTGTGTTCTTGGGCAAGACAATTTACCTTAGCCTCGTCCGTCGGATGGGGACGTAAACCGGGTGGTCCCGTGTATCGGTCTATCCTCCGAGCATGTTAAAGAACCATAGGAATCTATTCGATAATAAGAGTAGGGCAGGTTCCCAGATTCCTATGTATCCTTCCCCTCTCTCTGGGGTGGCTCTAAATAACCTATACTGCGTTGATGAGCCGTTAAACAACATTCATTCATACTATTATAATACAACTGAACTCAGTGTGTTCTCAGAACTGAATGAGCCTTTTAATTGCTGTGAGAAACAGATTAAGACTGTTTGTATCACTCATTGAGTAATGAGTTTCTTGAAACCAAGAATCACAAAATTCTAAAAATAAAATAATTCTAAAATGATTTAATAGACTGTTTTCAGTGAAACTAAGACATTAGGTAATGCATAGTGGCCAAGACTGTTGTAAAAACGATAAGTAAATACTGAATATATCATGCACTGGGTGACTTATCTTGACATTATACAGATTTTTACATACAACTTTTATTTCTTTCATATGGTTATTATTCAAAATATAGCAGATGTTTAAAATAACATTTCAAAGTGAACAACTTAAAAATGATAAAAATCTAAATAAAGACAATTGAACTGAATTGGGGTTTTAAGGCGCACCAACACATGAAAAGGTTATGTGGCACCTAACAGGCATGAACATGCCAGGCTCATCTTCCTTGTACATCGAGATAAAATATGGAGAACGGGCCTAGAACCTTTTCACCCTGAACTGCAGAGTTGCTGCAAATTCTATCGTAGAAATTCAATTTAAGCTGGAGCCACGTTATTGTTTTTCTGCCACTGCTCTTTTGATGCGAGCGAGATAGCACCTGAAACAATGCAGGGATCATGATGAAGACCTTTAATGAACATGAACAAAAAATGATAAAATGAACATGAATTTGGGGGGATTCTACCCCTCTGCCTAAAATAAAGACAAATCCTCTACTCATTTTACCTGTATAGAGTATTCATGCTCTAAATATTGATACATGGACATACACACTAATGCAACATTCCTAATTGCCCACGAATGTAGAGGTCATCAGCGCCTATACCCGTATGAATACATAGCCAAACACATATCTATGCATTGAGTAGTGATAAAAACATAGCCAAAGACATATCTATGCAGTATGTATTGAGTAGTGATAAAACATAGCCAAACACATATCTATGCATTGAGTAGTGATAAAACATAGCCAAACACATATCTATGCATTGAGTAGTGATAAAACATAGCCAAACACATATCTATGCATTGAGTAGTGATAAAACATAGCCAAACACATATCTATGCATTGAGTAGTGATACAACATAGCCAAACACATATCTATGCATTGAGTAGTGATACAACATAGCCAAACATATATCTATGCATTGAGTAGTGATAAAACATAGCCAAGCACATATCTATGCATTGAGTAGTGATAAAACATAGCCAAACACATATCTATGCATTGAGTAGTGATAAAACATAGCCAAACACATATCTATGCATTGAGTAGTGATAAAACATAGCCAAACACATATCTATGCATTGAGTAGTGATACAACATAGCCAAACACATATCTATGCATTGAGTAGTGATACAACATAGCCAAACACATATCTATGCAATGAGTAGTGATACAACATAGCCAAACACATATCTATGCATTGAGTAGTGATAAAACATAGCCAAACACATATCTATGCATTGAGTAGTGATAAAGAATCTTCACGAGTGCATAGCATAAGTGAAGGTAATAAAGTTTTCTCACTTTGCGATAACAAAATCAGACATTCTATTTCAAAACAACAATTTGTAATCTTCTGTTTATTATATACACACAACCTAGGGAAAATATAGATATGGTAAGGTGTTGGAAGGTTTTTGAAAATTCTCAGGCAGTATTTCTCATCGACAGTCATGTCAAATATACATAAAGGCATCTTATAACTGTTTTTGCGAGGTTTTAATACCAACAAAAATAGTCACCAATATAGTTAACCCTTAACCCCCTACATATATATAATGGACTGTTCTTTCTTTGAATTAAGACTATTCCATTTATGTGACAAATGGGTGTTTTGGGGAAAATGACTGATCAACTGCTGGACATGAGTTACTCGCAGGCTGATCTGGGTTTACAATCGTCGCAAAGGTTATTATAGTCGTGCTTAGCTTAGGTTAAAGGATAATGTTTTTTTTGTAAATTCACAAAACACCATCCCGAAATATATGGAAGTACACTGCTCTGTGGTTTTTACTGATTAATTTAAGTGCGTTTTATTGTACACCGACACGAGAAAGGTTATATGGTGCCAAAACAGGAATGAAAATGCCAGACTCGTCCACCATTTACATCAAGATAAAGTAACATGGAGAATGGGTGAAAACTTTCTATTCAACCTGCAGAGTTGCTGCAAATTCTATAGCAGACACTCCATTTGAATGGAGCCATGATCCCATGTTTACACACGCAGGGTCATGACGAAATGAATTTGGTTTTATGGCACACCAACAGAAGAAAGGTTATAAGATGTCAAACAGAATGTACATGTCAGACTCAGCCTCCATTTACATCGAGATACAATTTGGAGAATGGGTCATGATGAAGACCTTTACTGAGCTAAGAGATTTTCAGTAAATAAGGCTCAGCCTAATGTTTCAATATAAATCTGTATTTATACAAAAGTCTTTCTTCCAAATATAATTACTACATACATCATGTACATATTTTAAAATATTATTTGAAGAACACATTCTCTAATTATATCCAATATATCCAAGTTTTGGAATGTATGAGTGAATTGGAGTTTTATGGTGCACCAACACAAAAGAGTTATACGGCGGTTCCAATTTTAACAGGAACGAACATTCCAGGCTCACTCTCCATTATCATCAGGATACAAATATGCAGAATTGGCTTAGAACATTTTGCCCTGCAGAAATGCAGAGTTGCTGCCGTAGAACATTTTGCCCTGCAGAAATGCAGAGTTGCTGCCTTAGAACATTCTCCCCTGCAGAACTGCTGCAAATTCTGTTGTAAACACTAAATTTGTCGCTGAAGCCATGATCATTGTTTTCTGCCACCACTCAAGTAGCCTGAAACAATACAGTGATCATGAAGAACTTTAATAACCATGACAAAAATGACACAATGAACATGAATTCGGGAGCATTTTAGCCCTCTGCATGGATAAGCAGACTTCCTTGCGCGGGAACTACACGGGAAGTTTTGGAAATTGTTCTTTTTTTGGCTGACTGATTTAATAGCAAAACTTAAAATAATAATAATTATGCATATTAAATACAAAGGCATGAAATACCAAGTGTTAAGTAAATATTTTATAACACCCTGGATTACCTAACACTTTATTTTAGAAATATATGAATATTTAGATTTTAATCTTGTTATAATAAAAAACAATGTACACAAATACACACAGATATATATATATATATATAATTGAGCGTTACATAGCAAATAGTTTTCCTGCAACGTTTCTTTATTGACAGAGTACGCGTTTGGCGCAAACTTAGGATGCAACATTTTGCGCACTCTTTACGTTAAATACAGTACTGAACTGGCTCAATTTTTCAAAGAGGAACTTCAAAATTTATGAATTTCTTGTTACAACGTGTTTTGTGATTAAAACGTCTACAACATCACAGTTGTGTCCTTTCTCTAACTAACTGCAACTTTTTTTTTTTACAAAATATCTCGGTATTTCCTTGGAATATATATGGAATTAAGTGTGCAGTATATACAATATATAGCGGAAATTCCCGTGTCGCGTTTCTTTTTCCTTTCAGTATAATTATTATATCCAATTTGACAAAATACTTCCATAGTAAAAATATGATTATTTTTCAGTTAAACTAATAGTTACAGCAACATACAGTTATATACATGTACAGTCAGGGGTGTACCTCGTTTAAGTTATTTTCAAGAACAAAATCATTTACTTTTGGTATAATAACTTACTGAGGATACTCTGCGAAAAATTATTTTATCTTAAAGAGGCTCTACCTATATCTTTTTGTCCACCAATTGATATAAACTTTACTTAATTATAAAGAGGACTATGAAAAAGGTAAATGGCAATAATTTCACCCAATGTAATATGCGTTTTGCTGGGGAAAAACAGAAATGAAAATATCGGATTTTTGAAATTGTATTCGTAATTGTTTTAGACAAGCCGATTGCGGAGATTTTCCGATCTTATTCGTTTACAATCGGAACTACCTCGTCTGATTAGCGAAGAGTTCCGATCGATTCGTTTGCTATCGGAACTGCGCCGAATAGTTTGTAATCGCATTGCGCATGTCCGAGAAAATCGTAAAAACTCGTAGTTCTCCGGCAGGAATAAAAAGCTGGGCAGCATTTTATTCAAGATATTGTTTTGATCATAAATAATAATTTACAGAACTGGAATACGAACCATGTTTCTTCTTAGAATACTCATAAAATAGCTTTGTATACATAAAAATGCAGTAATATTGAGTATATAATATTTTACATTAAAAATCGCGTATATATAGGTAGTGCCTCTTGAACAAAACTAGTTCCTGCAGTAAGAAAGCATAAGCAATAAATGCTTTCAATAAATAACTTGACCATCAAATTGAATAATAATGGCACCATTAGGTAAGACTTCCCTAGAGTCAATTAATAACCAATTTTGTTATGGAACAAGTACCATCTTTAAGAGCTTGCATAAAATATTTCTAAACATTTCGTAAAAGAAATAAACATTTTTGAAAAGGGGGGCGTTTATTTGAAACCAAAAATACATAATTTAACTTTTCAATCAGACATTATTTAATGATTTTCTTTACCAAGTGAATTAATGTCCGCATGTCAATCAATCAATTAATGCATCGGATTTTAAGTTTTCTAGTGATTTTGTGTGTTCCATTGTGAATGAAACAGATAACTTGCATCTTTTGGTAAGTTTTTAAAAAATTATTTCTGAAAAAAAAAGGTAGGGGCATTTATTAGAGGAGTGGCATTTATTACGGGAGGGGCTTATTAGGGATTATACGGCAGATATTTTGAGAAAAAAAAACACCCACCCACAACTGTAATAACTTAAAGATGTTATTTCAGAAATACCTTAAAAAGTTACACCCTCACTGACTAACACTATCACAGATAGCAAGGAAGAAAATTGCAGACAACAATAAGGTAAGCATGGTAAGAGCTAGAAGATATATAAAATAATTGAAATTTGAGATCAAGGCTACAAGATACAATCATCTACATCTCGAAAACAGTCAAACATGAGAATAGAGGTTATCTGATACACCTCGCAAGCACCCTGTTTAGTTTAAACATATTTTATTTCTCATTGTTATTACAGCATGGAATCTGTACACAATAGCAGAACAAGGATTAGAACGAAAGTAAAATACTTATGATGTTCTTCTCCTATGTATGGAGTTAATTGTACACAGTTGATGGCATAATAAACATGATAAACAGTAGTTAGTCGATACGTTTACAATATACAAGCTGGAAGTATGAAAAATGCAAAAGCTATGTTAACATACTGATGCTAGAATAATTCTTAGCAAACAGGATAAGATGATGTAGCACTTAAATATAATGGAAAATGAAATAAACAGAACAAACAAAAAAATAAAAAAATAAAACACAACTTGAGAATTCATCATTCAAATAGGCAAAATGAATGAAATATAAAAAAACAACTATATTTGGAAATTATAAATCTTAAGTGAAGAATATAAATGTAAATGGGGAGTTTGAGAACGACATAAGGGAGTAGGGGTAGGGGTGTACTGTTTAAAGAATTCAACAAAAGAAGAAACCGATCTACAAGTTAAAACGTTTGAGTTTTTAATATAATTATGAACTGCGTCAAAAATCCGATTGTTTGCATCGTATGCTACATTTTGGTCTCCAAAGAGCAGTGTTGTCAATTATTATATGTTGAATTATTCTGTTTGCATGTACTTTTATAGTGTTATCATAGAACAATGTCCAGTCGGTAGTTTGGGCCAGATGTCTCAAAGTATCATAATCGCCCTTATTGTAACTCCAAATACGCCTAGTGAAGGATTTAATAGTTTGCTTTTTGAATTTGAGAATACGGTACCAAATATTGGGCAGTGATATCGAATATCTTGTTGTAAAAAAGGGTCCCCTACAACGCTTAGCAAGACACTGTCCTTTTTATTGACTAAAATAATGTCAATTGTTGAAGAAGAATTTTCTGTAAAATGAGTTGATTCGTTTATGCATTGATATTTTGAGAATTGTTCACAAATAGTTTTCGACAGCATTATTTTTTGAGTATATGCGATTTATACCGCTACTATTAAACACTATTTACTACTAACAATACTTTTTAATACTAACAATACAATTTAGTACTAACAACTGCATTATTTAGTACTAACAACATACTATATAATACTAAACATGCTAAAGGCATTATTTAGTACTTGCAATAATATCTGCTACTAACAACACAGTTTAATAACAACACTAACTAGAACTATCACGGAAGGTGATGAATACCCCCGCTTTTTGATCAGTTGTTATATGTATATGAAGTTTAGCAACAACCCATACAAAACGGTTTGAGGAATGCAATTAATAACAAGAGCTGTCACAGACAGCATGCTGGACTATTCGAATCATTACACATAAATATCAGTCATAATTTGAATATAAACGATATCAGAGTTATGGGATTTAGTCTGCAGCTAAATTACATTGCAGTCCCATTAGTAGTTTCTGAGTTATGCTACAGACATGAATTATAAGTATAAAATTCCAAAGGGCAATAATTCTATTTTGAATTAAGATAGAGTTACGGTATTGTGCTGGAAACCTCCTCTGATTGCCCTTTATCACTGTGTGAAGTTTCATTGAAGTCAAATGAGCGGTTTTTCAATAATGCTCCGGACACAAAGTGTAACTATAAAATGACAAAGGGCAATACATGTAACTCTAATTGAATAATGAAAGAGTTACGGTTCTTGTGCTCTGTACTTCTTCTGACTGTCTTTTATCATTGTGTGAAGTTTCAATGCAGTCCCGTTAGTGGTTATTGAGTTATGCTCCGGATAAGAACTATAAGTACAAAATTACAAAGGTCAATAATTTAATTTGAATGAAGACAGAGCTACGGTTCTTGCACGCTGCACTTCCTCTCTTTGCACTCTATCATGACTTGAAGTTTCATTGCAGTCCCATCAGTAGTTTTCAGGTTATGCTCTAATTTGAGTGAAGGAAGAGTTACTCTTCTTGCACTCTTCACTTCCTCTCATTGTCCTCTATCATTGTGTGAAGTTTCATTGTAGTCTCATCAGTAGTTTTGAAGATATACTCCGGACAAAAGTGGGACGGACGGATGCTCGGAAGGACAAACAAAGTGACGACTATATGCTCCCCCGAAAATTTCAGGGAACATAAAAAGGAGAAGAATTTTAAATATAACTAAGAAAGAGTTATGGCACTTCCATTGCACAGTAATGTTATGATACTGAACATGTGTGTGAATTTTCACAGCAATATGTTTAGTAAATTCTAAGAAAAGACCGTTCACCATGTTCATGTTCATGTAAAACTTTAACCAAAATTTCTAAGTTGAAACCGAACAATAATTTTGACAAAAGTCATGAAAGGGTTAAAAATCTTCTGCTGTTCAGTCATCTTACGACACTAAACAAGTGTGTTAAGTTTCACCGCTATGTTTCATTACGTGGTCCCGCCTTAATTCCATTAAGCGATGGGAAAGCTTACATTAGCAGTATTTTATAACAGATGTTTCGACAATAAAACACCTTTAAACAAGAGGTCAATGACCTTGAAGCTCTACTGATTGATTTTGATTTCAGGAAGTAGTGACTACAAACTTGATTTTTGAAAATCTATTTTTAGCCGTGGCGGCCATCTTGAATTTCCGGCCGACCTGAAATTTTGCTAGGATCAATTAGACATCAAGAGCAACATTTCTGTGAAGTTTCATGAAAATCTGTCAAGTACTTTCAGAGGAGTAGTCGCTACAAGTTTTCATTATATAACTCTATGTAAACAAAGATGGCCACTGGCAGCCATGTTTAACGTCGAATCAAAATAATGTTCAACTCGGATAACCATCATGTCATGCTGATCATTTTAGAAAAAGACCCATATCAATATCTCTTATAGTTTTCAAGAAGTAGTCGCTACAAACTTATTTTTTAAAAATCTATTTTTAGCCGTGGCGGCCATCTTGAATTTCCGGCCGACCTGAAATTTTGCTAGGATCAATTAGACATCAAGAGCAACATTCGTGTGAAGTTTCATGAAAATCCGTCAAGTAGTTTCAGAGGAGTAGTCGCTACAAGTTTTCATTATATAACTCTATGTAAACAAAGATGGCCGCTGGCAGCCATGTTTAACGTCGAATCAAAACGATTTTCGACAAGGACCAACATCATGTCTTTAGAAAAAGTCCCATATCAATATCACTTATAGTTTTCAAGAAGTAGTCGCTACAAACTTGTATTTTGAAAATCTATTTTTAGCCATGGCGGCCATCTTGAATTTCCGGCCGACCTAAAATTTTGCTAGGATCAATTAGACATCAAGAGCAACATTTCTGTGAAGTTTCATGAAAATCCGTCAAGTAGTTTCAGAGGAGTAGTCGCTACAAGTTTTCATTATATAACTCTATGTAAACAAAGATGGCCACTGGCAGCCATGTTTAATGTCGAATCAAAACAATGTTCGACTCGGATAACCATCATGTCATGCTGATCATTTTAGAAAAAGTCCCATATCAATATCACTTATAGTTTTCAAGAAGTAGTCGCTACAAACTTATTTTTTAAAAATCTATTTTTAGCCGTGGTGGCCATCTTGAATTTCCGGCCGACCTGAAATTTTGCTAGGATCAATTAGACATCAAGAGCAACATTCGTGTGAAGTTTCATGAAAATCCGTCAAGTAGTTTCAGAGGAGTAGTCGCTACAAGTTTTCATTATATAACTCTATGTAAACAAAGATGGCCGCTGGCAGCCATGTTTAACGTCGAATCAAAACGATTTTCGACAAGGACCAACATCATGTCTTTAGAAAAAGTCCCATATCAATATCACTTATAGTTTTCAAGAAGTAGTCGCTACAAACTTGTATTTTGAAAATCTATTTTTAGCCATGGCGGCCATCTTGAATTACCGGCCGACCTAAAATTTTGCTAGGATCAATAAGACATCAAGAGCAACATTTCTGTGAAGTTTCATGAAAATCCGTCAAGTAGTTTCAGAGGAGTAGTCGCTACAAGTTTTCATTATATAACTCTATGTAAACAAAGATGGCCACTGGCAGCCATGTTTAATGTCGAATCAAAAAAATGTTCGACTCGGATAACCATCATGTCATGCTGATCATTTTAGAAAAAGTCCCATATCAATATCACTTATAGTTTTCAAGAAGTAGTCGCTACAAACTTATTTTTTTAAAATCTATTTTTAACTGTGGCAGCCATCTTGAATTTCTGGCCGATCTGAAATTTTGCTAGGATCAATTAGACATTAAGAGCAACATTCCTGTTAAGTTTCATGAAAATCCGCCAAGTAGTTTCAGAGGAGTAGTCGCTACAAGTTTTTACTATATAACTCTATGTAAACAAAGATGGCCGCTGGCAGCCACGTTTAACGTCGAATCAAAACGATTTTTGATAAGGACCAACATCATGTCATGTTGATCATTTTAGAAAAAGTCCCATATCAATATCACTTATAGTTTTCAAGAAGTAGTCGCTACAAACTTGTATTTTGAAAAATTATTTTTAGCCGTGGCGGCCATCTTGAATTTCCTGCTGACCTGAAATTTTGCTAGGATCATTTAGACATCAAGAGCAACATTCCTGTGAAGTTTCATGAAAATCCGTCAAGTAGTTTCAGAGGAGTAGTCGCTACACGTTTTCATTATATAACTCTATGTAAACAAAGATGGCCGCTGGCAGCCATGTTTAACGTCAAATCAAAACGATTTTCGACAAGGACCAACATCATGTCATGCTGATCATTTTAGAAAAAGTCCCATATCAATATCACTTATAGTTTTCAAGAAGTAGTCGCTACAAACTTGAATTTAAAAATCTATTTTTAGCTTTGGCGGCCATCTTGGATTTCACATCAACATGAATTTTTGCTAGGATCAACTAGACTTCATGGGCAACATTTCTGTAAAGTTTTATGAATATCCATCCAGTAGTTTCAGAGGAGTAGTCGCTACAAATAAAAGTTAACGGACAGACGGACAGACAGACGGACGGACGGACGACGGACGCCGCACCACGGCATAAGCTCTGCTGATCTCTGATCAGTAGAGCTAAAAACGTTTTTTACTGAAAAAATATGATAACCTGTTTAAAATTACGTATTAAATGTTTTAATTTTACAATATGCAAAGTTTTATAGCCAAATTAAGGTTTTATTTCATACCCAAGCCAACCCCATTTTCGCTTCTTGGAGAAGGGGTTGGATGGGGTATGAAAGTTAATACTCGGACCACGTAATGTAATGTAGTTTCTGAGAAAAGACCCTTTGCAGTCTAAGTTGAAAAAGGGCAATAATTTTGACAAAAATCAGGACAGGGTTATTGAACTTGTGCTCCTCAGTCAACTTATGACACTAAACAAGAGTGTGAAGTTTCACAGATATATGGTCATTAGTTTTTGAGAAAAGGCCCTTAATGCAAAACATTAACCAAAAGTTTGACGCGGACGAATGGGTGACCACAATAGAGGCTATTCTTCGAATAGTCATGCTAAAAATGTATTACGCGAGGGGACAAACTGCGTTTGGCAATGGGACATTATGGACAGCGTGATTCCTATACAGCCCCTACTTCACTTTGTGAAAACGGGGTTATAATAACAAAAGTAGAAGTAACATTGTAAAATTAACAATAAGTGCCAGACTGTAAGTAAAATATGGGTTATATAACAATATTCTAAAACTTGAATAACCATCACAATCTTTGGTACTAAAAAAACAAGAGGTCAATGACCTTGAAGCTCTACTGATTGATTTTGATTTCAGGAAGTAGTCGCTACAGACTTGTTTTTTGAAAATCTATTTTTAACCGTGGTGGCCATCTTGAATTTCCGGCCGACCTGAAATTTTGCTAAGATCAATAAGACATTAAGAGCAACATTCCTGTGAAGTTTCATGAAAATCCGTCAGGTAGTTTCAAAGAAGTAGGCGCTACAAGTTTTCATTATATAACTCTATGTAAACAAAGCAGCCATGTTTAAGGTCAAATCAAAACTATTTTCGACAAGGACCAACATCATGTCATACTGATCATTTTAGAAAAAGTCCCATATCAATATCTCTTATTGTTTTGAAGAAGTAGTCGCTACAAACTTATTTATTTTAAATCTATTTTTAGCTGTGGCGGCCATCTTGAATTTCCGGCCGACCTGAAATTTTTCTAGGATCAACTAGACATCAAGAGCAACATTCCTGTGAAGTTTCATGAACATCCATCAAGTAGTTTCAGAGGAGAAGTCGCTACAAGTTTTTACTATATAACTCTATGTAACCAAAGATGGCCACTGGCAGCCATGTTTAACGTCGAATCAAAATAATTTTCCACAAGGATCTACATCATGTCATGCTGATCATTTTAGAAAAAGTCCCATATCAATATCACTTATAGTTTTCAAGAAGTAGTCGCTACAAACTTATTTTTTAAAAATCTATTTTTAGCTGTGACGGCCATCTTGAATTTCCGGCCGACCTGAAATTTTGATAGGATCAATTAGACATCAAGAGCAACATTCCTGTAAAGTTTCATGACAATCCGCCAAGTAGTTTCAGAGGAGTAGTCGCTACAAGTTTTTACTATATAACTCTATGTAAACAAAGATGGCCGCTGGCAGCCATGTTTAACGTTGAATCAAAACGATTTTTGACTAGGATCAACATCATGTAATGCTGATCATTTTAGAAAAAGTCCCATATCAATATCACTTATAGTTTTCAAGAAGTAGTCGCTACAAACTTATTTTTTAAAAATCTATTTTTAGCTGTGACGGCCATCTTGAATTTCCGGCCGACCTGAAATTTTTCTAGGATCAATTAGACATCAAAAGCAACATCATGTCATGCTGATCATTTTAGAAAAAGTCCCATATCAATATCACTTATAGTTTTCAAGAAGAAGTCGCTACAAACTTGTATTTTAAAACTCTATTTTTAGCTTTGGCGGCCATCTTGGATTTCACATCAACATGAATTTTTGCTAGGATCAACTAGACTTTATGGGCAACATTTCTGTAAAGTTTCATGAATATCCATCCAGTAGTTTCAGCTGTGAAGTCGCTACAAATAAAAGTTTACGGACAGACGGACGGACAGACGGACAGACGGACGACGGACGACGCACCACGGCATAAGCTCTGCTGATCTCTGATCAGTAGAGCTAAAAACCAGCACCGCCAACGGTGCCATCAATTACATACAAGCTTTAACCAAAATGTCTAAGTATAAAAGGGCCATAATTTTGTAATAATAAAAACATGGGCTATACAAGATGCCAAATACTTGTGTGAAGTTTCAATCCATTTTGTAAAGTACTTTTGGAGTTGTAAGCTTACATACAAACTTTAACCAAATTTTCGTAAAAATAAAAGCAAGGGTTATAGAACCTGGCTCTGTGGTGTTGTCTAATGATGCTGAATGCATGTGTGAAGTTTTAATCCAATATGTAAAGTACTTTGCGAGATACAAATTTACATACAAACTTTAACCAAATTTCGTAAGTACAAAAGGGGCCACATATTTTGTTTAAATAGATGCAAGAGTTATAGAACCTGACTGTGGTGTTGTGTTATGATGTCCAATGTGTGTGTGTGAAGTTTTAATCTACTGTTAAGTTCTTTGCGAGTTACAAGCTTGCATACAAACGTTAACCAAGTTTTCTAAGTATGAAAGGGGCCATAATTCTGTCAAAATAAAAGCAGGAATTACACCGTTTGACTCTGTGGTGTCAACTGATGATGCTGAATACATGTGTGAAGTTTCAATCCATTGTGTAAAGCGTTTTGGGATATACAAGCTTACATACAAACTTTAACCAAGTTTTCTAAGTATAAAAGGGGCCATAATTCTGTCAAAATAAAAGCAAGAGTTATATCACCTGACTCTGTGGTGTCATCTAATGATGCTGAGTACGTGTGAAGTTTCAATCCATTGTGTAAAGCGCTTTGGGAGATACAAGCTTACATACAAACTTTAACCAAGCTTACATACAAACTTTAACCAAGTTTTCTAAAGTCATGCAATATTAATACGTGAAAAAACTCGTGCATATATCCCAATACAAATCTAATAACCTATAAATATTGAATGTCAGAATATTGAAAAAAGCTGATAGAAGTTCAGTTTATTACACTAAGGCTAACAGGGAAATTGTTTTTATAGCAGGTTCAATCAGACGTAAAAAAGCCTAAAGTCACAATAGGCTTATTTTCAACTTTAACAGAGATTTGTTTGTTTGTAAGGTGTTTTACGTCATTTTCAACACATGTAAGGCTATATATGACGGTCGAATTTTTGTGGTGGGGGCACACCACCCACTTTTTCTGGGTAGAACCAGTACCGTACACCTCTGGTAAGAAGTTTGCAACCTTTTTAAGCCAGTGTTCACAAATGTTTTGCACACACTACCTGTACTATAAATAAACCATTTGACCCTGCAATCTTTCTATTTTTTTGCATAAGATCAATTTACAGGCCTTTTAGGGCTACAAAATAATATTACATCAGTGACTGTTACATGAGTTACTGCCATTTTGTATTTATTATTTATATGGCATAGTATACAACTATCGACTTCTGTTGAGGTCAATGGTTAAAACTATTCACCCAAGGGAGTGACTATTGACCCGAAGCTGTAAACTGTTGCTGAGGGTCAATAGTCATTCCCGAGGATGAATAGTTTTAACTATTTACTGAAACAGAAGTAGATAGTTGTTTTATTATATTGAATCGTATAAACTCCATTAGTTTGCTTACCTTTTGCTTACTTTGGGAAAGAGTAATATCATTCTCAGACTATTGACCTGCAAAAAAAAGACTATTGACCGCAAAACCAGACTGAACCGGATAGAAAACGTTCTAAAGTCAATAGTTCATGCTAATGACTTACACGTGACTGCCTTTAAACCAATGAAAACTAAGGATTTAAAATGATATATACTCAGTTGCAAAAGAAACTGGACACTGAAAAGTTTACTTTACATCTTTATCAAGCGACAGTCCCTTAATGATCGACCTATTGAAAAACAAATGACAACATGATATTGGCAATAGAATGATAAATACTTTGGTACCTAACATGGCATATTCATTTTGGAATTTGTCAATTTAAATTCTAAAAAAAACGTTATACAATTAAATCTAAACAAAACTCAGTGTCCACTTTCTTTTGCAACTGAGTAAACTATATAAAAATTTGTTCTATTGATTTGATTGCATAAGCATTTCGAAAACTTTGCCAAACTTTATTTTACACTTTAATATTCTTCCTTTAATGGCTAAGACAATAATCAAATAATTTGGTTGGTTGGTTTAATGGTGTTTTACGTCATTTTCAACACATTTTAGGCTATATATGATGATGGAGGCAGATCACCCACTTTTTCCCGGGTAAAACCAGTACTGTATACCTCTCGCCATCCGTAAGAATCACATTTCTTGCAGCAAGAAGCTGATTTTCACATTAAATTGAGCAAACAGAGCCTTCTACAACTCAGTAAACAATCAAAACTTATACATCCAAAATGTCAAACACGGTTCTTCTGGCCGATAATTTTGTAAACTTTGTCGCTTTTTCCAGTCTTTATATCCGTCACCTCCACTCAGTACCAGTATTGTATTTGTATTTTGTTTCCTTAAAGTGTCCACACTGCCCCCAGCACTGAAACTTGTACCAACACTTTCTTTTCTTGGTTTCGCGTCAATGGCAGATGAAGATCGTTTCACCTCAGGGGGTAACACAATTTGTTTGGGCGGATTAGAATTCCTTCTTCCTTTGTCTTTCTCAGTTTTAGATTTGACTCTCGTAGCCGACATGTCGGGTTTCTTTATAGAGATTGGGGAGTGCATAAACGGTCGTGTATAGACGGTCTCCGGCATGGACTCCGCCTCCTGGGAAATAGGCTGAAGCGTGCTGTGTCTGTGAGATTGAGCACAATTATCCATATTCAATGACCTTGTCAGGGTTGGATACAGGCGATCAACATTGTCGTCGGTCACATCACAGTCTGCTTGAGGTTTTCTGTCTCGCAGTTTACTTTTCAGTTCTGATCTAAAACTTGCTGCTGGCATGTTTCTTCCTGGTTTATCTCTCAACTGTACACTCGTGTCCGCTGATGCTGTGAGAGATCTTGTGTTGTGTTCACCAGACATATCTAGGTAAACTGAAGCTCTGACATTTGTTGTAGCTTCACCGGTACCCATGTCTGCTGGGACTATTTTATTTGAGCCGGGTTCAAGTATGAAATATTTGTGCTCATCCGACTGGACCAGTGAGGAAGAATCGCCAGATATTCTCTCAACACCACCCATGCTGTTGAGGCTTTTATTCTCGTCAGCTTCATGTGTATACACATTTTGAGAAGAGGCTTCCCATCCACCAGCATTCACAGAGGACAGTTCATTTTTAACAGCATTGACAGGGGATAGTTCACTTTTATCATCCCTCACACGGGATATTGCGCCTTTTCGGGTATTAACAGCTTCACGACTTCCATATTTCACAGATTCGTATAAATGATCATCATCATATTTCATAGAACTCACCATAGCTTCTGCATCTAAACTTACGTACACCTTCGAATCTCTTGAATTCCTATCATGTTCATCAACTCTTGACAATTTACTAATCACGGAGTGATCTACCTTGTTTCTTTTTAAAATTGATGACGGTCGTCTCCTTATTGGGACGCCGCTGACTGGACCATAATGCACTGGAATGATAAATTTCACTGGGCCGTTGTGTCCATGAAGTGCCACCTGTGGTCGATGATTAATCCGTGGAACACCGTCGCGAAGTCGTGGTAGCGGGTAAGTCAGTATGATGCCAACATTTGTCCCGACCCACAATAATCCGAGACTGGCCATCAGACAGGTAACTTCATAGTTTTTACTGGTTTCTTTGTTCCCAGAATACACTGCAATACAACCATATGGATAGAGAGAACAGGAGGCAAATAACAAATTACAGACATTGGAGGACTGTGTGTAAACTGGTACCTGTAAAGTGCATATTACTACTAAAGGCACTTAACACCATTATACACTAGACCACAGATCTAATAACAATTGTTATCACCTTCTTAAAAATCCTCCGCTTTTCATTGGTTAAGAGCCAAGGTGTATTAGACGGCTATATAAACTCCGGATTCAACATTATTTTTGTATAAATTCTACTGTATCATTTTTGTCAGGGTGCACACCCTGCTTTAATTCATTTATATGCGCGAAAACATTTTACATTTTATACAATCTAAGGGAAACAAATTTTAAATAATAAATTATTGCAATTATATTAATCACCATCGCTCGGAAATGTTTATGAATTCATTACACAGATTTCAGCAGGGTGTACTGAAATATTCCATGTTCGATTTAATTTCACCCTTCGCCTTCGACTCCGAAATCAAATCAAACAGGTAGGAATACTTCCATACACCCTGCTGACGATCTGTTATTATTAGGTCTGTGACCATACTCATTTAATAACAACTGAGAAATGGGCAATATGTACGGTCAAACAACCATATAATGGAAGGACAATGGTAACACTATATGTCCAACTGTGATTTATACAAACAGCAGAACTATATGTACTAACCTGAAATGAAGTCATTTATTGCTGTGCAGATGTTGCAGTCTTGTAGGAGTCGTTTACTCTCCCCGTGGAACAAGCTGATATTGGGTTGTCCATTAAATGACACCCACACCCCCACACCTGCCTTAACAAGGAAATTCACATGTACCTCCGAGTCGGCAAGCTGGTGGTGAATCTTGTCCTGAAACATTCAAATAACAAGCTGGTGGTGAATCTTGTCCTGAAACATTCAAATAACAAGCGGTGGTGAATCTTGTCAACATTCAAATAACAAGCTGGTGGTGAACCTTGTCCTGAAACATTCAAATAACAAGCTGGAGGTGAATCTTGTCCTGAAACATGCAAATAACAAGCTGGAGGTGAATCTTGTCCTGAAACATGCAAATAACAAGCTGGAGGTGAATCTTGTCCTGAAACATTCAAACAACAAGCTGGAGGTGATTCTTGTCCTGAAACATGCAAACAACAAGCTGGTGGTGAATCTTGTCCTGAAACATGCAAATAACAAGCTGGTGGTGAATTTTGTCCTGAAACATTCAAATAACAAGCTGTGGTCAATCTTGTCCTGAAACATGCAAATAACAAGCCGGTGGTCATCTTGTCCTGAAACATGCAAATAACAAGCCGGAGGTGAATCTTGTCCAGGAACATGCAAATAACAAGCTGGTGGTGAACCTTGTCCTGAAACATTCAAATAACAAGCTGGAGGTGAATCTTGTCCTGAAACATGCAAATAACAAGCTGGAGGTGAATCTTGTCCTTAAACAGGCAAATAACAAGCTAGAGGTGAATCTTGTCCTGAAACATGCAAATAACAAGCTGGAGGTGAATCTTGTCCTGGAACATGCAAATAACAAGCTGGTGGTCATTCTTGTCCTGAAACATGCAAATAACATTCAAATATCAAGCTGGAGGTGAATCTTGTCCTGGAACATGCAAATGACAAGCTGGTGGTCAATCTTGTCCTGAAACATTCAAATAACAAGCTGGTGTTGAACCTTTTCCTGAAACATTCAAATAACAAGCTGGTGGTGAATTTTGTCCTGAAACATTAAAATAACATTAAAAAAACAAGCCGGTGGTGAATTTTGTCCTGAAACATGCAAATAACAAGCAGGAGGTGAACCTAGTCCTGAAATATTCAAATAACAAGCTGGTGGTGAATCTTGTCCTGAAACATTCAAATAACAAGCGGTGGTGAATCTTGTCCTGAAACATTAAATAGCAAGCTGGTGGTGAACCTTGTCCTGAAACATTCAAATAACAAGCTGGAGGTGAATCTTGTCCTGAAACATTCAAATAACAAGCTGGAGGTGAATCTTGTCCTGAAACATGCAAATAACAAGCTGGAGGTGAACCTTGTTATGAAACACTTAAATAACAAGCTGGAGGTGAATCTTGTCCTGAAACATTCAAATAACAAGCTGGTGGTGAACCTTGTCCTGAAACATTCAAATAACAAGCTGGAGGTGAATCTTGTCCTGAAACATTCAAATAACAAGCAGGTGGTGAATTTTGTCCTGAAACATTCAAATAACAAGCTGGTGGTGAACCTTGACCTGAAACATTCAAATAACAAGCTGGAGGTGAATCTTGTCCTGAAACATTCAAATAACAAGCTGGAGGTGAATTTTGTCCTGACACATTCAAATAACAAGCTGGTGGTGAATCTTGTCCAGAAACATTCAAATAACAAGCTGGTGGTGAACCTTGTCCTCAAACATTCAAATAACAAGTTAGAGGTGAATCTTGTCCTGAAACATTCAAATAACAAGCTGGAGGTGAATCTTATCCTAAAACATTCAAATAACAAGCTGGAGGTGAACCTTGTCCTGAAACATTCAAATAACAAGCTGGAGGTGAATCTTGTCCTGAAACATTCAAATAACAAGCTGGAGGTGAATCTTGTCCTGAAACATTCAAATAACAAGATGGAGGTGAATCTTGTCCTGAAACATTCAAATAACAAGCTGGAGGTGAATCTTGTCCTGAAACATTCAAATAACATGCTGGTGATGAACCTTGTCCTGAATCATTTAAATAACAAGTTGGAATAGAATCTTGTCCTGAAACATTCAAATAACAAGCTGGAGGTGAATCTTGTCCTGAAACATTCAAATAACAAGCTGGAGGTGAATCTTGTCCTGAAACATTCAAATAACAAACTGGAGGTGAATCTTGTCCTGAAACATTCAAATAACAAGCTGGAGGTGAATCTTGTCCTGAAGCATTCAAATAAAACCTGGAGGTGAATCTTGTCCTGAAACATTCAAATAAAAAGCTGGAGGTTAATCTTGTCCTGAAACATTCAAATAACAAGCTGGAGGTGAATCTTGTCCTGAAACAATCAAATAACATGCTGGTAGTGAACCTTGTCCTGAAACATTTAAATAACAAGTTGGAATAGAATCTTGCCCTGAAACATTCAAATAACAAGCTGGAGGTGAATCTTGTCCTGAAACATTCAAATAACAAGCTGAAGGTGAATCTTGTCCTGAAACATTCAAATAACAAGCGTCATGAAACATTCAAATAACAAGCTGGAGGTGAATCTTGTCCTGAAACATTCAAATAACAAGCTGGAGGAGAATCTTGTTC
This sequence comes from Cyrtodaria siliqua, assembly GCA_037043455.1. Classification (NCBI taxonomy): domain Eukaryota; kingdom Metazoa; phylum Mollusca; class Bivalvia; order Adapedonta; family Hiatellidae; genus Cyrtodaria; species Cyrtodaria siliqua. The sequence goes on from JAWPHD010002696.1 coordinate 158,711, forward strand.
TGAAACATTCAAATAACAAGCTGGTGCTGAACCTTGTTCTGAAACATTCAAATAACAAGCTGGTGGATCTTGTTCTGAAACATGCAAATAACAAGATGGAGATGAATCTTGTTCTGAATACATGCAAATAACAAGCTGTGGTCAATATTGTCCTGAAACATGCAAATAACAAGCCAGTGGTCAATCTTGTCCTGAAACATGCAAATAACAAGCTGGTGGTGAATTTTGTCCTGAAACATTCAAATAACAAGCTGTGGTCAATCTTGTCCTGAAACATGCAAATAACAAGCCGGTGGTCATCTTGTCCTGAAACAGACAAATAACAAGCCGGAGGTGAATCTTGTCCAGGAACATGCAAATAACAAGCTGGTGGTGAACCTTGTCCTGAAACATTCAAATAACAAGCTGGAGGTGAATCTTGTCCTGAAACATGCAAATAACAAGCTGGAGGTGAATCTTGTCCTTAAACATGCAAATAACAAGCTGGAGGTGAATCTTGTCCTGAAACATGCAAATAACAAGCTAGAGGTGAATCTTGTCCTGAAACATGCAAATAACAAGCTGGAGGTGAATCTTCTCCTGAAACATGCAAATAACAAGCTGGAGGTGAATCTTGTCCTTAAACATGCAAATAACAAGCTGGAGGTGAATCTTGTCCTGAAACATGCAAATAACAAGCTAGAGGTGAATCTTGTCCTGAAACATGCAAATAACAAGCTGGAGGTGATTCTTGTCCTGAAACATGCAAATAACATTTAAATAACAAGCTGGAGGTGAATCTTGTCCTGGAACATGCAAATGACAAGCTGGTGGTCAATCTTGTCCTGAAACATTCAAATAACAAGCTGGTGTTGAACCTTGTCCTGAAACATTCAAATAACAAGCTGGTGGTGAATTTTGTCCTGAAACATGCAAATAACATTCAAATAACAAGCAGGAGCTGAACCTTGTCCTGAAACATTCAAATAACAAGCTGGTGGTGAATCTTGTCCTGAAACATTAAAATAACAAGCTGGTGGTGAACCTTGTCCTGAAACATTCAAATAACAAGCAGGAGGTCAATCTTACCTGAAACATTCAAATAACAAGCTGGAGGTGAATATTGTCCTGAAACATTCAAATAACATTCAAATAACAAGCTGGTGGTGAATCTTGTCCTGAAATATTCAAATAACAAGCTGGTGGTGAATGTTGTCCTGAAACATTGAAATAACAAGCTGGAGGTGAATCTTCATGATCTTGTCTTGAAACATTGAAATAACAAGCTGGAGGTGAATCTTGTCCTGAAATGGAAACATTCAATTAACAAGATGGAGGTGAATCTTGTCCTGAAACTGAAACATTCAAATAACAAGCTGGAGGTGAATCTTGTCCTGAAACGGAAACATTCAAATAACAAGCTGGTGAATCTTCATGATCTTGTCCTGAAACATTCAAATAACAAGCTGGAGGTGAACCTTGTTCTGAAACATTCAAATAACAAGCTGGTGGTGAACCTTGTCCTGAAACATTCAAATAACAAGCTGGAGGTGAATCTTGTCCTGAAACATTCAAACAACAAGCTGGAGGTGAATCTTGTCCTGGAACATGCAAATAACAAGCTGGTGGTGAATCTTGTCCTGAAACATTCAAATTCAAATAACAAGCTGGAGGTGAATCTTGTCCTGAAACATGCAAATAACAAGCTGGAGGTGAATCTTGTCCTGAAACATTCAAACAACAAGCTGGAGGTGATTCTTGTCCTGAAACATGCAAACAACAAGCTGGTGGTGAATCTTTTCCTGAAACATTCAAATAACATTGAAATAACAAGCTGGTGGTTAATTTTGTCCTGAAACATTCAAATAACAAGCTGGAGGTGAATCTTGTCCTGAAACATTCAAATAATATTCAAATAACATTCAAATAACAAGCTGGTGGTGAATCTTGTCCTGAAACATTCAAATAAATATTCAAATAACATTCAAATAACAAGCTGGAGGTGAATCTTGTCCTGAAATGTTCAAATAATATTCAAATAACATTCAAATAACAAGCTGGAGGTGAATCTTGTCCTGAAACGTTCAAATAATATTCAAATAACAAGCTGGAGGTGATTCTTGTCCTGAAACATTCAAATAACATTCAAATAACAAGCTGGTGGTGAATTTTGTCCTGAAACATTCAAATAACGAGCTGGAGGTGAATCTTGTCCTGAAACGTTCAAATTACATTTAAATAACAAGCTGGTGGTGAATTTTGTCCTGAAACATGCAAATAACAAGCTGGTGGTGAACCTTGTCCTGAAACATTCAAATAACAAGCTGATGGTGAATTTTGTCCTGAAACGTTCAAATAACAAGCTGGTGGTGAACCTTGTCCTGAAACATTCAAAGAACAAGCTGGTGGTGAAATTCGTCCTGAAATATTCAAATAACAAGCTGGTGGTGAACCTTGTCCTGAAACATTCAAATAACAAGCTGCAGGTGAATCTTGTCCTTAAACATGCAAATAACAAGCAGAAGGTGAATCTTGTCCTGAAACATGCAAATAACAAGCTGGATGTGAATTTTGTTCTGAAACATGCAAATAACAAGCTAGAGGTGAATCTTGTCCTGAAACATGCAAATAACAAGCTGGAGGTGAATCTTGTCCTGGAACATGCAAATAACAAGCTGGTGGTCAGTCTTGTCCTGAAACATGCAAATAACATTCAAATAACAAGCTGGAGGTGAATCTTGTCCTGGAACATGCAAATAACAAGCTGGTGGTGAACCTTGTCCTGAAACATGCAAATAACATTCAAATAACAAGCTGGAGGTGAATCTTGTCCTGGAACATGCAAATGACAAGCTGGTGGTCAATCTTGTCCTGAAACATTCAAATAACAAGCTGGTGGTGAACCTTGTCCTGAAACATTCAAATAACAAGCTGGTGGTGAATTTTGTCCTGAAACATTCAAATAACATTCAAAAAACAAGCTGGTGGTGAATTTTGTCCTGAAACATGCAAATAACATTCAAATAACAAGCAGGAGGTGAACCTTGTCCTGAAACATTCAAATAACAAGCTGGTGGTGAATCTTGTCCTGAAACATTCAAATAACAAGCTGGTGGTGAACCTTGTCCTGAAACATTCAAATAACAAGCAGGAGGTCAATCTTACCTGAAACATTCAAATAACAAGCTGGAGGTGAATATTGTCCTGAAACATTCAAATAACATTCAAATAACAAGCTGGTGGTGAATATTGTCCTGAAACATTCAAATAGCAAGCTGGAGGTGAATCTTGTTCTGAAACTGAAACATTCAAATAACAAGCTGGAGGTGAATCTTCATGATCTTGTCTTGAAACATTGAAATAACAAGCTGGAGATGAATCTTGTCCTGAAATGGAAACATTCAAATAACAAGCTGGAGGTGAATCTTGTCCTGAAACTGAAGCATTCAAATAACAAGCTGGAGGTGAATCTTGTCCTGAAACTGAAACATTCAAATAACAAGCTGGTGAATCTTCATGATCTTGTCCTGAAACATTCAAATAACAAGCTGGTGGTGAACCTTGTCCTGAAACATTTAAATAACAAGCTGGAGGTGAATCTTGTCCTGAAACATTCAAACAACAAGCTGGAGGTGAATCTTGTCCTGGAACATGCAAATAACAAGCTGGTGGTGAATCTTGTCCTGAAACATTCAAATAACAAGCTGGAGGTGAATCTTGTCCTGAAACATGCAAATAACAAGCTGGAGGTGAATCTTGTCCTGAAACATTCAAACAACAAGCTGGAGGTGATTCTTGTCCTGAAACATGCAAACAACAAGCTGGTGGTGAATCTTGTCCTGAAACATTCAAATAACATTGAAATAACAAGCTGGTGGTGAATTTTGTTCTGAAACATTCAAATAACAAGCTGGAGATGAATCTTGTCCTGAAACATTCAAATAATATTCAAATAACATTCAAATAACAAGCTGGTGGTAAATCTTGTCCTGAAACATTCAAATAATATTCAAATAACATTCAAATAACAAGCTGGAGGTGAATCTTGTCCTGAAATGTTCAAATAATATTCAAATAACATTCAAATAACAAGCTGGAGGTGAATCTTGTCCTGAAACGTTCAAATACTATTCAAATAACAAGCTGGAGGTGATTCTTGTCCTGAAATATTCAAATAACATTCAAATAACAAGCTGGTGGTGAATTTTGTCCTGAAATATTCAAATAACAAGCTGGAGGTGAATCTTGTCCTGAAACGTTCAAATAACATTCAAATAACAAGCTGGTGGTGAATTTTGTCCTGAAACATTCAAATAACAAGCTGGAGGTGAATCTTGTCCTGAAACTTGCAAATAACAAGCTGGTGGTGAACCTTGTCCTGAAACATTCAAATAACAAGCTGATGGTGAATTTTGTCCTGAAACGTTCAAATAACAAGCTGGTGGTGAACCTTGTCCTGAAACATTCAAAGAACAAGCTGGTGGTGAATTTCGTCCTGAAATATTCAAATAACAAGCTGGTGGTGAACCTTGTCCTGAAACATTCAAATAACAAGCTGTAGGCAGGGGTTCCACTAATTTTCAAATCAAGGAAGTTCAAACTTCCTTCATGTCAATTTTGGAAGTTCAAGGGAAAATTTAAGGAAGTTCACACTTAACGCGACATCACCGTTCGAATTAGTGTTTGTGTTAATAAAATATAAATAACTATGCATAGTTCATGTTCTTTAAATGTGTTTTTAAAACATTTAAAGTACATAATTTATGGATATTTTTTAAATTTATTAAATTATTTATTAAATTATTCATTAAATTAAAATATATTAAATAGCTTAATGTTTGTATTAAGTTTACTTTAAGTTTATTGAATTTATCATCATCATGATTCATCAATCATCATCATCATCATCAACAACAAAAATCATGGCCCTTTGAAATGTTGGCAACTTGCAGCTTGACACACTTTGCAGAACATACGCTTAGAGTCAGAATTGAAGTCGAGCCAATCAAACTGACGGAGCATGGCTTCTTGGAACACTTTTGGCCTACTACTATTATCCACCTTAGGTTTTTTAGCTGGCAGCTGTATTTCACAGGAACTTACAGTGTGCGCGGGCGCAGCATCATTTTTACGTTTTTGAGTGACACCGAAATGCAATAGAGAACGTTGCGACATTTTGACGCTTATGACGGTCTAAACTAAAGCAGACAATATTTAACCCTTTCTTAAATTTACTCATATTTTTACTCATTTTCATAAATAAAAGATGTTCTATTATGCTTTAAAATTGCTTCTCGCCGTATACAAACAATCATATAAATCGGCAGCTAAGATTTTATTCAAAACAATTACTCGATCGTCAAACTGTTGCATCTTCATAATCAGCTAATGTCTCGTAATCCGTTTGCCATTTCTACCTTTCATAATTAGTCAATCAGTCACAACGTCAAAGTAAAAAATCGCGCTGAATGCAAACAATCGCAAACAATCATTATAAATCGGCAGCGTAATATTTTATTTAAAACAATTACACGTTCGGATAAGGTATCTGTAATAAACAAACGGGTGCATAAAACGAACCTGCCTTTCATAATTAGTCAATCGGTCACTAACGTCAATGTAAAAATTCGCGCTGAATGCAAACAATCGCAAACATTCATTATAAATCGGCAGCGTATTCCGTAATATTTTATTTAAAATAATTAGGTGCATAAAACAAACCTGCCAATCATAATTATTCAATCAGTCATCAATTAAACGTAATCCACTTTAATCCCATTAATTAATTGCCACACTTCTTTGAACCCAGAAGCGATGTTTGTTTACATAATACTTGACACAATACACAATTCAATTTACACACGTGGCTAACCCCATAATAAAACTGGATCCAACCGGTTTCACCTGTCGAACGCTGTCACAGTAACACAGTGGGTGTTAATTTAATCGCTTTACAACTTGGCTGTGCAGCGTTTGGATGTAATTGGACCCGATGGGCGGAGCTATATCGGTGATTTAAGCAATTTGACACTGACAGCTGTACGCCCGCGGTATAGAAAGTCGGCGTACATTGATGTTTTTGGAAGTTCAGTGTACGTCTTTGATCTCAATTTTCGGCGTACAACTCAAATTTCCGGACGTAATATACGGCCGTACGGCCATTAACGGAACCCCTGCGTAGGTGAATCTTGTCCTGAAACATTCAAATAACAAGCTGGAGGTAAACCTTGTCCTGAAACATTCAAATAACAAGCTGGTGGTGAATCTTGTCCTGAAACATTCAAATAACAAGCTGGAGGTGAATCTTGTCCTGAAACATGCAAATAACAAGCTGGTGGTGAACCTTGTCCTGAAACATTCAAATAACAAGCTGGTGGTGAATTTTGTCCTGAAACATTCAAATAACAAGCTGGTGGTGAACCTTGTCCTGAAACATTCAAATGACAAGCTGATGGTGAACCTTGTTCTGAAACATTCAAATAACAAGCTGGAGATGAATCTTGTCCTGAAACATTCAAATAACAAGCTTGTGGTGAATTTTGTCCTGAAACATGCAAATAACAAGCTGGTGGTGAATTTTGTCCTGAAACATGCAAATAACAAGCTGCAGGTGAATCTTGTCCTGTTAAAAACAAACATTCAAATAACAAGCTGTGGAGCGTTGTGGTCGAACATAGTTGAAATGTGTTTCTTTTCTTTATTATAGTCTGAAATGGATTATACTTATGTCATATTTAGCAGCCATGTTTAACTGATTAATGATCGATCATTGGTCGGTTAAATATTTTGATGATCGATCATGGATTTTCAGCCGATTTCCAACACTAACTTGCTTAATTCTGGTTTTATCCAAGAAGATATCAAGATGATTAAAATAAGTTCATTGAGATTTCGTTACAATCAATATAAAATAAATAAGTTTCAACTAAATACGTACATGTGATACCTCACAGCGTGAGATGAAATCTCACGGAATTCTAACCCTCCTCCTGGCCCCACGGAATTGTGCAAAAAACTCACGTAAAATTGCTAAAATCGAAAATCCTTTGTTTGGTACATGTTTGCGTAAAAGCCAACTTGATGTTATTGTCTCGTGAGACTGTCATGTGATGCGTTGTGTACCTGGATTTGATTTGACCTGGATCGATAGCCTGGGGGAAAGTGTTATTTGCAAACAGTTTATTGGCTTAATTGAGCTTAATTGATGTTTATCCTTGGTTATTAATGTTTATAATTATTAAAATTAATAGTTAATAATTAATAACAAAAAAGAAAATGAAAAAAAGCGTGAAAATAAAATATTGTTTAAAAATTGTTTTTACTTGATCGACACTTGTTACGAGGCCTATTAAGGGAAGGTTAGTTTCACCAACCAGACTACTCTCTTAAAAAAGTCTTCAATTCAATTCAATTAACTCGTTAAAACTCACTTTGAATAAAAGTCACTAAACCATTTTATAATTTATTATTACCTTGATAACACATGTATCTGGATTTACGACATAGATAGTGTTTCCACATGCCGTCCATAGACTGTCATTCACTGTGATTATAGATGTCACAGATCCCACACCGAGCGCTAACTTGTTACTCAATGTCCAAATTCCATCTGAAACATGAAATACAGAGGATTAATACTTTATGTGTCAGCAGGGCACTAGTTAGCTGTTAGAGGACAGGGGTGTACCTGGGCATACGCACCGACGCATTTGCGTACAGGCTATTAAAGAAGCAAACAAACAAAAAAGGCTAAAAATGCGAAAAATGCAAATAAAAACTGAAGGTATTGGGGGTTAGGCACATTTGTGAATCCAAAACTCGATGGTGCGTATACCTAAATTAGCCCCAGGAACGCCCCTGGAGGACTGGGGCCAGGGCCCTCAAAAAATGGAATTTTGTGTCGTTTTCATATTAATGGGGAATTTTTAAGAAACACTAATCAGTGTTATTTTTCTTATATAAATGGTTCTGATAAAGGGTAACACTTATACCCTGGGATAATTGAATTGAACTGTATTGGGTTTTAAGGAAAACCGACACATGAATGATTATATGGTGCCTAACAGGAATGAACATGCCAGGCTCATCCTGGCATTTTATTGTACATCAAATAAAATATGGAGAATGGGCCTAGAACCTTCTCACCTGCAGAACTGCAGAGTTGCTGCAAATTCTATTGTAGACACTCCATTTATGCTGGAGCCACGTTTATTGCTTTTCTGCCACTGCTCTAGTGAATTGAGCGAGATGGCATCTGAAACAATGCAGGGGTCATGATGAAGACCTTTAATGAGCATGAATAAAAATGTGTCATGGGACAAAAATGTGTCATGGGACACGGATGCTCCGCTATGCATTTTGGTTAGCACTGAAGGAAGCCATAGAAGAAAGTATGACTTAATTTGATGATTCAAGTGTCAACCCTTGGGTGACTTAGAAAAGTAGATATTCTTTTAAATCATAGATAAATTAAGTTTAAAAATTAGGTCAAAGTATTAAGTTTAAAAATTAGGTCAAAGTCAGTCATTATGAAGAATATGCCTAAGAACAAATCAAAATACACTAAAGCATAATTATATAATATATTATAGGGTATAATTATTATAATGCATGCATGAGAACATACCATCATTCCTGGAGTACACAACAAGCATGCCTGCTGCGGTTCCACAGAACACACGATCATCCTCATATGTCATAGAGATCACCAGGGAACCAGGCTGGAATGTGTAGACTGCTCGTCTGTGTAAACCGGATTGCTTTTCACTCAGCATTAACACTAAAATCCTGAAAGTATTGAAATACCACTAAAACAACAGGCATAAATCATCAACATCTTAAACTATTAAAGGCATGTGGTTGTACCATCCTTCTATTTCTAGTATAAAGATGCAAACTAAAGTTAACTTGAATTCTTATTTTGAAAGTCAGTCTTATGCAGCTGGATAAAACTTGAATTTGATGTTTTAGATGGCTCATCAACACATTATAGGTTATTTAGAGCTGCCCCAAAGAGAGGAAAATGATACTTAGGAATTTGGGAACCGGCTCATCTCTTAACCCTTAAACCGCTAAGCATGACTATAATAGCCTTTGCGTCCATTGTCCATCAGTCATTTCCCCCAAAACGTCCCTTTGTCACATAAATGGAATGGTCTTAATTCAAAGAAAGAACAGTCCATTATATATATGTAGCGGGTTAAGGGTTAATAACAGATTCCTATGGTTTATTACCAGGGCTCGGAGGATATACTCCGATATAGGGGACCACCTGGTTTAAATCTAGATCCAACTGGGTAATGGGCCAGTCCAACAGCCTATCCACTGGGTTATGCCAGCCCCATTTGTGTAGAAAAGAACAGTGAACCTTGAAAAGTTTGTTAACTCAAAATGTTCTGGGACATAGATATGGCGATATGATGAAGAGGTTGGGGGGCATGGGGGATGGGAGGGGTGGGGGTCATACTCCACTGTGAAAAATCTTTGCCAAAATAATTGAATGGGTGTGTTGTCACTCATTTGACCTTTGACCTCCCAGTGTGACCTTGACCTTTGGGGTACGGAGCCGATTTGTGCACCTGACACACATTCTCATTGTGGTCAAACATTTGTGTGAAGTTTCATGGAAATCCCTTTAGTTCTTTCAAAGTTATGCCTGAGACACGATTGTTTCGGACGGAATTTTTTCATTATTGTTTATAATACTTAACCTCTAACCGTCACTCCCCTTTTGTTTTCAGTTAATTTTTTTATTTTACCTTTTTTTTTTTCTTTTTTTTTTTTTGTGAAAAACATGTGCAAGCAGATGTGTTTTTGCGTATATGGCTGATATTAATACTCACTCAGAGTCTGCCGTGCTCATCCATACTGTATCTTCTTCAAACGCCGTGGCTGCGGACACAATGGAGAAGCCGGGCACCATCTCCACACACAGGATCTCACACTTGGTGGCCTGGAAGGACTCGATCAGCCCGGGCTTGGCACTGTGCAGGGACACAAGGGACACCTGACCCTGGGACTCAGTGGAGGAACACACCCACAGGTGCTCGACAGAACCCTCACTCTTGGTAGGGAAGTACACAGGTACTGAACACTTTACCTGAAATAAAGATATATGACGTGATGGTTTAAAGGGCCACATGACAACCTTCAGCCGTTTTTATCAATTTTCACTCATCAAAAGAAACCAAACTTCTACAAAAGTGTCTTATGTTGTTCTCTACTGGTAGTTAGTATACAGTTACTGTGATTTTATTTCTTCGAAATATTTTGAAGTTTTTCTGAAACTAGTGGCGAATAAATAAATAGGACCAAGAGGGCCTGTGGACGCTCTACAGGCTAAAGATAAAGTTTATGTATAAGAGGCCATAACTCTGCCAAAATGCATTCAACCAGAACATAGCAATGACAGGTGCAACTAGGCTTGGTACTGATCATCCCCACCAAGATTCGATGATATCCGGCAAGGAGTTCAGAAGAGACCAATATGGACAAACTTTGTCTATTAAAACCTTTAAAGGGCCATAACTCTGCCAAAAATCATTCAACTGGAATATGGCGACGATTTACACAACTAGACTCGATACTGATCCTCCTTGTCAAGTTTCGTTGAAATCCAGCCAGGGGTTCGGGAGAATTAGCCCGGAAAATGTTTGTGTATCAAAAACCTTTAATGGGCTACAACTCTGCCAAAAAATCTGTAAACTGGAACGAGACGATGATATGCACAACAAGGCTTGGTGCTGATCATCCCAGTAAAATTTCGTTGAAAGCTGGCGAGGGGTTCAGGACAACTATTCCAGACAAAGTTTGTGTATTAAAACCTTTGAAGGGCCAGAACTCCGCCAAAAATCATTCAACCGGAACACAGCAATGATTTGCACAACTAGACCTGGAACTGATCATCCCTAAAAAGTTTCTTTTAAATCTGGCCACAGGTTCAGGAGAACTAGTGAGGACAAAGTTTATGTATTAAAATCTTTAAAGGGACTTAACTCCACCAAAATCATTCAACCGCAACACGGTGAAGATATGTACAACTAGGCTTGGTACTGATCATCCCTGAACAGTTTCACTGAAATCCTGCCAAATGAAAGCGCTTTCGTCTGAATGAGGCCAAAATATAGAATATTGCAGAAAATCAAGGGCCATATAACTCCGGTATAAATGGTACAATTTGACTGTTTTACAAACTTGTCAGAGCTTTCATTGATATTAACAATCTGTTAAAGTTTGGTAAAGATTAGATGAAAAAGAAGGCCCTATCTTCTTAACGAGGCAAAATATAGCATTTTTAACTAAATCAAGGGCCACAACTCCGTTGTTACTGGTCCGATCTGGCTGGTGTATATATTTGTCTGAGCATTCATTGATAGTAAGAATCTGGTAAAGTTTGGTAAAAGATCGGATGAAAAATGAAGGCCCTATCATCTTAACGACGCAAAATATAGAATTTTTAACTAAATCAAGGGCCATAACTCCGCTGTTACTGGTCCGATCTTGCTGGTTTTCGAACTACAGTTTGGTAAAAATCGGATGAAAAATGAAGGCCCTATTGTCTTAACGAGGTACAAGTTAACAGACAGACGACGGACAGACGACGGCTGGACAACTTTGGCCAGTAGAGCTAACAAGAGGCCCAAGAGGGCCTGTGGACGCTCTACTGGCTCTAGATAAAGTTTATGTATAAGGGGCCATAACTCTTTCAAATATCGTTCAACCAGAACATGGTGATGACATACGCAACAAGGCTTGGTACTGATTGTCCCTGACAAGTTTCGTTGAAATCCAGCCAGAGGTTCAGGAGAACTAGTCTGTACAAAGTTAGTGTATTAAAACCTTTAAGGGGTCATAACTCTGCCAAAATTCATTCAACCACAACACGGCAATGACAGGTGCAACTGGCTTGGTACTTATCATCCTCATCAAGATTCGTTGAAATCCAGCAAGGAATTCAGAAGAGACTAATCTGGACAACGTTTGGCTATTAAAACCTTTAAAGGGCCATAACTCTGCCAAAAATAATTCAACACGAATATGGCGAAGATATGCACAACTAGGCTTGATACTGATCATCCTTGTCAAGTTTCGTTAAAATCCAGTCAGGGGTTCAGGAGAAAATGTTTGTGTATCAAAAAACTTTAAAGGGCCATAACTCCACCAATAATCTGTTAACCAGAATGCCACGATGGTATGCACAACTATGCTTGCTGCTGATCATCCCTGTAAAGTTTCGTTGAAATGTAGGGAGGCGTTCAAGAGAACTAGTCCAGACAAAGTTTGTGTATTAAAACCTTTAAAGGGCCATAACTCTGCCAAAAATCATTCAACCGAACCATGGCAAAGATTTGCACAACTAGACCTGATACTGATCATCCTTGTCAAGCTTCGTTAAAATCCAGCCAGGGGTTCAGGAGAACTAGTCTAGACAAAGTTTGTGTATTAAAACCTTTAAAGGGACTCCACCAAAATCATTCAACCGGAACACGGTGATGATATGTACAACTAGGCTTGGTACTGATCATCCTTGAAAAGTTTCACTGAAATCTGGCCAAATGAAGGCCCTTTCTTCTTAATGAGGCCAAAATATAGCATATTTCAGAAAATCAAGGGCCATAACTCCGGTGTAAATGGTCCAATCTTGCTGTTTTGAAACTTGTTGGAGCTCTCATTGATAGTAACAATCTGGTAAAGATCGGATGAAAAATGAAGGCCCTATCATAGTATTAACGAGGCAAAATAATGCATATTTAACTAAATCAAGGGCCATAACTCCGCTGTTACTGGTCTGATCTGGTTGGTTTTCAAACTTGTCCAAGCTTTCATTTATATTAACAATCTGGTAAAGTTTGGTAAAGATCAGACGAAAAATCAAGACCCTATCGTAATATACCCTTTTTCAACTAAATCAAGGGCCATAACTCCACTGTTGCTGGTCCGATCTGGCTGGTTTTCGAACTTGTCTAAGCTTTCATTGATATTAACAATCTGGTAATGTTTGGTAAAGATCGGATGAAAAATGAAGACTCTATCTTCTTAACGAGGCAAAATATAGCCTTTTTAACTAAATCAATGGCCATAACTCTGCTGTTACTAGTCCGATCTGGCTGGTTTTTGAACTTATTCGAGCTTTCATTGATATTAACAAGATGGTAAAGATTGGTAAAGATCGGATGAAAAATGAAGGCCCTATCGTCTTAACGAGGTAAAATATAGAATTATTAACTAAGTCAAGGGCCATAACTCCGCTGTTACTGGATCGATCTGGCTGGTTTTCGAACTTGTCCAAGCTTTCATTGATATTAACAACCTGTTAAAGTTTGGTAAAGATCAGATGAAAAATGAAGGCCCTATCGTCTTAATAAGACAAAAGTTAACGACGGACGGACCGTAGAGCTAAAAATCATTAAAATTGATAAATAATGTTAGGTGTTAAATATATATTCAGTCAGTGCATTACACTGATGACCCAAGTTTTGAATTAGGTATGGTAAATAATAATTCACATAATTGTGCAAATTCTGAAAAAGAAATTAAAAAGAGATTTAGTTAAAGGAAGTTTTAAGATGCACACAATCATGGTCGCTATAACTATTTTTTCATTCGATCTAGAGGCAGCAGGTAAGAAATAGTATATGAAACCCAAATTTAGATATTAGATTCGAAGTTGTTCAGACAAGTTCGAAAACCAGCCAGATCGGACCAGCAACAGTGGAGTTATGGCCCTTGATTTAGTTGAAAAAGGGTATATTACGATAGGGTCTTGATTTTTCGTCTGATCTTTACCAAACTTTACCAGATTGTTAATATAAATGAAAGCTCGGTCTGTTATACAGACAGATGAAATTCAAAAAGAGATTTACCCGTGTAAATGTGCGCTGCATATCTACAGTCATGTGTTTCATCAACAATGCAGGCTGGGATATGTCATCTTGGTCCTGTTTGTACCAACTTGGTATGTTCACAACATCTGAAGGTAAATACAAATAATCATAAAGCCGCTATCCTGCCAAGAGCAGGCAAATTTTACAACAGATGTGTACCATTTAAAAGCCTACTTATATATGTTGCAAATCTGAACTCTTAGACTATAATAGAAACACCTTAACCATCACTCTATTGTTATCATTGCCAAAGCGACAACTTATGAGTTACCAACTCTTAATTTATAGTACGCATATTCAATTACAGGTATTTTGAGTACCCTTGAATAAATCTAGACATTTAATCGCCACACGCATTATTTTATGACCTCAACACATGGCCAGAGATTGGAAGAATTTGGCAGTTTAGTTTTCTTTGATCATTTAAGTCTTCAAATTCCACCTATTGGAAAGAAATGTCTTAGAGCCTTTTTTCAGTATTTTTACTAGAACTATCACTGAAGGTGATGAATACCACCGCTTAAATTCGAAGTCAAACAAAGGGCCATAATCCTGTAACAAATTATGCAATCAACTATGGGTGATGAAGAGGAACATAAGGTCATCAGTTGCTATGTGTATATGAAATTTAGGAACAACCCCTCAAAACTTTTGAAACTGTGTTATGGGACACGATGTGACGCAATGTGACAAAATGCGATGCGACAAAAATATGATACGCGATGGGACGTTACGGACAGCGTGATTCCTATATAGCCCCACTTCGTTTTGTGAAATTGGTGATATAACCACTTCACTTAAAGCTGGGTATAATAAAATTTAGATGGGTGCTCTCTAGAGCAGTTGTTGGGACCTTGTTTCAGAATGTTTTACGCATGACTATTGTCATTAAGTGTAAATATGCAAAGTCTGGTGAAGACATAAACGAGTTATAGTGAAAGTCAATGCACCATTCCTGTTTAACTTATCAAGGGCATACTTGGCCAGTAGAAAGTCAATGCACCATTCCTGTTTAACTTACCAAGGGCATTCTTGGCCAGTAGAAAATCAATGCACCATTCCTGTTTAACTTACCAAGGGCAAACTTGGCCAGTAGAAAATCAATGCACCATTCCTGTTTAACTTACCAAGGGCAAACTTGGCCAGTAGAAAATCAATGCACCATTCCTGTTTAACATTGGCACTGGGGGCACTGAATATGTACCGCTTCTTTCTGAAATCGTTAAAAACTCAGAAATGGTAAACATATTATTAAAAGATAACCATGCGGTAGCAGAGTCGTAAAACTTAATTTTAGACTATAAAACCAACCACATACCGTCCCAGATTAAAATCTTAGCATGGTTAATATTTAACGAATTGTGTTTTGTTCAACTGAAGTGCGTATGCTCATATAAAGTGAGCTCTTTCCTGCGTCGCAGAAGGTATCAATTCAGCAAGTACTTTAAAGGTTAGCCTCGCAAAGTCTTGGAAATAAAAGAAAGGGAATAACCCTTTAATAACATTTTGGGAGGGCTTACCCAAAAAGTACTGGCAGAATGGAATTACTTTTTGCAGCAAAGAAAATGGCTCACTTTATATGGGTATGAGTATGTACACTTAAGCTGAAAACAGTTTGTTAAATATTAAACAAGAGGTCAATGACCTTGAAGCTCTACTGATTGATTTTGATTTCAGGAAGTAGTCGCTACAGACTTGTTTTTTGAAAATCTATTTTTAACCGTGGCGGCCATCTTGAATTTCCGGCCGACCTGAAATTTTGCTAGGATTAATTAGACATTAAGAGCAACATTCCTGTGAAGTTTCATGAACATCCGTCAAGTAGTTTCAGAGGAGTAGTCGCTACAAGTTTTCATTATATAACTCTATGTAAACAAAGATGGCCGCTGGCAGCCATGTTTAACGTCAAATCAAAACGATTTTCGACAAGAACCAACATCATGTCATACTGATAATTTTAGAAAAAGTCCCATATCAATATCTCTTATTGTTTTGAAGAAGTAGTCGCTACAAACTTATTTATTTTAAATCTATTTTTAGCTGTGGCGGCCATCTTGAATTTCCGGCCGACCTGAAATTTTTCTAGGATCAACTAGACATCAAGAGCAACATTCCTGTGAAGTTTCATGAACATCCGTCAAGTAGTTTCAGAGGAGTAGTCGCTACAAGTTTTTACTATATAACTCTATGTAACCAAAGATGGCCACTGGCAGCCATGTTTAACGTTGAATCAAAATAATTTTCCACAAGGATCAACATCATGTCATGCTGATCATTTTAGAAAAAGTCCCATATCAATATCACTTATAGTTTTCAAGAAGTAGTCGCTACAAACTTATTTTTTAAAAATCTATTTTCAGCTGTGACGGCCATCTTGAATTTCCGGCCGACCTGAAATTTTTCTAGGATCAATTAGACATCAAGAGCAACATTCCTGTAAAGTTTCATGACAATCCACCAAGTAGTTTCAGAGGAGTAGTCGCTACACGTTTTCATTATATAACTCTATGTAAACAAAGATGGCCGATGGCAGCCATGTTTAACGTCAAATCAAAACGATTTTCGACAAGGACCAACATCATGTCATACTGATCATTTTAGAAAAAGTCCCATATCAATATCTCTTATTGTTTTGAAGAAGTAGTCGCTACAAACTTATTTATTTTAAATCTATTTTTAGCTGTGGCGGCCATCTTGAATTTCCGGCCGACCTGAAATTTTTCTAGGATCAACTAGACATCAAGAGCAACATTCCTGTGACGTTTCATGAACATCCGTCCAGTAGTTTCAGAGGAGTAGTCACTACAAGTTTTTACTATATAACTCTATGTAACCAAAGATGGCCACTGGCAGCCATGTTTAATGATGAATCAAAATAATTTTCCACAATGATCAACATCATGTCATGCTGATCATTTTAGAAAAAGTCCCATATCAATATCACTTATAGTTTTCAAGAAGTAGTCGCTACAAACTTATTTTTTAAAAATCTATTTTCAGCTGTGACGGCCATCTTGAATTTCCGGCCGACCTGAAATTTTTCTAGGATCAATTAGACATCAAGAGCAACATTCCTGTAAAGTTTCATGACAATCCGCCAAGTAGTTTCAGAGGAGTAGTCGCTACAAGTTTTTACTATATAACTCTTATGTAAACAAAGATGGCTGCTGGCAGCCATGTTTAACGTTGAATCAAAACGATTTTTGACAAGGATCAACATCATGTCATGCTGATCATTTTAGAAAAAGTCCCATATCAATATCACTTATAGTTTTCAAGAAGTAGTCGCTACAAACTTGTATTTTAAAACTCTATTTTTAGCTTTGGCGGCCATCTTGGATTTCACATCAACATGAATTTTTGCTAGGATCAACTAGACTTGATGGGCAACATTTCTGTAAAGTTTCATGAATATAAAATCCAGTAGTTTCAGAGGAGTTGTCGCTACAAATAAAAGTTTACGGACAGACGGACGGACGGACGGACGGACGGACGCCGGACGCCGCACCACGGCATAAGCTCTGCTGATCTCTGATCAGTCGAGCTAAAAATTAAGCAAAAAATGTGTTGGCTGGCTTTGAAAGCAATATGCCAATCTGGTTTGAAACTGGCTGGAAGTTACTCGACAGTTTTGTGGTTTTGCCCCATGATAACAACAGCACCGTCTAGCAGGGTATATACCCGGCGTATTGGCAAGGTTAAGTTCCAGGTAAAACCGTTTTCAGAAAAATAATTAATAAAATATGAATCAGAGAGTTATGGGCCTTTATAAAGTGTGTTTTTTGGATCATGCTGAAAATGTGTGCAATGTTTCGTTGTTAAACACCTAATACTTTGAAAGTTATTAGCCATAATCACTTGCAAAATGCCAGGTTAAGTTTCAGGTTAAACCTGTTTTCAAAGGGAAATTATTTAAAAAATATGAACCAGTGAGTTATGGGCCTTTATCAGATGCAAGCATTGGATCATGCTGAAGATGTGTCCAGTTTTACTGTTATAGATCTTATACTTTGAAAGTTATTAGCCACGATCAGTAGACAGGTAAAGGTTAACGGACAGACGAACAATGCTACAACACAATACGTCCCTAAAGGGCGTATAAAATGTGAAGAAGGACAATACGGTTTAAACATGTTTTAATGTAACATTTACATTAGTTTGCTAAAGAGTTGGGCCACAAGTTCTACAACATTTGTTAAGGCCCGTTCCTATACAGTTTGTTTACAAAACAAATAGTATGCCAGTTTTACAATCATAAAACATTTTAAACAAAAAGTAGAGGAAATGCATTACTGAAGTTAACAGATATATGTAAAGAGAAAGGAAGAGGAGGAAAAGGATAAGAGATCAAATGTGAACATAGTGCGTTTCAGCGAAAACGCCTGGTATCATTAATATATTTAATATATTTTTGCACTGCTATAAACACAAGCTCATTATCAGTATCGTTCAGCTCTGGATTACCAGAACACAACTTATCAACACAACGGTTGGAACGGTCATGTCGAAAATGAGCGTACGCCTTTGTTCACTACATCGACAACACTTAAATAAGTAGTGTTTGACGTCCTCTCTTTGATCTCCACAGTCACAACTTGATGATAAGCGCAAATGATTTAAATACAAAAGAGTATGAGAGTGGACCTTTGGAAACGGCCAAACACGACACATACAAAATATTGCAGTGTCGGTTTGATTGAGACTGTTCATGAAGGGTAGTGAAATATGCTAGCTACCGCTCACGCCCTCTAGTCCCGAGTTGAGCAGAAATCAATATGATTCATAAAATCAATAGTACATAATTTTAACTTTCCCGAAGATGGGATGCATATGGTGGTGGACATAGAGATCTTTTCTTCCCTCATGTCCAGCGGCCTATGGTCCCAGTATCTAACAAAATACTATGCCCCGAAGAGCGAAATAAACAAAATGGAATTTAGTTGGGAGCAGCGGTTATGAAGCATGCGTATCACAAGTAACAGCCAAAAGACAAGTGATGATTTAGTAGGGACAATACGGACCTGACTTTATCCTGTATGATTATGGTACTGGAGTTGAGCATCTGTAGTTGGTAGTCCTTGCCCTGTATTTCTTTCTGTAGATTTGTGGTGATCTCATGAAAATGGTCCTCAGTGAGACCCTGTTGGAAAGTAATTATTATTAACTAACTTACTTATTACTCTGTAACATGCTTTATTATTGGATAACCTGAATCACATGCAGGTCACTATAACAATTACTGAGTCTTTAATAACTTTGATATTCATTACTTTGTAACATGTTAATATATGTTCTTATTGTATACTTTCATATTGTCCCGTTAAGTTTGCATTGAGCTAAGCGTGCAATATTCTACGATACTGCACGCATTGATATTTGCACGGGAACTTTTGCTCGTGCTTGCTAAGAGCCGCGAAATAGAAATAAGGAACTACTTTCAAATAAAAATAACGGAATCCTTCCTATAGTGTCAACAACAAAATACGAGGTTTTTTTCAACGTTTCATGGCAAAAATTGATAAAATAATTCAAATGGTCACTCACTTACTATTTTTAACGTTATCGAATGGCAAACAAACTTCAGAAAATCGCTTAATGTTTTTAATGACGTCGACGTCGTTTTCGCGCAAAATAATCATCCACACAAAATGAAACTGAATGGCAAGATAGGAATTCCATCAAAAGCTATAAAAATAACACAAATACAATGAAAACTAAAAGTCATACAATTAACATTGATCAAAAACAATATGAACGTATACAATAAAAAGGTTATTGAATTTGTATGGCTAAATATTACTTTGAACTCGAAGCTCGTCGTCCTTTGCCAAAACAACTCGTTCCAAGTAATATTTAGACATACAAATGCAATAACCTATAAAATGACTCTTATTGGATAAAAAATCTGTAAGATTTCATCTTTCGTTCTGTGATCCTTTTGTGTTTTTTTGTGTACAAATATTGCGTATTATTGTATCTGTTTGAAATAAAATATGTTTAAACCAAATGACTTCGCATCGTATATAGGTTGCCAAGTGAACTGTATTATTTTCTGATTCCTGATTAGTTTTTTAGTTTAAACTTATTTATTTTACATCGATTGTAACGAAAGCTCTATGAACTTATTTGTATCCCTCTCGACGTCTTCCTGGGTAGAACCAGTACTAAGCAAATGCAGATAAAGTGTCTTGCTCAGGGACACAATGCATATGGCAATGGCGGAGTCAAACCCACGACTTTTGGATCACGGGTTCAACGCTCTACCACTAGACCACAGCACTCCTGATTAGCAATCACATATCAATGTATGCCACATAATTACCACTCACTATGTGGTCCGAGTATTAACTTTCATACCCCATCCAACCCCTAATCCAAGAATCGAAAACGGGTTGGCTGGGGTATGAAATAAAACCTTAATTTTGGCTTAACACATTTTTTCAGTAAAAAATGTTTTTAAACTTGTTTTTTTGCTGAAATATCCATTATACACACCTGCTATAACCTTTTCCATCGCTTAATGGAATTAAGGTGGGACCGCGTAATGAAATGCAGGAGGAGTCTACCTAAATATTTTGATACCTACATAGACTATCAAAACAATATTCACTGATGCTGCAAAGTTTTGACCATCAAACATGTCAAAGACGACCCTATATATTCTTGATAAATAGTAACACTTGTGTGTACGACACCTGTACATACCGGATATGCTAACTTGAGCGTAGAGACAAGCTGCGTGACCTGCGCCAGGACACTGATGTCATGCATCATGTCTGTAAGCTCCCCCGCTATACTGATCGGATCATCATCAGACCGTTCAGTGTGTAGATCTGCAAAGTAAATGTAGACAAATTATTTAACTGTTTGGTCTATTTATAAGCTCCCCCGCTATACTGATCGGATCATCATCAGACCGTTCAGAGAGTAGATCTAAAAAGTAAACGTAGACAACATTATTTAACTGTTGGGTTCAGTTATAAGCTCCCCAGCTATACTGATCGGATCATCATCAGACCGTTCAGTGTGTAGATCTAAAAAGTAAACGTAGACAACATTATTTAACTGTTGGGTTTAATTATAAGCTCCCCAGCTATACTGATCGGATCATCATCAGACCGTTCAGTGTGTAGATCTAAAAAGTAAACGTAGACAACATTATTTAACTGTTGGGTTTAATTATAAGCTCCCCAGCTATACTGATCGGATCATCATCAGACAGTTCAATGTGTAGATCTAGAAAGCAAACACAGTTTGTTTGTTTGTTTGAATGGTGTTTTACGTCATTTTCAACACATGTACGGTTATAAATGACGGTCGCCTTTTTGTGGTGGAGGCAGATCCACCACTTTTCCTGGGTAGAACCAGTACTGTACACCTCCCGCCATCCGTAAGAATCGACACTAAGAAAACTCTTTAAGAGATGGCAGACGTGTTTTGTTGATCGTTATTGGCAAATGAAGCATCAGATACACTTTACTGACATCACGACTTTATTTCACAGTTAGTTATTTCTGTGATCCGAGGGAGATTACAAAATTTAATGTCTTTCACTGAGAAATCCAGATCTTTCACTCATAAAAATGTTCCGATATAAGAACTTTTCAACATTCCAACATAAGGTATAATCATTTTTATCAGAACCGAGGCTCTGCCGGGGTTTGGAATATAACAGTTAAACCGCGGGTTAGAGTTTTCCCATCTGAACTGGATACTCAGGACTGATTATTTTTCTTCCATATTTTTGACATTTTATGCGTTGACGTCACCAACTCCTTACATTTTGCATGTTCATTTACACAATTACATCATGCAATTGTTGACGTAATCGATGTCAATGTTGATGTGCGTGACTTTAATCCTCCCCCATGTGTAAGATCAGGCTTTCCACCACCTGTAAAATGCGGATAACCTTTTCTTGCATACCGGACAAGGATATCCGTCGTTTTAATGGGGCTAGATATTTCCATCTCACCCTAGGGTCGAGATAAAATTCATGCGCGCCAACATCCGGTATGCAGGAAAACATGCAAAATGTTAGTAGCTGGCGGCATCAACGCACAAAATGTCTCTGATATGCAAGAAAAAGAATCTATCATGGGTATTCGGTTCTGATACGGAATTCCAAGCCTCGGTTCCGATAAAAACACGGGTTGGAATTCCCTATCTTCACCGAATACCCATGAAAGATTCTTATAATCCCACATGCAAAAATGTTTTTCTAAATGCCAATATTTAAACAAGAGGGTACAAGTAGAATCACTCACCAATGTACCCTGTGGCACGGTATACACTTACACTAACAGCAACTTCCGGTAAGATATAAGTCCCTGGTAAGATCAGAGATGATTTACTCAAATAAAACTCTTTGTAAAACTGTTACCCAATAGGCAGGGCTGAATTTAATCCTAGGGTCCTCATTCAAGCTTGGTAGAGGAACATTAGCTAAAAAACTACTAGCTATATAGGAGTGCCACAGCTCGTGTCTTCAGAGACGTAGATTTTTTTATTTTTTTTTACCTATATTCCCTATGTAAAACATGTGACACTGGGGCAAGGCCAAATTTGACCACAGGGTCACTATCTGTACAAACTTGGTAGAGGACTATAAGGCTAAAGCTTATGCTACATGCAACAACTGAGAGCTCTATGCCTTGTGATTTCTAATATCGTTTATTAAAGTTAATCCACATTGGACATGTTGGAGCTCTGTAGGTTTAAAGAGCTATTTCATAATATTATCATATTATAATGTCATTCTTGTCATTCAAGAATCGGATGGCAGGTTAGTGTAATGGTTGGCATGCATGCTCAGAAATCAAGAGGTCCGTTGTTCGATTTCTGGCTGTGGGACGCCAATTTCTAAAACAGCAATTGTTCTGAATATTAAAACATTCCATCTGCTTGTTAGATGCAATAGAGTTCTTGTATAATAGTATAATGTAACTGTGTAAAACTGTGACCCCGAGGGCAAGGCAGGACCCTGGTGTGATACATACCCAATTTAGGAGAGTGTATAGTTGTGTTTCTGATCTCAGTATGGACCTTGGTGCGCATGTTTGGTGTAATGGCAGACGTAGTGAGTTCCAGATCTTGTAGACTGCGATGCCATTTGTATGTAAACCTCTCCGTGCTCTCCCCATCTTGGTCCCTGATGGTAAATAGATAGTTACTGGATTGATATATGTGTTTGAATTCCTACCCCAATCTCCCGTAGTCCTGTCAGATTAAGGTTTCTGAGGTGACCCTAGTGTCAATCCTACATAATGCTGTTAATCAGAGGACATAGATGAGTCCTGAATTTATGTCTTTTAGGCCCAGTGGATAGCATAGTGGACTTGAAATTGAAGGAGTCTATCCTTCGTGCATACAAAAGCAAGGAAATCTATTCATAGTAAGAGTAGGGCAGGTTCACAAATTCCTTTGTATCCTTCCCGTCTCTTGGACGGCCCTAAATAATTTATAATGTACTAACCTGCTAAAAATATTCAATTCAATTTTTATTGTGAATAACCATTTAATATATACTTTATATATCTCAATATAGAGGGCCTGGTTAGTGTTACGTTTAATTAGAATTGGTCATGAATAGACCCATATTTAAACAAGACTCCATCTTTATCTTAAAACTTGATCGGTTTAACAATTACAACCCTTTAATATAGATATGAAATGCAAATATACATTATTCCAAGTTGAATATGTCAATCTACACAATTAGTTTTACAAATTTTCAAATACTTTTCTTTATAAAGACATAATGAATGTAAACCTATGCCAATTAGGAACAATTCTCAAAGTAAAATGAATTGTTTACAGCCCATTTACAATAATTATTACAAGTGAAGCATCAACAGTGGCACGAACCCCCATTGCAAATTCAACAGAAAAATCTAAGTAAAAAGGGGGTATAATTCATGTAAAATACATGACAGAGTTATGTTTTTTGTCATATAACATTGTGTAATTATAATGAATATGTGTGCCAAGTTTGTTACAAAGCTCTCCAACCTTTTTTTTTAGAAATGAGGAAAACAAAAACTTTTAATCGAAACGTCAAAATGCGACGGAGAGACGGAAATTGCCTGATTGTAAGCCTGGATTTGCTACGCAATCCGGCTAATTATGTTACCCACCACTACTCTCAGACAGAGAATTCTTTTGATGATAAACAAAGAAGATAATTATAATCATTTGAAGGTTCTGTTAAAGCGGATATGGAAGCCGCCATTAAGTTTTTCAGAACTCACAATAATCGAGCTTGTTTGGCTGTGTCGCTACATTCCTTTTAAACCCTATTGATACACAGGACTATCAGGCTAACAAACCTTACGAAAGACAAAGGTAGAACTCCGAGTTTTATCCCACACTTCTAAAATTTTCATTCCTATAATATACTAGTTATCATTTTAGATATAAATCCTGTATTTGATAATTACTTGTCATCAAAAATACGTTGAAAGACTAAAAGAACCTTGAAGTTCCTAATGCTTACAATTTCTTATTTAGATATCGATTTGTAAATCTGAAGACACCAGTACCAAAGCCTAAGTGTTATGCTTCCTCTGACAGTCATGCAATTAGACAATTTTCTTATTTTGTTACATCTAAAATTATATTTGTTATCTTACCAGGCTCTAATTAGTCCAGTTTGGGTGTTCATACCATTTGAACAAGCACTAGGTAGTTTGCAGAAAGCACGTTTTACTGACAAGTTATGTTACTCTGAATCAACAGGCATGTACTGAATTACTGTGCATTTCAGGGTGCCTATTGTGAAGTTGAATGGATGGCTATGACAAGATTGTAAACAGATCCAAGAATGTCTATTTTCATTCTATCTAACCATATTAAGTATGAAAACATATAGCAAGAAATAACAAGAGGTCAATGACCTTGAAGCTCTACTGATTGATTTTGATTTCAGGAAGTAGTCGCTACAAACTTGTTTTTTGAAAAATTATTTTTAGCCGTGGCGGCCATCTTGAATTTCCGGCCGACCTGATATTTTGCTAGGATCAATTAGACATCAAGAGCAACATTCCTGTGAAGTTCATGAAAATCCGTCAAGTAGTTTCAGAGGAGTAGTCGCTACAAGTTTTCATTATATAATTCTATGTAAACAAAGATGGCCGCTGACAGCCATGTTTAACATCTAATCAAAATGATTTTTGACAAGGACCAACATCATGTAATGCTGATCATCTTAGAAAAAGTCCCATATCAATATCACTTATAGTTTTCAAGAAGTAGTCGCTACAAACTTGAATTTTGAAAATCTATTTTTAGCCATGGCGGCCATCTTGAATTTCCAGCCGACCTGAAATTTTGCTAGGATCAATTAGACATCAAGAGCAACATTTCTGTGAAGTTTCATGAAAATCCGTCAATTAGTTTCAGAGGAGTAGTCGCTACAAGTTTTCATTATATAACTCTATGTAAACAAAGATGGCCACTGGCAGCCATGTTTAATGTCGAATCAAAATAATGTTCGACTCGGATAACCATCATGTCATGCTGATCATTTTAGAAAAAGTCCCATATCAATATCACTTATAGTTTTCAAGAAGTAGTCGTTACAAACTTGTATTTTGAAAATCTATTTTTAGCCATGGCGGCCATCTTGAATTTCCGGCCGACCTGAAATTTTGCTAGGATCAATTAGACATTAAGAGCAACATTCCTGTAAAGTTTCATGAAAATCCGCCAAGTTGTTTCAGAGGAGTAGTCGCTACAAGTTTTTACTATATAACTCTATGTAAACAAAGATGGCCGCTGGCAGCCACGTTTAACGTCGAATCAAAACGATTTTTGATAAGGACCAACATCATGTCATGCTGATCATTTTAGAAAAAGTCCCATATCAATATCACTTATAGTTTTCAAGAAGTATTCGCTACAAACTTGTATTTTGAAAATTTATTTTTAGCCGTGGCGGCCATCTTGAATTTCCGGCGGACCTGAAATTTTGCTAAGATCATTTAGACATCAAGAGCAACATTCCTGTGAAGTTTCATGAAAATCCGTCAAGTAGTTTCAGAGGAGTAGTCGCTACAAGTTTTCATTATATAACTCTATGTAAACAAAGATGGCCGCTGGCAGCCATGTTTAACGTCAAATCAAAACGATTTTTGACAAGGACCAACATCATGTCATTCTGATCATTTTAGAAAAAGTCCCATATCAATATCACTTATAGTTTTCAAGAAGTAGTCGCTACAAACTTGAATTTAAAAAATCTATTTTTAGCTTTGGCGGCCATCTTGGATTTCACATCAACATGAATTTTTGCTAGGATCAACTAGACTTCATGGGCAACATTTCTGTAAAGTTTTATGAATATCCATCCAGTAGTTTCAGAGGAGTAGTCGCTACAAATAAAAGTTAACGGACGGACAGACGGACGGACGGACGGACAGACGGACGGACGACGGACGCCGCACCACGGCATAAGCTCTGCTGATCTCTGATCAGTAGAGCTAAAAATAGATACTGATTCATATTCAACGTCTAGGCACCCTTAAATGCACAGTATTTCACTTACCGTTATTTTAAAAGGCATTTGAAGAAAACAAGACAACTATTTAATATGTGCATCAATTTTTTAGAAGCAATAAGGCCGAACATATATAGATCAATAACTATGTTTCCTCAAACACCTCTACAAGAAAAAGGTCCACTGTGTCCCAGTGGGATGCTGTGGCCCAGTGGATAGCACATTCAAGTCTGAATTCAGGTTCAAGCCTCACTGACCCCAATTCTTTAACGTGCTCGAAGGATAGATCATTCTGATACACTGGACTGCCCGGTTAACATCCCCGTCCGACAAACCAAGCTAAGAGAAGTGTCTTACCTAAGTGCCTAAGGACACACACCGAAGTAACCGGCAACACCGAAGTAACCGGCAACACCGAAGTAACTGGGTGTTCCGGAGTAACTGGCAACACCGAAGTAACTGGGTGTTCCGGAGTAACTGGCAACACCGAAGTAACCGGCAACACCGAAGTAACTGGGTGTTCCGGAGTAACCGGCAACACCGAAGTAACCGGCAACACCGAAGTAACTGGGTGTTCCGGAGTAACTGGCAACACCGAAGTAACCGGCAACACCGAAGTAACTGGGTGTTCCGGAGTAACCGGCAACACCGAAGTAACCGGCAACACCGAAGTAACTGGGTGTTCTGGAGTAACTGGCAACACCGAAGTAACTGGGTGTTCCGGAGTAACTGGCAACACCAAAGTAACCGGCAACACCGAAGTAACTGGGTGTTCCGGAGTAACTGGCAACACCAAAGTAACCGGCAACACCGAAGTAACTGGGTGTTCCGGAGTAACTGGCAACACCGAAGTAACTGGGTGTTCCGGAGTAACCGGCAACAGCGAAGTAACCGGCAACACCGAAGTAACTGGGTGTTCCGGAGTAACTGGCAACACCGAAGTAACTGGGTGTTCCGGAGTAACTGGCAACACCGAAGACAAGTAACCGGCAATACCAAACTAACCCGGCAACACCAAAGTAACCGGCAACACCGAAGTAACCGGCAACATCGGAGTAACTGGCAACACCAAAGTAACCAAGCAACACTGAAGTAACCTGGCAACAACGAAGTAACCCGTCAATGTCAGTGAGGCTCAAACCCTTCAGCTTTGGTTTCAGAATGGAACGGGCTACCCACTCGGCCACCACGACCTCGTAAAGGGTTAAGTTAAATTATTTATTGAGGTCAGATGTGGAAAGCCTGTAGTTTAGTTGTAAGTTTTGCTATAAGATAAATTCATAGTCATCAAATTTAGCACAACAAAAAAGTGTCATTAAATTCTTTGTGATTTTGTCCACAATCCCATACTGACAATGTTGTTTAAGGGGAATATAGCGACACAGTCAAACCAAAAAAATTGAATAAAGGTGAAAGAATTATCAAAATCGGACGATTAACAAAGCTAAGGAAGCCGCCATTTTTAGAGCTATGACATCGCAGGTCTATATAACCATAATATATGGAATATTTATAAATATGAAAATTGACTGACAAAACAGGGGGAAAATGACAGCAAATGTATGAGAAACATGTATATGTGATGGCAATAATGCTTTATATGACGAGTTTGCATTCATTTGCAGTGATTTTTTTCGCTTTAAATCATATTGATCAATACTCCATTTATCATGATCATGGTAATTTGGAACAATGACATCATAGTTTTCAAAATCATGGCTCCCATATCCGTTTTAAAACAACCTTCAAGTGGTCATATATTTTTTATTTATCATTCGATTTTGATCATTCTTTCACCTTTTCCCGTTTTTTTCGGAACTCTCAATAATAGAGCTTGTTTGGCTGTGTCACTACATTCCCTTTAAATCAGTAAATAAAATGTACCACCATATTAATTTGTTTCTAACAGAAAACAGTATTGGTACTATTTATAGGTCCATTACTTTCTCAGTCCAATCCTTTTTTCATACTTATCTTTCAATACAGTCAACATTGTGCTAACTTTGACGATTATGTACCAGACATTTGCATCCCCCCATTGAATGTCTTCCCACATTAAAGGGAGAATTTAGGGATTGTACAGACAAATTTTGCACCAAACTAATGCATTGGTCTGTCAACACACGATACAGCTTAGCAGTTGCAGAATACGTGTGAAAACAAACCCGTAAAAATCTTGGAAGACTTGCTGACATTTCGACAGTCACCTACAAATAATTTTATACTACTAAAACGTGTCCACATGATTGTGAACATTGTATCAAAAAGTTACACCCACAGAGCTGTGGATTTACAGAGGTTTTCCAAACCTTAAACTCCAATCTTCGATATAAATAAACCCAGGCTGAGATGACAGGGGATGCAAATGGCTCATGCTTTATGTCACCTTCAATGTATCTACAGACCTCCTTCTTCTAATTTTTAAACCACAAATGATCATCTTGTTCAACAAATATATTCGGCATCGTCCCTATATCAAAATAAAAAGCTGACATTTTATTTACATATGTAAGGTGTCGAAAGCTGTTTAATTTGTTCCATGCTAGCATTTGGATTTGTCTTTATATCTGCCGATATCTGCCTAACGTTCAATCATTCCTTATGTACTCTCTTAATATTAAATATGTGCGAGTTAATAACGTTTGTTAATCTTTCAAAGTCAGCTACACCCTTAAGATCAAGGCTGTGTAGCCATAATGGGTAGCAGCATCAAAACTCTATTAATCCTATTCACAAGCAGGGTTACCATCATCGGAACTCACGAATGATTGGGTTCGTTCAGGTTTCTCCCATCGGCAACCACGATGGTTGACAATGGCCACCGATGGTAGCATTTCGTACCAACGAGGCCACCGATACTACCTCAGGTGTAGAGTCGCGGGAAGATTGGTTACCAACGTTCTACCTATCGGCAAACGACGGTGACCGATGGTTACCGAGAGTGCTTTTGATAACCGATGGGAGAACCCTGAATGGCCCCAATGTTTCCACGGACTCTCCATTCATGTAACGTATCAACCGTGGGTATTCGATGATGAGGGTTACTGGAATCAATACCTTCTTACCTTCTTGCATGGAAAAGCACCTAACTGGCTGTTCAGTTGGATTTTTAAGGTCGAATATAAAATAAAATAAACAGCGTGACAACTGATTTCACCCTGTTTAATCTTTTTTTCCCCCTACCCCTCCCTATCACCAAAAATCACCAATGTGCAAACAAATCCAAATGTTAGGCTAGGAAAAGTATTCAGGATGGTGGTAAATGTTGACAAACCTGTGTGTCACATGTACTGATACGAGTTTGTCATTCATCAGAAACAGGCGTCTCTGCTTCACGTTGTTGACACCTGTATTGTCCTATATAGAGACAGGTGTATAACATAGTTAATATATTACAAAACATAGGATACTATGACAGCATAGGGTAACAACTATTGCTTGGGGCTCTGGCCTTGAATTCACCAACCATTCTTGAGAATATTCTTAGATTTAAGCCCAAGTATGCAAATTTTAATCACAAATATTTCTATAAGTTTAAAGTATAAACATTCACAACAAACTGATATGTATAAATACTAATAAACAGCAGTTTCATTTGATTGTTTATCTTTCAATTTGAAGGTCATGGCAATATTTGTGAACAGAATTTGAGTACTTGAGCTCAAGTCTAAGAATATTTTGAAGAATGGTTGGTAAATTCCAGGCCTAGTTTCAGCCAATGGTTTTTCAGCATTAACATGAGCAATTTTAATATAATATATATAAATCATATATCATTGAAACTGGAATTGTTAGTGATAAGATAAAGTGATAGATTTGAAAATCAGTTGAGAAATAAATATTTTACAGCCAAAATGCTCCATCAAAAACAATTTTTTTATTTCTCATCCGATTTTTAAGAGTCAGGTATTTTTATTTACCACTAAATCTGTCACTGATGTACAATTTGTTTAGGTAATAGCTGAATTTTGTCGGAATTATTTTGGCTGAAACAAGCACCCTGAACAATACAGCAAAGTCGCTGTGAGGCACACCACATATATCTGCATTTTGTTGTGATCTACCCATCATCGGTAACCACTGTGTCAAATATGAACACCTCCATCAACTGGCATAGAAAGTGTTCCAAGTTATGATGAAGCAATAAGATTTGTTTGTTTTGTTTGTATGATGTTTTTCGTCATTTAAAACACATATGATGGTCGAATTTTTGTTTGTGGTGGAGGCAGACCACTCACTTTTCCTGGGTAGAACCAGTACTGTACACCTCCTGCCATTCGTAAGAATCAACATTTCCTCACATACAAGTCGAGCTCCCAGTGGGATTCGAACCCGCAGCAGTAAGAGGCGAAGGTTTACAACACAATGTAGCTGACCATTCGGCCACGTAAAGGAAGCAATAAGAATGCAAAGAAATGTCATTAAAAAATGTCCTCTTGTTCCATAGACAATATATGATAGATAAAATAAGGATAACCTGTAGATGATGCTTATGAATTCACAACAGTTTACATTTTTTTTAATAATAATTATCAAGCATTGTTTACTCACAAGCCTAACACGTGAACATAACACATTCCAAAATACACGTGCACTACTAAATAAGTTCTCTCATTCATAGATCAGTATTACCAACCTGAAAACAAGTTTCATGTAAATTGTTTGATAAGTCAAGGTTTGCTTCCTCAGTCTATTCAAGTTTATTTACATTTGAAAGGCTACATTTATTTGTTTTTTGTCTAACACAAATAAATCCAGCCCTGACAATGCATTTCTATATACCATTTCATTACTGTATTCTGTCTGCCGATATATTGTTTTGTTAATAGCTGTATCACTCTATCACTGTTTCCCCCTTTTCTCACTCTTTGTATGTACATACATGACATAACTCCTCCTTGTTATGCTATCAGTTGTCTGTTTTTACCTTCACCCGCTTAATCATTAAAGGGAGATAGTAAACTGTAAATGTAAGATTTCTTCAAATGCTGTAAGGATGGCACACTTGTCTCCCCTAGAAGTAGTGATTAAATAATTCACTATATTATATATTCTGTGATGAATTATAGAAATTTCCCAGTTTGAGAAAATCTATAACATATCCCTTCCTCTACTGTGCTATCTCGCCTAGTGTGCAAGATAGCACAGTAGCCAACGTTATGAACTAAACGACAGATGTCACGATATTACGTCACGAATTGACGTCATAATATTACTCCGCGCTGTCGCCAAAGGAGTGACAGAAGAAGGAATACTTGTGTCAAAAGACGATTGGAAAGAAATTCATCACAGAATATATATTATATAGTTCAATTAACATTTTTGTCGTGATACGGAAAATAATTCACTCGTGAGAAATATTCTTGCGATATAGAAACTCGTGCGAAAACGCACTCGTTTCTATATTGCAAGAATCTCTCTCACTCGGGAATTATTTCCCGTATCACTTCAACAACGTTAATTAAACTCTATATAAACATCATACAAATTGTTCAATATGCATATCCCTTGATAAGAACAGCATATGTATCACATTAAGACATATCTGTATGTGTTTTTAATTGGACATGTTATCATGTATAATATCATTATCACTGTCCCCCACCAAACCCTTAACATCACCAAAACACAACTAGTTGTATAGAAATATATTATATAATTATGTTGGTCATCAGATTCACTGTCTAAAGCTGTTGTTTATAGTGTATTGTACATGTTCCTTATCTTGGCACCATGTTTATAGTGTATTGTACATGTATTGTACATGTTCCTAATGTTGGCACTATGTTTATAGTGTATTGTACATGTTCCTTATATTGGCACCATGTTTATAGTGTATTGTACATGTTCCTTATGTTGGCACCATGTTTATAGTGTATTGTTCATGTTCCTGTTGTTGGTACCATGTTTATAGTGTATTGTACATGTTCCTGTTGTTGGTACCATGTTTATAGTGTATTGTACATGTTCCTTTTGTTGGCACCATGTTTATAGTGTATTGTACATGTTCCTGTTGTTGGTACCATGTTTGTAGTGTATTGTACATGTTCCTTTTGTTGGCACCATGTTTATAGTGTATTGTACATGTTCCTTATGTTGGCACTATGTTTATAGTGTATTGTACATGTTCCTTATATTGGCACCATGTTTATAGTGTATTGTACATGTTCCTTATGTTGGCACCATGTTTATAGTGTATTGTACATGTTCCTGTTGTTGGTACCATGTTTGTAGTGTATTGTACATGTTCCTTTTGTTGGCACCATGTTTATAGTGTATTGTACATGTTCCTTATGTTGGCACCATGTTTATAGTGTATTGTACATGTTCCTTATGTTGGCACCATGTTAATAGTGTATTGTACATGTTCCTCATGTTGGCACCATGTTTATAGTGTATTGTACATGTTCCTATTGTTGGCACCATGTTTATAGTGTATTGTACATGTTCCTCATGTTGGCACCATGTTTATAGTGTAGTGTACATGTTCCTTATGTTGGCACCATGTTTATAGTGTAGTGTACATGTTCCTTTTGTTGGCACCATGTTTATAGTGTAGTGTACATGTTCCTTATGTTGGCACCATGTTTATAGTGTATTGTACATGTTCCTTATGTTGGCACCATGTTTATAGTGTATTGTACATGCTCCTTATGTTGGCACCATGTTTATAGTGTAGTGTTCATGTTCCTCATGTTGGCACCATGTTTATAGTGTAGTGTACATATTCCTCATGTTGGCACCATGTTTATAGTGTAGTGTACATGTTCCTCATGTTGGCACCATGTTTATAGTGTATTGTACATGTTCCTTTTGTTGGCACCATGTTTATAGTGTATTGTACATGTTCCTTATGTTGGCACCATGTTTATAGTGTAGTGTACATGTTCCTTATGTTGGCACCATGTTTATAGTGTAGTGTACATGTTCCTTATGTTGGTACCATGTTCAAATATTGATGCTTGAGAGTAATACAGTTTATTGCTGTTGTGGATGACATTTATGAATTCACGATGTTCAGTTTTTGTTCCATAATATATCATTATAAGCATTAGCTGTGTTTATAGTTTAAACATATCTATTTTACATCGAATGCGAAACAAGTTCTTGCAACTTATACTGATCACTCTCGATGGCTTCCTGGGTAGAACCTGTACTAAGCAATGTGGATTAATTATCTTGCTCAAGGATAAATAGCATGGCCACGGCGAGGTTCGAACCCATGTCCTCTTGACCTGGAGTGAGACGCTCTACCACTGGACCATGCACACATTACCTGTGTAGATGATATTTATGAATTCACCACAGTTTACATTGTTCAATAATTATATCACAATCAAGCAGTGTCTGTGTAGATGATGTTTATGAATTCAGAACTTTGTCATTATTCTATATGTATTTAGTTATCAAGCATTACCTGTGGAAATGGTATTTATGCATTCACAACAGTTTGTCAATATTATACCAAGCACTATCTGTATAGACTATGTTCATGAATTAGACACAGTTTACATTGTTCCATAATTATTCCATAATCAAGCATTACCTATGTAGATATAAACATTTATGAATTCACAACAGTTTACATTGTTCTAGAGTTTTATCATTGTCAAGTATTACCTGTGTAGATGATATTTATGAATCGCCAGTTTACACTATTCTAGAGTTTTATCATAATCAAGTATTACCTGTGTAGATGATATTTATGAATTCGCCACAGTTTACATGGTTCCATAATTATTCCATAATCAAGCATTACCTAATATGTAGTTTTAAACATTTATGAATTCACAACAGTTTTATATAATACATTGTTCTAGAGTTTTATCATTATCAAGTATTACCTGAGTGTGTAGATGATATTTATGAATTGCCAGAGTTTACATTGCTCCATAATTATTCCATAATCAAGCATTACCTAATATGTAGATATAAACATTTAAGAATTCACAACAGTTTACATTGTTCTAGAGTTTTATCATAATCAAGTTTTACCTGTGTAGATGATATTTATGAATTGCCACAGTTTACATTGTTCTAGAGTTTTAAATTAACCAAGCATTAATTGTGTGCATGCTTTTTATGAATTCAAAACTTTGTCCTTATTCTATATGTATTTAGTTATCAAATATTACCTGTGGAAATGGTATTTATGAATACACAACAGTTTGTCAATATTATACCAAGCATTATCTGTGTAGACTATGTTCAAGAATTAGCCACAGTTTACATTGTTCCATAATTATTCCATAATCAAGCATTACCTAGTATGACATTTATGAATTCATCAGTTTACATTGTTCTAGAGTTTTATCATAATCAACCATTACCTATGTAGATGAAATTTATGAATTCACAACAGTTTACATCGTTTAATAATTATAAGATAACCAAGGCTGAAGCATTACCTGTGTGAATGTTTTTTATGAATTCAGAACATTGTCCTTGTTCTATGTGTTATTAAGTTATCAAGCATTTCTGTAGATGATATTTATGAATCGCTACAGTTTACATTGTTCTAGAGCTTTTTCATTATCAAGCTTTACCTGGGTCACCTGCTCCATGTCGTCCTGCCGTATCAAAAACACATTCTTTTCCGGGTGTAGTCTGGGCGCCAGCTTGTTTATGATCTGTTGTCCGTGGTAGTATTGCTCACTCTGACGTTTACGCTCGTTCAGCTGATGTGCTACGTTCTCTATCCCAGTGAGCCCCTCCTGAAGGGGTTCCCTGTCATGATGATCTCGGGGCGTGTACTTGAGTAGGTCCTATAAGTCGTCATAAACATCATTATATGTAGTTGAAATTTGTTGATTATTTTATTTTCAACTATAAGTATTTTGAAACACAATATTGAATCAGAAGGAATATGAAATGTCCATGTTTATGATTATATCTCTGTTTATGATTTTTAATTTAACTATTGGATAAATCAAAGACAGTGATTCATTCCTACCACTTTAAAATGATAACAAAGTTTAGATATTTTAGTCTCAGACTGGTACATGAAATAACTACTACCTTGATGATCATGATGAACTGTGGGAACCTCTGGATAGGTTTCAGCATCAGTCCAGAAATTGATAGCCGATCAACACTTGACATCTGCTTGTTCTGAAACAACATAGGGCATACTTGTGATAATAACAGTCTAAAACAACATAGAGAATAACTGTGATAATAGTTCTGAAACAACACAGGGAATGAAAGTGATAATAGTAGTTCTGAAACAACATAGGGGATGAAAGTGATAATAATAGTTCTGAAACAACATAGGGAATGAAAGTGATAATAATAGTTCTGAAACAACACAGGGAATGAAAGTGATAATAGTAGTTCTGAAACAACAAAGGGAATGAAAGTAATAATAATAGTTCTGAAACAACATAAGGAATGAAAATGATAAAAGTACGTAGTTCTGAAACAACATAGGGGATGAAAGTGATAATAGTAGTTCTGAAACAACATAGGGAATGAAAGTGATAATAATAGTTCTGAAACAACATAGGGGATGAAAGTGATAATAGTAGTTCTGAAACAACATAGGGAATGAAAGTGATAATAATAGTTCTGAAACAACATAGAGAATAACTGTGATAATAATAGTTCTGAAACAACATAGGGAATGAAAGTGATAATAGTAGTTCTGAAACAACATAGAGAATAACTGTGATAATAATAGTTCTGAAACAACATAGGGGATGAAAGTGATAATAGTAGTTCTGAAACAACATAGGGGATGAAAGTGATAATAGTAGTTCTGAAACAACACAGGGGATGAAAGTGATAATAGTAGTTCTGAAACAACACAGGGGATGAAAGTGATAATAGTAGTTCTGAAACAACATAGGGAATGAAAATGATAATAGTACGTAGTTCTGAAACAACATAGGGAATGAAAGTGATAATAGTAGTTCTGAAACAACATAGGGAATGAAAATGATAATAGTACGTAGTTCTGAAACAACATAGGGGATGAAAGTGATAATAGTAGTTCTGAAACAACATAGGGAAAGAAATTGATAATAGTATGTAGTTCTGAAACAACATAGGGAATGAAAATGATAATAGTAGTTCTGAAACAACATAGGGAATGAAAATGATAATAGTATGTAGTTCTGAAACAACATAGGGGATGAAAGTGATAATAGTACGTAGTTCTGAAACAACACAGGGAATGAAAATGATAATAGTACGTAGTTCTGAAACAACACAGGGGATGAAAGTGATAATAGTAGTTCTGAAACAACATAGGGAATGAAAATGATAATAGTAGTTCTGAAACAACATAGGGAATGAAAATGATAATAGTAGTTCTGAAACAACAAAGGGAATGAAAATGATAATAGTACGTAGTTCTGAAACAACACAGGGTATGACAGTGATAATAGTAGTTCTGAAACAACATAGGGAATGAAAATGATAATAGTAGTTCTGAAACAACATAGGGAATGAAAATGATAATAGTAGTTCTGAAACAACACAGGGGATGAAAGTGATAATAGTAGTTCTGAAACAACAAAGGGAATGAAAATGATAATAGTACGTAGTTCTGAAACAACACAGGGGATGAAAATGATAATAGTAGTTCTGAAACAACAAAGGGAATGAAAATGATAATAGTACGTAGTTCTGAAACAACATAGGGGATGAAAGTGATAATAGTAGTTCTGAAACAACACAGGGAATGAAAGTGATAATAGTAGTTCTGAAACAACATAGGGAATGAAAATGATAATAGTACGTAGTTCTGAAACAACACAGGGAATGAAAATGATAATAGTAGTTCTGAAACAACACAGGGAATGAAAGTGATAATAGTAGTTCTGAAACAACACAGGGAATGAAAGTGATAATAGTAGTTCTGAAACAACATAGGGAATGAAAATGATAATAGTACGTAGTTCTGAAACAACACAGGGAATGAAAATGATAATAGTAGTTCTGAAACAACACAGGGAATGAAAGTGATAATAGTAGTTCTGAAACAACATAGGGAATGAAAATGATAATAGTACGTAGTTCTGAAACAACACAGGAAATGAAAATGATAATAGTAGTTCTGAAACAACATAGGGAATGAAAGTGATAATAGTAGTTCTGAAACAACATAGGGAATGAAAATGATAATAGTATGTAGTTCTGAAACAACATAGGGGATGAAAGTGATAATAGTACGTAGTTCTGAAACAACACAGGGAATGAAAATGATAATAGTACGTAGTTCTGAAACAACATAGGGAATGAAAATGATAATAGTAGTTCTGAAACAACATAGGGAATGAAAATGATAATAGTAGTTCTGAAACAACAAAGGGAATGAAAATGATAATAGTACGTAGTTCTGAAACAACATAGGGGATGAAAGTGATAATAGTAGTTCTGAAACAACACAGGGAATGAAAGTGATAATAGTAGTTCTGAAACAACATAGGGAATGAAAATGATAATAGTACGTAGTTCTGAAACAACACAGGGAATGAAAATGATAATAGTAGTTCTGAAACAACATAGGGAATGAAAGTGATAATAGTAGTTCTGAAACAACATAGGGAATGAAAATGATAATAGTACGTAGTTCTGAAACAACACAGGGGATGAAAGTGATAATAGTAGTTCTGAAACAACATAGGGAATGAAAATGATAATAGTACGTAGTTCTGAAACAACACAGGGGATGAAAGTGATAATAGTAGTTCTGAAACAACACAGGGGATGAAAGTGATAATAGTAGTTCTGAAACAACATAGGAAATGAAAATGATAATAGTACGTAGTTCTGAAACAACACAGGGGATGAAAGTGATAATAGTAGTTCTGAAACAACATAGGGAATGAAAATGATAATAGTAGTTCTGAAACAACATAGGGGATGAAAGTGATAATAGTACGTAGTTCTGAAACAACACAGGGAATGAAAGTGATAATAGTAGTTCTGAAACAACACAGGGGATGAAAGTGATAATAGTAGTTCTGAAACAACACAGGGGATGAAAGTGATAATAGTAGTTCTGAAACAACACAGGGGATGAAAGTGATAATAGTAGTTCTGAAACAACACAGGGGATGAAAGTGATAATAGTAGTTCTGAAACAACACAGGGGATGAAAGTGATAATAGTAGTTCTGAAACAACACAGGGGATGAAAGTGATAATAGTAGTTCTGAAACAACACAGGGAATGAAAGTGATAATAGTAGTTCTGAAACAACATAGGAAATGAAAATGATAATAGTACGTAGTTCTGAAACAACACAGGGGATGAAAGTGATAATAGTAGTTCTGAAACAACACAGGGGATGAAAGTGATAATAGTAGTTCTGAAACAACATAGGAAATGAAAATGATAATAGTACGTAGTTCTGAAACAACACAGGGGATGAAAGTGATAATAGTAGTTCTGAAACAACACAGGGAATGAAAATGATAATAGTACATGGTTCTGAAACAACACAGGGGATGAAAGTGATAATAGTAGTTCTGAAACAACACAGGGAATGAAAATGATAATAGTACGTAGTTCTGAAACAACACAGGGGATGAAAGTGATAATAGTAGTTCTGAAACAACATAGGAAATGAAAATGATAATAGTACGTAGTTCTGAAACAACACAGGGGATGAAAGTGATAATAGTAGTTCTGAAACAACATAGGAAATGAAAATGATAATAGTACGTAGTTCTGAAACAACACAGGGGATGAAAGTGATAATAGTAGTTCTGAAACAACACAGGGGATGAAAGTGATAATAGTAGTTCTGAAACAACATAGGAAATGAAAATGATAATAGTACGTAGTTCTGAAACAACACAGGGGATGAAAGTGATAATAGTAGTTCTGAAACAACACAGGGGATGAAAGTGATAATAGTAGTTCTGAAACAACACAGGGGATGAAAGTGATAATAGTAGTTCTGAAACAACATAGGAAATGAAAATGATAATAGTACGTAGTTCTGAAACAACACAGGGGATGAAAGTGATAATAGTAGTTCTGAAACAACACAGGGGATGAAAGTGATAATAGTAGTTCTGAAACAACATAGGAAATGAAAATGATAATAGTACGTAGTTCTGAAACAACACAGGGGATGAAAGTGATAATAGTAGTTCTGAAACAACACAGGGGATGAAAGTGATAATAGTAGTTCTGAAACAACACAGGGGATGAAAATGATAATAGTACCTAGTTCTGAAAAAACACAGGGGATGAAAGTGATAATAGTAGTTCTGAAACAACACAGGGGATGAAAGTGATAATAGTAGTTCTGAAACAACACAGGGGATGAAAGTGATAATAGTAGTTCTGAAACAACACAGGGGATGAAAGTGATAATAGTAGTTCTGAAACAACACAGGGGATGAAAGTGATAATAGTAGTTCTGAAACAACACAGGGGATGAAAGTGATAATAGTAGTTCTGAAACAACATAGGAAATGAAAATGATAATAGTACGTAGTTCTGAAACAACACAGGGGATGAAAGTGATAATAGTAGTTCTGAAACAACACAGGGGATGAAAGTGATAATAGTAGTTCTGAAACAACATAGGAAATGAAAATGATAATAGTACGTAGTTCTGAAACAACACAGGGGATGAAAGTGATAATAGTAGTTCTGAAACAACATAGGGGATGAAAATGATAATAGTAGTTCTGAAACAACATAGGGGATGAAAGTGATAATAGTAGTTCTGAAACAACACAGGGAATGAAAATGATAATAGTACGTAGTTCTGAAACAACATAGGGAATGAAAATGATAATAGTACGTAGTTCTGAAACAACATAGGGGATGAAAGTGATAATAGTAGTTCTGAAACAACATAGGGAATGAAAATGATAATAGTAGTTCTGAAACAACACAGGGGATGAAAGTGATAATAGTAGTTCTGAAACAACATAGGGAATGAAAATGATAATAGTACGTAGTTCTGAAACAACACAGGGGATGAAAGTGATAATAGTAGTTCTGAAACAACATAGGGAATGAAAATGATAATAGTACGTAGTTCTGAAACAACACAGGGGATGAAAGTGATAATAGTAGTTCTGAAACAACACAGGGGATGAAAGTGATAATAGTAGTTCTGAAACAACATAGGGAATGAAAATGATAATAGTAGTTCTGAAACAACACAGGGGATGAAAGTGATAATAGTAGTTCTGAAACAACATAGGAAATGAAAATGATAATAGTACGTAGTTCTGAAACAACACAGGGGATGAAAGTGATAATAGTAGTTCTGAAACAACATAGGGAATGAAAATGATAATAGTAGTTTTGAAACAACACAGGGGATGAAAGTGATAATAGTAGTTCTGAAACAACATAGGGAATGAAAATGATAATAGTACGTAGTTCTGAAACAACACAGGGGATGAAAGTGATAATAGTAGTTCTGAAACAACATAGGGAATGAAAATGATAATAGTAGTTCTGAAACAACACAGGGGATGAAAGTGATAATAGTAGTTCTGAAACAACATAGGGAATGAAAATGATAATAGTACGTAGTTCTGAAACAACACAGGGGATGAAAGTGATAATAGTAGTTCTGAAACAACATAGGGAATGAAAATGATAATAGTACGTAGTTCTGAAACAACACAGGGGATGAAAGTGATAATAGTAGTTCTGAAACAACACAGGGGATGAAAGTGATAATAGTAGTTCTGAAACAACATAGGGAATGAAAATGATAATAGTACGTAGTTCTGAAACAACACAGGGGATGAAAGTGATAATAGTAGTTCTGAAACAACATAGGGAATGAAAATGATAATAGTACGTAGTTCTGAAACAACACAGGGGATGAAAGTGATAATAGTAGTTCTGAAACAACATAGGGAATGAAAATGATAATAGTAGTTCTGAAACAACATAGGGAATGAAAATGATAATAGTAGTTCTGAAACAACATAGGGAATGAAAATGATAATAGTACGTAGTTCTGAAACAACACAGGGGATGAAAGTGATAATAGTAGTTCTGAAACAACATAGGGAATGAAAATGATAATAGTACGTAGTTCTGAAACAACACAGGGGATGAAAGTGATAATAGTAGTTCTGAAACAACATAGGGAATGAAATTGATAATAGTACGTAGTTCTGAAACAACACAGGGGATGAAAGTGATAATAGTAGTTCTGAAACAACATAGGGAATGAAAATGATAATAGTAGTTCTGAAACAACATAGGGGATGAACGTGATAATAGTAGTTCTGAAACAACACAGGGAATGAAAATGATAATAGTAGTTCTGAAACAACATAGGGGATGAAAGTGATAATAGTAGTTCTGAAACAACATAGGGAATAAAAATGATAATAGTACGTAGTTCTGAAACAACATAGGGGATGAAAGTGATAATAGTAGTTCTGAAACAACATAGGGAATGGAAGTGATAATAGTTCTGAAACAACATGAAATGGAATAGATTAGAATAGAATAACTTTTATTCTCCAAACAAGGGCCATCTATGGCATTACAATCACAGCATAAAATAATGAAGAATTATTTCAACATGAAATAGGAGACGACTCCAATACAAGGGATACCCTGCTGGAGTTCTGTCCCCATTTGAAGGACGAGGCTAGGTGAAGGGCCTTGCCTAAGGACACAATGAAATAACCCAGTGGCGCCAGTCAGGTTCGAACCTGTGATCTCTAGATTCAGAGTCGAGTGCTATCCATTAGGCCACTACTGCACCAATTTCGAAACAGCACAGACATAGGTAGGTATAGGTTCTCTTTATCTACGCTCTATCTGAAGCACAATCAACTTAGTTACTATAATTATCGTACCCTAAGAAATTCCTTGAAGCTTGGTTTCGAATTTTCCATCTCTTTAATAATTTCACTGGCAGCCTCAAAGTTGTTCACATAATCACTGTAGAAATCTATCACCATTCGCTGCGAAAACTGAAAATACAGAACACGGAGATTCTAACATTTTTGACAAAAAAACTACAATCTGACTGGTTGACATTATAAATTGTTTAACAGTTACTGTTATATAAATATTGCATCCCAGTGAGGGTGACAAATATTTTTCCAAAGGTTGACACCCTCACTGGGATGCAATATTTATTTTATTATACCGAACAAAAAATCTAAATATATGATGTGGGGAAAATCCCAATAATTTTTTTTTTTTTTTTTAAATTTATATTTTTACACCAGTTTTGATTTAAAGTAACAAAATGTTTATTGTCGTTTGGTAAACCAAGCGTCTTACAACTGACATTACTTCAACTGTATTTTAGTGTCCACAGATTTCCAATTGTGCAAAGCGTGTCATAATTGGAAAACCCAAAACCTACTTTTATAATTCCCATGACGTCACAATCGTGTGACAGTAAAAATTGCTTCACGCTAAGGGTATGGGCAATTTATACAGGAGTGCAAACCTGAGGTATAATAATAATAAATGCATAACGTGTCACAATCAATTCATGTGGCATTATTAATATAATGCAAAGCAGCACTGCTACTTAAAGAGGAGTATCAATGGGCTGCTACAGCCTCGTTGTGAAAGTACGCTGCGGTGCCTGGATTGCAGCCTCATTATGAAACCCGCACCAGTCACACCACTGCTTGGTTCATCAGCGCTAATCGCCAACCACCCCACCACCACCGGGTCCTCTTTTTCCAGGAGCATGATACGTCCAGTTCATTTAGGCCCGCTATATAACTCTGGTTATAATTGTGCCCACCGAAAAATCGTAGAATGGAACCAATGCAATCACGTAGCAGTCTGTTCTTATGGTTAATATGTAACTTAACTATTACATGGTTTCTTGGTCTGATTGGTTCTATTCATCGGTTTTGTTACTCGACCACTGTTGTCTTCCCTGTATTATCTTCTGTCTAGTACTAGCTAGGGTTAACAAGTTACGCTAGTAAGCTTTCGATCATGACCGTGTCGCAATCTCGTGTCTTAAATCTCAGTTTTCACAAACTGTCTCCGTCCATCAGGACTGCCTCGTTCCAACAGGGCTGCTCGGTCCATTTGGACTGCCTCGGTGAGAGCAAGCCTCACTGCCTCCGGTCATGGATGCCTCAGCCTTGGTCGCAAGCTTGCTAGATGGACTGGGCAGGTCAGGCCCACATTTGCCAAATAATATAATGTTGTTAGTATTCGTTTACATTTATACTAAGG
Organism: Cyrtodaria siliqua; assembly: GCA_037043455.1. Classification (NCBI taxonomy): domain Eukaryota; kingdom Metazoa; phylum Mollusca; class Bivalvia; order Adapedonta; family Hiatellidae; genus Cyrtodaria; species Cyrtodaria siliqua. The sequence continues at coordinate 202,231 of JAWPHD010002696.1, forward strand.
TGTTAATCAATACTTAACTTTACTTGATCTTCGTTTTCATCAACCCTGCGTTTGTTGGACTATTTAAAATAATAAGAGAAAATCAATCAACCTTTAAAATTGCCAAGTGCTGCAGATATCCGTCTAAGGTACAGTAATATTGTTTACTAAAATGTGAGACACTGCCTCCGTGGTAGAGAGGGTAAAGATGCTGCGTTTGAAACTGTCTTGTCTCTCACCGCTGTGGGTTCACTGGCAGCTCGACTATCAATTCTTACTCAAGGCAGGAGGTATAACAGTACTACCCAAAACTAATCGGGTACTCTGCCTCCACCACAAAAAAGATAGGCCGTCAAAATGACTAAAATGTGCTTGTAAATGATGTTCAATACCAAACAATCTGTTGAATGGAGTTTTACGTCATATTTTGCACATGTTAGGCTATATATGACTGTCAATTTGGTTATGTGTTAGAGACAGACCACCCCGTTTACCTGGGTAGAACCCGCAGCTGTCAGAGACAAGAAAGTTTTAGATGCAGCTTATTTACTAACACCAAGCAAACAAACAAACAAATATGCGAGAGTAGCCTCTGCTGCCTACCATATGGAAAATGTTTCCAATCTCCTCCTCGGCATACCAATTGTCCAGTTTGTCAGCGAGTTCCAGCTTGAACATCTTATGCAAGTTGAGAATGTTCTCTATTTGCTTGAATGTTATCTTCACCTCTGGTTTCTTGACACCAAACTGACCTGTTATTGGCTGTTGGAAATCCTGCAAATATGGAAGACACAAATTGTGCTAGTAAACCTGACAAATTGCAATACAAAGTTATTATTCCAGATTAAATCAGTGTGTTGTGTTAATCATATTAATACATAAATTTATAATACACCGTTAAAATACCAATAGTTGAAAATGTGTTGAATTTGGTGTTTAATTCAAATTGGTAGAGAGAAAGCCATGGTCATCCTTTATACCCAAAATAGACTGCAGAGTTATGAAACATATGGGTGGCATGTTATCTTTTGACATGTGTGAAGTTCATACCAATATGCCAAGTGGTTTAACAAATATCAGCCTATGTTGACATTTTAACACAATTTTCTTATTAACGTTTCATGTAACTCCAAGTCCATTAAATCTGATTTAAAAAAAAAATATTGACTTTGAGCATGAAATATGACCCAAGTTTTGTTGTGAACTAGGGGCCTGGGCATTTGAACTACTTGCTTACACTGACTAGCCTATCCAAGGAGCCGATATAGTTCTTCTCACTATCTATTAGACTCTGTAATACACCACGCAGTTTGATCTGAAAGTATACAACATATATATATATATATGTGCTGACTGGACACAGACACACCTAATGACACAAGACAAGCCAACTAACGATAATGTGACTTGCATCGGCTGTAGTAATCTCAGTTTTAAGAGGGTTTCAATAGGGTAAAGTATTCAACAATTAACGCATTCAAATTGGCAGAAACATATAATTTGTAAAATTTATGCTCTCTACGCAGAAACAATTTTTCAGTCATCTTAAATAATCAACTGGCATCAAATAAAGTGTATTTGTTGGTATTTTCCTAGGCCAGTTTTTTTTCGAGAAAATCTGAAAATAAAGACACTTTGCAATTGGGAAGTGGTTGAAATTCGGCCCGATTTAAATATGTTAAAAAGGTCTGTACTGGCTAAGGGTCAAATTTTTAAAAAAAAACTTCCATATATTAAATAATGTTTAGTTTTCAGAGTTGTTTAATTGTCATAATTTTAAACTTTTGATGTCAAACATGTCAAATAAATACAAAATAATAATAAATTTGTCTGCTTATCGCTAAACTGAATTTGTTGATGAGACATTATCTAGAAATAGATAGGCAGTAATGATAAGCACAGAAGATATAGATCATGCAAAATTAATGTTTTCTTAAAACGGAGAGGGATCAAATTAAGCTGAAAATTGTGTAGTATGAAATACATGGTTCCCAGCTTCTTAAGTGTTCCTACACTTTCTCTGAACACACATTATTATTTATAAATAATGTTTTAACTTCGTCTGAAAGGGGTTGACCGTTACAATTTTAATAAGATTAATATAACAACTATTTTAGGTCAAATTGGTTTATATATATATAGAGGATCTTACATGAGTACTCACTCATTATTGAATTTATTAAACGAGTTGGCAAAAATGATATAATGCAAGGCTCTTGCCGAGCATTATATCATTTTTGCTAACGAGTTTAATAAATTCAATAATGAATGAGAACGAATGTCAGATTCTATTTATTACATAATTTATAACGTCACATTATGTCAGAAAACGTACATTAACGTGACGTCCATGACGTCATTAACGTGGAGTATCGAAAATATTGAATGGTGATATTACACTCCCACACCACATGTTATGTGATAAATTTGGATAATCACTTTAGATGCTTTAAATGTTAATTCAATGCATACTTACACAGATAATTTCACTGAAAACCAAAAGGGTACAGCCGTTCCCAATTGAGCATGGAAATACATCGCTTGTGTCAATGGATGCATCAGACGCATCAGACATGTAAACAACCGATGACGCGTCCAATAATATGAAAGTACTCAGTGAATTGAAACTGACACCTCCCTACAAGTCTCACGTGACCAAAATCGATATCATAATGTAAGACTGAGTACATGTACTTCTAAAGACTCACCTTTTCGCTATTAGATGTTGATGTATTCCACTAATATAAAATTTTACTAAAATATTTCATTTGACGTATATCCCTGCTATGACTTAAACTTGTTTTTAAAGCTATTTGCCATTTTTTCTCAAGTCTAATTTATTAGAAATAGGCTGGAACTACCGTATGTGCACGAAATAAAATAATTCCTATGATCGACATTCTCGCAATTAAAACCGTGTGGACAATTTAACTCTGGAGATGTGAGAATGATGATCGAACATTAAAAATAAATCATTGTGCTAATTTGTCAAGAACCATCAAGCATCGATCACTGCGCTAAATATTGTGTCATTTTCATTGCAAGGCCGAGTGAGACCTTTCATACACATTAAAAAAACAATGATGTAGACTACACATAATTTACTTGTTGCGTGTAAAGATCGCTAGATACTGCGGTGACAATCGGTGACGAGAGTGACAACTACTCATTATATATTCGCACTCTTGTTTACATTGAGTGGGGAATGGGGCGGAGATGAACACACGATGACACTGCGTCAGTATGAATGTAATTCCATGCTCAATCGTGAACACCTGTAGCTCCTCTCCTCGTGTGAGAGGAAATCTCAGTGTTTTTACTGTATGAACCGCTCTGACACAGCCAGGTGAAATATCAAAATCGTAAAAGGTGCTGGCCAGAACAATTCAATTAATTACAACGGTCTGTGACAGTTCAGCCGGAAGAATTTAATTAATTACCTGGGTCTATGACAGTTCAGCCGGAACAAATTAATTACCTGGGTCTGTGACCGGAACAAATCAATTTATCACCTGGGTCTGTGACAGTTCAGCCGGAACACAAATCAATTAATTACCTGTGTCTGTGACAGTTCAGCTGGAACAAATCAATTAAATACCTGGGTCTGTGAAAGTTCAGCCGGAACAAATCAATTATTTACCTGGGTTTGTGAAAGTTCTACCGGAACAATTCAATTAATTTCCTGGGTCTGTGGCAGTTCAGCCGGAACAGATCAATTAATTACTTGTGTGTGTGTGTGTGACAGTTCAGCCGGAGCAAATCAATTAATTACCTGAGTCTGTGACAGTTCAGCGGGGCCATCAGGCAATGTAATGGGTCTCTTCAGCCTCATTGTTTCTACCCTCTGCAGAACAACCTCAGTCTCAGTTTCAATATCGACCGGCTTTGGATTGATCAACTGCTTCAAGTCTTTGAGCTAAATGATGAAACATTAACGTGTTATACCAGCTTTGGATGAACCAACTGCTTCAAGTCATTGAGCTAAATGATGAAATATAAACGTGTTATACCAGCTTTGGATGAACCAACTGCTTCAAGTCTTTGAGCTAAATGATGAAATATAAACGTGTTATACCAGCTTTGGATGAACCAACTGCTTCAAGTCTTTGAGCTAAATGATGAAATATAAACGTGTTATACCAGCTTTGGATGAACCAACTGCTTCAAGTCTTTCAGCTAAATGATGAAACATAAACGTGTTATACCAGCTTTGGATGAACCAACTGCTTCAAGTCTTTCAGCTAAATGATGAAATATAAACGTGTTATACCAGCTTTGGATGAACCAACTGCTTCAAGTCTTTGAGCTAAATGATGAAATATAAACATGTTATACCAGCTTTGGATGAACCAACTGCTTCAAGTCTTTCAGCTAAATGATGAAACATAAACATGATAAACGTGTTATACCTAGCTTATGATGTACCCATGGGAGGCGCTACCATTAGGGGAAATAAGGTACTCTACAGCCTTTTTTTTCCCTTATTCAATGGTTTCTGAACATGCTGAAGTAATTTAATGCAAAATATGCACCATTAACTATGTAAATCGTTATATGAAAACCTAAGTATAATTTCATAGTTTACTCATCGGTATCATGTTTCTCAATATCGTTTGAAACTGAAAGTCACCTGGATGTGCTACTGTCATTTTGCAATCCATAAGGAACACACGGCAAATCTTGTTTTTTTTTCCGAAACTCTCGCCATCTTGTTAGTTTTCTACATAACTTGCATTTGTTCAATCATTAATATTATGTATTGGAACTGTATAAAGAAAGTTGTTTTTGCATATTTCTAACTGCTGATTATATTACACCAATAATATATTTAAACATAATGGCAGAATAAAAATAAACAAAACCCCAAATTGTATTTAATTATATGCAAGCAGGTTTAAAGCCAAAGGATACAGGATTAATAAACTGAGATGCTAATTTGAATGCTTTATAAAATCTAAAAAGATTGCCTTGTGTCCCTTTAAGTCGTATGAACAAGCAATATGAAAAACAAAATACTAGCATTAAAAAGATTAAAAGTCACTCTCCCGCCAACAACAGGTAAATTTACAACACAAAACCGTTCTTTCAAACTATGTCCATGTGTTGAGGTTATAAAATAATGCATATATGCAGATTAAAAGTCTATATTATAAGTAATGGATATCTAAAATAACTGTAACATACGCGTAAAATGAATTTAGAGTTGGTAACTCATAATTCGAAGCATGATAAGCGATTTTTTGCCAGGCCGATTGAGGACTTTTGATTTTGGATGTACATGTACATGGTTCCATGGACCTTTAGGAATAAAATATTGACATAGGAATACAAATCTATAATACATAGGTGCGATCCCGTTTCTCATCCTTATATCAACCAGATCTAGAGATTTGGCCAATAAAAGTAAAATACAAAATTACAACTGTAAGAAAAGCACATGTTGTCCCAATAACTCTAAAATACCACGGAGCGCATGGCCAGTGTTTGTGAGAACACCTGACCCATGGATAGTAGAGGGTGGAGCTAGAAATACCTGACCCATGGATAATAGAGGGCGGAGCTAGAAACACCTGACCCATGGATAGTAGAGGGCGGAGCTAGAAACACCTGACCCATGGATAATAGAGGGCGGAGCTAGAAACACCTGACCCATGGATAATAGAGGGCGGAGCTAGAAACACCTGACCCATGGATAATAGAGGGCGGAGCTAGAAACATCTGACCCATGGATAATACAGGCGAAGCTTGAAACTGGCAGTTGGAACTATCAATTGTATAAATTCTCTTCTGCGCCATTTGCCTGCTTTTTTACCGAAGCATTGTGGTGTAGTGGTTAGTGTCTGCCTTGCATTCGGGGGGTTGTGGGTTCGAGTCCCCTGACCGCGTCATATCAAAGACTTTAAAAATGGAGTAGTTACTTGTAACCCATGCCTGACAAGCAAACAATGCGTAGTACTACGTCTGGTCAACCCGGTGTCAGAATAATGTGTCTGGGTGGGGTATCATGTACTACGGCGTAGTACTCCAGTGTGGCAGCACTATATCTGCTTCAAGTAGTCTGTAGATAGATACATAGCACTACACACAATCACTCACACAATAGTCCAGACATAATGCCGAGTCAACGGGGGATTCTTCCCGAGGGCTCATATGTTAGAGGGACTTTAAACCTTAAAAATCATCTTGCCTGCTTTCTTAAAGCAGCAGACTGCATGTAACCAAAATACATACTGTCTGAAGAACTGACCTTATTATTGCAAGTCATTATGTATATTTTGTATATCTGAATATAGGATACGATTAAAATAGAATTTCTCATTAAGAAACTATCTCACCAAATAAAGACAAAATTAAACTACAAAATCGTTTTCCAAACTCTATCCAGGTGTTCAGGTCATATAATAATGTATGTGAATGTGAAAGTATAGGTTTTATTCATGGGTTCTTAAAATACCTGTAATTGAATACGCGTAAAATGAATTACGAGTCCCCCTGGTTAAAGCCATTTATATTGTGTCTACATAGTTAGGACTCTAAAAAATATGTTATATATACCGTGTCAGCACATTTAGAAATAGTGTACATTTGTTGTAAAATGTGTCTGTTTATGGCGGGATAGGAATTTTAAATGTTTAAAATAAAACAGCCATTGTGAAGTATAACTGTGACATAACAACTATTTTCATCCTTACAAATTCCCATTCACTGTAAGTAGTCATTCTCTCTCATGAATAACTCTTACCATTCACTTGTAAGGAAGTAAACAGCAGTATACTACATGATATACTGGCATTAAAAAGCAACACACTAAGACACTCGGAAATGATCTTGATTTGTTTAAAACTCATGTTTGTGTCACTTACGTATAATATATAATTACCTGATTATTTTTAGATGTTGGGTGTAGCAGCTTCCTTCTATATGAATCATTACAAACTAGAAGTTTTTCTGTCTCGTAGTCAACATCTTCATCACTATTTAATAATTACCTGATTAGTTTTAGGTGTTGGGGGTAGCGGCTTCCTTCTGTACGAATCGTTAGATTCTAGAAGTTTTTCCGGCTCGTAGTAAACATCTTCATCACTAGAGCTGTCGAAGGTGGAATCTGTGGGAACGCTGCTGTCTGAGTTGGAGTTGTCCGAGGATAACATGGTGAAGGGATTGAGATGGTCCGTGATGTCACTCGCCTCAGCTTCAGGCATCGCTGGAAAACGTTCACAAATACAGAATGGTTGACTGTCTAAGACAAGTCTATATAAAACTACTTGGGTAGTACTGAAGGGTGATAAAACTTTGTCTTAGGCCAAGAAAATATTAGTCGTGTTTCAGGTTCCCCACCGACCCTAAATCTTGTCCTGACCCTAACCTTTTTGCCCCCGTTTCAGTTCAAAAAATTAAAAAAATTAAAAAAAACAGAAAAAAATCGGGATCTCTTGTGCTGCGATGATGACGATATTGATACCGACAGATTGGTGGCCGATATTATCGGGGAGGTTCATCCTTCATATAAAGGCTACAATATTACTGTCTCCGGTTCTGTATGTATTTTTCCTAGCAACACTGTAATAACTCATCTTTCTGTGATGAGTTCAAAGTCCATTTTGGAGCAATTTTAAATTATATATATTAATTGATACATCCTTGAGGCCCTCAAAGTCATAGTTCAGAATTATGTTTTCTGGTTGTAATTTCTACCTTCGTGTAGCAAAAAAAAACAAAAAACCTACCTACCCTACGTTTTTGTAACAGGAAACCTAAAACACGACTATTTTTTCTTAGTCTTATAAAAGACTTGGACAGTATATACTAGCTGTAAACCCGGAAATGCTTGCGGCTATTTACTTTCACGGTTAATCAACATGAAACATGTTCGCGGCCATAAAGGTTCGCGTATGCCGATCTCCTGCAAACATTGCAAATGTCATTAGCACCCGAATGTTTCCAGGTTTACAGTATATAATGATTACCTATTTGACCGATAGTTGTAGGAATAAAGCTTGAATAACCAGGCGCGTACCTCCCGATACGCAGCTCGCGTAACGAAAATCTGAGATGCAAAACTTTATTTAACCATATTTTATACATTATTTCAACAAAGCTGACATAAGGAGCTTGATGGCATGACACTAATTTACTCTTGTGTAGTAAAAATATCAAAATCTGTAAGAAAATCCGTGTATTTTTGGTTCATCATTTTGCTACCAAAATACGCCAAAACCCACAATTTGGCGTCTTTATTTAAAAAAAATCTGGGGGAGCATGCCCCAGCATGGTCAAACCCAATCTTGCGTAATGGGAAAAAGCCTCCAGGTACGTGCCTGATAACCCAAATGCTTGGTTGGTTGTTCATTCTTCTACATGCACCACTCCGATTTCATTATCTTCAAAACTTACACCATCAGCGGCACAATCTACAGCTGTACAATCCATTACGTCTTCACATTTAGGCCTTAAAAATATATGACTTGTTATGTAAAGGGGAAAAAGTTCTATCCATATCAGCCTTATATATAAGTAAATTGAGTCCCAATTTCAATATTTAAAAAAAACTCTATACTGGTCGAACAGACAAAACACTGGTACTCACCTCCTGCGTGTGGATCATCGAATTTGGAATGTTGGGTGAAGGGGTTCTCTGAAAAATAGATCAAATATCGTGGTAAACGTAATACTATGTGGTTTCACATAAAACAAAATACTTATAAGGGTAATTACCGGTATATGAAGTCACATATCCCACTAATGGTGTATATTCAAGAAACTAGTACTATAACCTGCCAAATAACGTCAAAATTGCACTACAAAACTGTTTATCGAAATCCTATCCAGGTGTTCATATCATATAATAATATATACCTGTCAATTAAAAGTAAAGGTTTATTCACTGTTTCTTGAAGTACCCGTGTTCGAATATGCGTAAACTGAATTATTGGTTGGTAACTCTTTATTTCAACGCTGCACTTTTGGGCTGGCTGGTTAACATGATTAAAACTGTTTATATTGTGTCTATCATCTCTATAGAGTTTGATTCTCGGACTATGTAAGTTACACATATATATCCCTTGTTGTCCGTAGGTTTAGAAACAAGGTACATATTTTCTAAAATGTGGCTGTTGTTGACGGAATAGCAACTTTAAAAGGACATGGCAATCGTGATGTTTTAAAAACTCACGGCGTCCCGTTCGTTTTTCTCTTCACTTGCATTTGTTCAATCATTAATAGTTATTGTTAGAATAGTTTGAAGCAAATTATTTTTACATATTACTAACTTTTTATAATAGTGCATCAATAATATGTTTACAAATTTGGTGAAATAGTGAAAAAAATTGAAATCTCAATTTTTTATTTAATCATATGCAAGCAGTTTTAAAGTCAAAATGACGCAGGATAACTAAATTGAGGAGCAAATTTTAATGTTTGAATAAAACTCAAGATTGCCATGTGTCCCTTTAAAAGGACATGGAAATCATGATGTTTAAACATTTACGTATTCTACGTGACAACTTCAAAATCATAACACCCACACTCAAGAAAATTCATTGGTACATTTTCATTTGTGAGAAGAGAAACAGATTACTGTATCGTTTTTGTTGGGGGTAAGTATAGGTAAAAGGTCAAGGTTGCCATGACAAGGAAATATGAATTCTGCAAACCCTCACCTCCCCACAACCCCCTCCTTCATTGTTACATTGTCCATTGTATTTGTTGTCACCATGACCTAATATGGACATATGCATTCTCAGAAGCATAACACCCAATTTCATGATTCATCTTGGGCAAGACATTTTCCCTTAGCCTCGTCCATCAGATGGGGACGTAAACCGGGTGGTCCAGTGTATCGGCCTATCCTCCGAGCACGTTAAAGAACCATTGGAATCTATTCGATAATAAGAGTAGGGCACGGTTCCCGGATTCCTATGTATCCTTCCCTTCCCTCTGGGGTGGCTCTAAATAACCTATAATGTGTTGATGAGCCATTAAACAACATTCAATTCAATTCATGATTCATCTTAAGAATTAAACATACCATGAGCATTTAATTTAACTGATTCAGCAAGCAAATAGTTTTTATCCAGATTTTGTTTGAATGGGTTTAAACATTTTTTTATATACATGTAGGCCAAATTTCCTATTGAAAACAAACACTGCAGATCTCTAATTTTTGTTGTCCAAGTAAGTTGCATAATATGTGAAATAATGATAGAACCCATGATAGGCCTATTCCAGAGTAAGTATGTTATCTGATTATTACCAAAATGTTAAATATAGCCCTTTGTAGCATGGTCGGTGACATTTCCTTTGATGAATGCAGAGCATTAAATCGTTTAATTTAGGTTAACTAAAGGGGCGTGGCTTTACCGTACTACAACTACCGGATATTGGAATTTAGAGTACGGTCACTATGACGTCACAGTGTTACTCAGTACACCATGCTACAAAAAAGATAGAGTCTGTCTCAGCTCGTTGGTTATTTAAACACCTTGATGGGCTACGCCCATCTCGGTGTTTAAATAAGCCAACTCGCTGAGACCAGACTCTATCTATTACTTATTATATACTTACCAGTGAAATAATAGTAGATTTTATGATTTCACATTGTTTTGATGCATTATGTTTTTTCTGCATAGTTTCAAGGTTGTTAGTGTATATAATAAACAGATATGTGTTGGTTTGCCATGAATATAGGATTTATATTCATCTCGAAGTGAGAAAACTGAAATATTTTCTCTCGTGTTAAAGCACTCGTGAAAATATAAGTTTTCTCACTTCTCGACGAAAATAAATCCTATATTTACTCAAATCAAACAAATATCCTCTTTACAATAGTACTTACTATCATCTTGGTGGTTATTCACAGACACCTTTATCTGGTTTCCCATCAGTGGCCAAAGTTGACCCTCTAATTACAGTAGAACCAAAAGGTTCTACTCTACCTCAAGCAGTAGAACCCAAATGTTCTACCTTTACCTCCAGCAGCAGAACCCAAATGTTCCACCTCTACCTCCAACAGTAGAACCCAAATGTTTCACCTCTGCCTCCAACAGTAGAACCCAAATGCTTCACCTCTACTTCCAGCAGTAGAACCCAAATGTTTCACCTCTACCTCCAACAGTAGAACCCAAAAGTTCTACCTTTACCTCCAGCAGCAGAACCCAAATGTTCCACCTCTACCTCCAACAGTAGAACCCAAATGTTTCACCTCAACCTCCAACAGTAGAACCCAAATGTTCCACCTCTACCTCAAGCAGTAGAACCCAAATGTTCCACCTCTACCTCCAACAGTAGAACCCAAATGCTTCACCTCTACCTCCAGCAGTAGAACCCAAATGTTTCACCTCTACCTCCAACAGTAGAACCCAAATGCTTCACCTCTACCTCCAGCAGTAGAACCCAAATGTTTCACCTCTACCTCCAACAGTAGAACACAAATGTTCTACCTCTTCCTCCAGTAGTAGAACCCAAATGTTCCACCTCTACCTCCAACAGTAGAACCCAAATGTTCTACCTCTACCTCCAACAGTAGAACCCAAATGTTCCACCTCTACCTCCAACAGTAGAACCCAAATGTTCTACCTCTAACCCCAGCAATAGAACCCAAACGTTTCACCCCTACCTCCAGCAGTAGAACCCAAATGTACCACCTCTACTCTACCTCCAGCAGTAGAACCCAAATGTACCACCTCTACCTCAAGCAGTAGAACCAAAACGTTCTACCTTTACTTCAAACTATGTTCTATATATATCCTGTCCCATGTCTTCTTACTTAATATCATCATAATTAAGGACAGCTTGATGTAACTGTCCTGGAAATGCATGTACTATATTAGAGAAGGAGCAAAAAACAAATCAGGACACTCGATCATGTATGTAGAATATATGAATACAGTAGCTGTTATAACCTCACTTCATGAATTGGCTACCATCCCTTTAATCACTTTAGATTTGATCAAATATGGAAAACTGAATGATTACATTTTCCAAATCACGACACCTTAGGTTTTTTAAATCTGGACACTTGTATATAAATCTCACTACCCTAGCTGATCCCTGTAATCACTTTTTTAGTTTTGTTTCTTTAAATAATCCAATTGTAATGAATAACTGATCAACTGTCCCCATTTTATAACCTCCATCAGGACACCAACCATTAACATACTCATGTTAGTTTACTGTGTTCCATAATTATAGTGACCTGCTTATGCCAAGTCATGAGCAAACTGATACAAAAATATAACCATGCATCATCATGTTATACTGAAGGGAAAAAGAAACGCGACACTGGAATTTCCGCTACATATTGTATGTACAATATGCTGCTGTTAATCCAATGGTACAGGGCTACACAAGAAGATCTTTCCTTTCAGAAAAAAGACTAAAACAACTTGTAACACAGCAAATTATAAGTATTCCTGCAAAGTTTCATTATTACGCGTTTGCCGCAAACTTAGGATGCACAATTTTTTAAACTCTTTAGGCCAAAAAAACATAGATGTGTTTCCTATTGCATGCTCTAAAAAATAGGGTCGGTAGGTAGGCATTTTTTTTACATTTTTTTTTTGGAGCAAGATATTGTGAGATTCTACATGTATTTATCACATAAACCCCATACAAGTTGATGATACAGCTGAAAGTTTCTCTGTGATGTAAGTTTACCTCGATATATTGTGATAAATCATTGTTCAGAACAAACAAACAATTTTTTTATTTTTTTATTTTTTTTATTTTATTTTTTTTTTTCATAAAAAGTTTTAGGGTCGGCCCCTTAAAATAGGGTCGGTCGGGCCACCGGAAACACAGGTATTTTTTTTTTTGGTCTTACGTTAAATACAGTACTGAAATGGCTCAATTCAGCATTTATGAATTTCTTGTTACAACGTGTACTGTGATTAAAACGTCTACAACATCACAGAGATTTCCATGGAATATATATGAAATTAGGACTCGGCTGAGGTGTTGGAGTTGGCCGGTAACGCCGCCAGAGACAACAAGAAGACCAGGATCATCCCCCGTCACTTGCACTGGCTATCCGTAACGACGAAGAGTTGAACAAACTTCTCTCCGGAGTCAGTGTGCAGTATATACAATATATAGCGGAAATTCCCGCGTCGCGTATCTTTTTCCTTTCAGTATATTTAATTTGAGTGACTGCATGTTTCAAATGCTATTGAGTTATTATCTATAAACCTCTTTTTAAGTGAACTTCCGTTTTACGGATACAATGTATATATAATAAGTACTTTTAAACACAATGAAGAGTGAATCATAATGTCTGACCTTAAAAAAGGGTGGAATTGCAACGATGTATGGGTAGGGTGATTAAGGGTTCAGTTGTGCAGGGAACGGGCGGCAAGGATGGGATAATATTATTATTATAGTGTATAATGCATTAATTGGAGCAAGAAAAAAGTAAATGGTCTCCTACACTTTGATGCATTCATGAAGAAAATGTTGATATATTTAAACACATGTTAACATTGTTGTTATTTCATTATCAATAAATTATAGTTATTACATAAGTTGCTGTTCATGACTGTGTTAAGAACAGCTCATGATGGTTAACAATAACTTATGAAGGCTGACAATAAATTGTGGTGGTTGACAATAAATTATGGTTAACAATAAATCATGATGGTTAACAATACATTGTGATAGTTGACACTAAATTGCGATGGCTGACAATAATTTGTGATGGTTTATAATAAATTGTGATGGCTGACAATAAATTGTGGTGGTTAAAAATAAATTGTGGTGGTTGACAATAAATTATGGTTAACAATAAATCATGATGGTTAACAATAAATTGTGATAGTTGGCAATAAATTGTGATGGCTGACAATAAATTGTGATGGTTGACATTAAAATTGTGATGGTTGACAATAAATCATGATGGTTGACAATAAATTGTGACAGATGACAATAAATTGTGATGGCTGACAATAAATTGTGACAATGGTGGTTGACAATAAATTGTTATATCTGACAATTAATTGTAGTGGTTGACAATTAACTGTGGTGGTTGACAATAAATTGTCGTGGTTGACAATAAATCAAGATGGCTGACAATTGTGACCCTTTAGACATTATATCATAGTCAATTAGCTGTCAAAACATTTGTTAAAAACTATTTAATTAAGTGCAAATACCACTAAAAACCTTCACAGGTAACTCAATATGGCGCTTTTGACAAAGTCGTAAAAACTCGACAGGCATAATTTTGATATCGAAAACAAGAGGGCTAAAATGGCCCTGAATAATCAATGTAGTGGGTGGGGAGATGGCCATCTTTGACCCCATGGACTTCAAATGAGCAAACTTGATTGTCCAGGTGATAGCGATCATTACTAATAACAAGAGGGCCATGCCTAAATGGGTGTCACTCAAACATCAAATCAACATGTAGCTTTTTTTTTATCGAATCAACATGCTTTAGGCTATTTTTAATCACACAAAGTCACCATTGAGTATATATATGCTCAGGTGAGCTAAAACACAACAGGGTGTCAGTTTCAACTCAGTTTTATGCACTGTATACAAAAGATTTATATTATCAAATCTATTATGATGACAGGGATGGATGTCCTATAGCTGATAGCATTAACAAAACTTTGGTAACAACTGTCCGCCCACTGGCAGCTATATATTTTGATGAATCAAACCAGTTTGAACAAACTTGGTAGAAGGGCACCTAAACATCATTTCTGTGAAATTATTTTAAAATCCATCAAGCGGTTTCAAACAAGAAAATTTCTTACTAGTAAGTTTAATTCCACATAGAAATATAGCAAAAATTGGCCTCGCCTCCTGGTGGCCATGTTTTTTGACGAATCAACCTGGCTTGGACAATTTTGGTAGAGTGTCACCAAAACATAATTTCTGTGAAATTATTTTGGAATCCACCAAGCGGTTTCTGACGAGACGATATTTTAACTTTTCCATATAGAAAGCCCTTTCCCCTGGCGGCCATGATTTTTGACGATTCAACCCGGCTTGAACAATCTTGGTAGTGTTACCTCAAACAGAGATTATTTTGAAATCCATCAAGTGGTTTCAGACGTGAAGAATTTTTCCATATACTTTAGAAATAAGCCCCAGCCCTTGGCGGCCATGTTTTTTTTATGAATCAACCTGGCCTGAACAATCTTGGAAGAGGCCAACCCAAAACAAACATCATTTCTATAAAATTATTTTGAAATGGAACAAGTGGTTTCAGACAAGAAGATTTTTAAACGTTTTCTGATACTATTTACTGCCCCACTTCCTGGCGGCCATGATTTTTGACAAATCAACCCGGCTTGAACAATCTTTGTAAAATATCACCCAAACATCATTTCTGTGAAATTAGTTTGAAATCCATCGAGCGGTTTCAGACAAGAAGTTTTTTTAAGTTTTCCATATAGAAATATAGCAAAAATAAGCCCCACCCGGACTAGCAGGCATGTTTTTTGAAGACTCAACCCGGCTTGAACAATCTCAGTAGAGGGTTATCAAAACATCATTTATGTAAAATTATTTGAAATCCATCAAGCGGTTTCAGATAAGAAGATTTTTTTAAGTTTTCCATATAGAAATACTGTATATGTATAGCAAAAATAAGCCCCGCTCCCTGGCGGCCATGTTCTTTGACGAATCAACCCGGCTTCACTGAAATCAAGCCAGTATTAGAGAAAAAGATTTTTAAAATTGTCCAGCTTGTTTCCTTAGGGTTGCCATGGCAACCAGAGTTCTACATGGATTTCCATAATTTGAACAATCTTGAGAGAAGACCACCCAAGGATCATTCCTGTGAAGTTTCGTCAGAATTGACCATGGCAAGCAGTTTCAGAGGAGAAGTCATTTAAAGCAATTTTGGACAGACGGACGCATACACGGACGAAGGGTGATCATAATAGCTCACCCTTGAGCACGAACTTGAGCACTTCGTGCTCAGGTGATTGAGCACTTCATGCTCGGGTGAGCTAATAAACAACAAGAGGCCCTGTGGCTGCTCTACATGCTAAAATGGCTCTGATA
This sequence comes from Cyrtodaria siliqua, assembly GCA_037043455.1. NCBI lineage: Eukaryota > Metazoa > Mollusca > Bivalvia > Adapedonta > Hiatellidae > Cyrtodaria > Cyrtodaria siliqua. The sequence continues at coordinate 218,221 of JAWPHD010002696.1, forward strand.
TCAAAGGGTTTCATCATTAAATTCCCTTTAATACTTTACAAGTGCAAAACACAACAACTCCAGATCCCACAACCGAAATTTAAACCCATGACACCATGCTAACAATTTAAAAAAAAATGTAAGTAAAAAAAATATAATGACGCATTGACCCAATTTTAACAAATTTGAAAAACATTCACCTAAAGATCATCCATGTGAAGTTTTGTCAAAATTGATCAAGCAGTTTCTGAGAGGATTTTTTTAAAGATATTCCCTATATAACTCTATGTAAAACTGTGACCCCTGGGTGGGAACAGATATGACGCCAGGGTCACCATTTGAATGAACTTGGTAGAGGGCCTATGCTAATAGTAAATGCAAACTATTGGTAAACTGTATGCAAAATATTAAACTTCTGGCTCTTGTAGTTTCAGAGTCTAAGAAGATTTTTTAAGTTTTTCCCAATAAGCCGACATACATGCCAAATTTTCCGGCATCACATCAGGGAGATTGGACTTCCAAATCAGGGAGATTTGCAAAAAGCCTTGAAACCGTCACATTTTTTCAAATACTGTATACAAATGTTGACAACTGTTACTTTATTTATAATTTTATTTTAAATTTCATTATAGTGATAATGAAGTAGATGAAAACAAATAACGGTATATGCATAAACTATTAATTTTTAATAATTTTGGTCACACACACAATAATGAACATTACATTTTATTGTTTTATATATTACCCTCACCCGCTTACAATGTTACATAACATCTAACAATGTTACACATAGCATTTCTTTGCAATGTCACACAACATTAATTTCATTTGATAACGTAACCTTACAGTTACACAACATCTTATAATTTGACACAAAGTATTTCTGTACAATGTTACATTCATATTTCTTCTTTTTCGACGGCGTTGTATTTCCCGACGAATTAAACAGACGTTTAGACATGGTGCTTGTACGAACGACGAAACACGTTTGAGACAGAACATGCTTAAAATTTAACTATATATGGCCTGACATGCACTGTAGTGCAATTAAAATCAATTAACACTTAATTCAAGACCGAAAACAATTGACAAAACATCATTAAACTTAACGAATGTCGGCAAAATCCTTCTCAACTTAGAATAAAGCAAGCTGATGCAATCAACCCCTTGTGATTGCTGTAGTTAACACTCATTGTCGGCATCGCATATTCTTCAATTAATTAATATAATAATTAATAATTATATTCTTCAATTAATAATGTACCTACTTCAAATGTTTTCATAACAACGTGTTAATTATTCTAATTTGTTGAGCCTGCCTGGTTTGTTTACATGGTCAACTTTCAATAAATCTCGTCGTGTGCCGCTTAATGCGATTTCATTGGTTGGTTGCATTATCGTAACCCCGCCTTGAACGATCAGACAAGCGACAATTGTAACCTCATTGTTAGACACGCTTTGGACACATGCTGAGTATTGCAAATTGCAGACAATCAACTATACTAGGCAAATAATTGATTTCCGGGAGGTTTTGAGCGGCTTCCGTGTGATCGGGAGATCAAAGGAAATCCGGGAGACTCCCGGAGAATGCGGGGATTTGGCATGTATGAGTCTATGTAAAACATGTGAACCCTGGGGCAGGACCAAATATGACCCAAGGGTCACCATATGAATGGGCATGGTAGAACACACCATAAGCTTTTAGTAAATGCAAAATATTAAACCTCTGGCTCTTGTAATTTCAGAGCAGAAGATTTTATGAGTTTTTCCATATACAAGTCTATGTAAAACTTGTGAACCCTCAGGCGGGGCCAAATGAGATCCAGGGTCACCATGTAAACAAGCACGGTAAAAAACGCCATAAGCTTATAGTAAATGCAAAATATTAAACCTCTGGCTCCTGTAATTTCAGAGCAGAAGATTTTATGAGTTTTTCCATATACAAGTCTATGTAAAACTTGTGAACCCTCAGGCGGGGCCAAATGAGATCCAGGGTCACCATATAAACAAGCACGGTAGAAAACGCCATAAGCTTATATAGTAAATGCAAAATATTAAACCTCTGGCTCTTGTAATTTCAGAGCAAAAGATTTTATGAGTTTTTCCATATACCATGTATACAAGTCTATGTAAAACTTGTGAACCCTCAGGCGGGGCCAAATGAGATCCAGGGTCACCATATAAACAAGCACGGTAAAAAAACGCCATAAGCTTATAGTAAATGCAAAATATTAAACCTCTGTCTCTTGTAATTTCAGAGCAGAAGATTTTATGAGTTTTTCCATATACAAGTCTATGTAAAACTTGTGAACCCTCAGACGGGGCCAAATGAGAGTCAGGGTCACCATTAAACAAGCACGGTAGAAAACGCCATAAGCTTATAGTAAATGCAAAATATTAAACCCCTGTCTCTTGCAGTTTCAAAGAAGAAGATTGTTTAAGGTTTTCCCCATATAAGTCTATGTAAAACATGTGACCGCTCATCCGAGTCATCGTCGGAACCCACGTGTAATTGATTACGTTATCACTCCATTGTGATGAATGAAGAGTAACGGAATGCACTCGAACGTGGGTACCGACGATGGTGACCGCTGGCTGGAGCCAAATGTGACCCCACTGGGTCACTATTTGAACAAGGTTGGTAGAGGATCCAGCTGAGAGAACATGGCCATTTCTGAACAGGGATCTTCATTTGAATCAAATTGATAGTCTATAGGCCTTGGCGATCATTTTAAAAGATGGACGACAACAGACGAAGAGTGATCAATAGATCAACTTGAGCCTTAGGCTTGGGTGATCCAAACCAGAAGAGTGTTCCACGGAACACATATTTGTGTCGCCTGCCGTGTGCTTATTTCAGCAAGTACAATCTAACTATAAAGTTTGAAGACAGGGGTGCAAACCTTCATGAATTACGAAGCCAATTTTTGTTTCAATTGTTAACGTTTATGAAAAGGGGCATAACTCTGCATTGGATAATTGATAAGGAGGAACTGTATAAAGTTGCATGACCCTAGGTCAATGTTTTTTCAAGTCATGAGCTAGGTTAAGTTGCAGGTTAGATGTGTATGAAAAGGGCCATAACTCTGCCAAAATGAAAGTCAGAGTTATTGCACATGTCAATGGCATTGAATAATTTATAAAGGGGAACTGTATAAAGTTTTATGACAATAGGTCAATATTTTGCCAAGTTATGAGCCAGGTTAGGTTGCAGGTTTAAGTTTTATGAAAAGGGGCATATCTCTGCCAAAGTGAAGATCGAAGTTATTAGACATGTGTAACAACATTTCTTTGGGTAAGATGAAAATGGGTGTGAAGTTTCATGATCATAGGTCAAATACTTAGTTATGGTCAGTTATGAGCTTGGTTAGGTTGCAGGTTATGAAAAGGGGCATAACCCAGCCAAAATGGTCATTGGTAACAACACTAATTTGGTTAAGATGAATAAGTGTATGAAGTTTCATATTGGTCAAACAGGTTTTAAGTTATGGCCTGTTATGAGCTTGGTTAGGTTGCCGGTTAAAGTTTTATGAAAAGGCACATAACTCTGCCAAAATGAGAGTCAGAGTTATTGGACATGTTTAACGACATTCCATGAGGTATTTATTTGTTGTATTTATGGTGTTTTATGTCATTTTCAACACAGGTAGGTTATATATGACAGTCGATTTTTTGTGGTGGAGGCAGACCACCCACTTTTCCTGGGTAGAAAATTATGTATTTATGTTGTTTTATGTCATTTTCAACACAGGTAAGGTTATATATGACAGTCGATTTTTTGTGGTGGAGGCAGACCACCCACTTTTCCTGGGTAGAACCAGTACTGTACACCTCCCGCCATCCGTATGTATCAACACTTCCTCACTTACAAGTCAAGCTCCCAGTGGAATTCGAACCCGCAGAGGTGAGAGGCGAACGTTAACAACGCAACATTGTTAAACATTCGGCCATGGAAACGCTCCAAGATAAAGATGCGTGTGAAGTTTCATGAAATGTATTTCAAATACTTTTCAAGTTATGGCCAAGGTTAGGTCACAGATTAACATGCGACTGATGACGATGGATGATGGACAGACGCAGGCAACACAAAAATAAAATAATGAACAACCTGGTGGAGTTTAGTGAAAATCCTCAAGTAGCGAAGACATAAAGAAAAAAAAATATTGTCAAAATCGATCTTGTTGTTCTGGAGAAGATTTTTTAAGGTTTTGGCTATTTTTAACAACATCGGCCCATCTTGAATGTCGGATTGACCGAACAAAGGTCCCAGCCAATTGAGCTTGCGGACAATGAAACATGATCATATGACATACCTGATTTTTTAGTTCGCTTTAAAGCTTTCGACTTGTTTTTCCTCTGCTTCCAGTCGTAATCTTTGTTCACGAACTTCTCCGACTGTGTTGGACTTTTGCTCTCCGTTTCTGGTTTGTCCACAACATGTTTTCCTTGTGGAAATGGTTTTGAAATGGCAACATCCTGATGGCCAATAACTTCAAAGTCTTTGATTAAACTTTCATTTGAGCTTCGTTTAGAGGACGAACGATTTTCACAAACTGAATCATAAATTTTGTCATCCAATGCTTCATCTGCCAGAGCTGTGGTCTGTTCGTTTTCCTGCTTACTTTGATCTATATGTCTGTGTTTTAATAATTCATTCAACTGTGGATTACTCCAGTTATTCTGTGAGTGAGCAATTCCATCAGGTTTCTTGGTTGGATCAATCAGCCCCGACATGGTTTCTGTTCTTAGACACGTTAGATCAGATCTACATGCACCAGCCGGAATATCTTCAGGTCTTGACAATTTCTCTGCGTTTTCCTGTTCTGAAATTCTAAACTTTGGACCATCAGGAAATTGAGAACTTTCTTCAAGTATCGGTTTTGCAAAGCAATAAACTGACACTGGAGATTTGGGCCGACCTGGTGTTCTATCATGCGCTGATATGATTGGTTCGGTTACATTCAAATTTGACTTTTTGTCATGAATGTTTGAATCATGCTTTGCAATTAGATCTTTCACTTTATTCTGTGCTACAGGGACATCATCTCGGTTACCTGAAGAGTGTTCACTCATAACTTTATGTTCTGGTACACTTTCGCTCTTCCGCCCAATAGCTATGTTTTGCCTGTCATTGTTTTCACTTGTGATTGGATTTGCAGTTGGCTGATATGCGTTGTACACTTCCTGCTCACCAGCTTGTTCTTTTCTGGATTCATTCTGAATTGTTTTAACATTGGTACCAACCCCAGACTGTCCAGACACAGCCGACACATCATCAGAGTAAGTATGCCTACCAGTTGCCACGGACACTGGTCTGCTAACTTGTTCCACGTCTCTCACTATTGTGCCTGTAGAGATGGCATCAAAGTAAAGGTCATCATCTATATCAGACATTGTGTGGGGTCAGACGATCGTTTTCTGAAATTTATGAAATGATACAGATCTATTACCCCGCTACATATATATATATATAATGGACTGTTCTTTCTTTGAATTAAGACCATTCCATTTATGTGACAAAGGGTGCTTTGGGGAAAATGACTGATCAGTGGCCAGACATTGCAAACCCCGACCAGACTGCGAGTTAATCGCAGGCTGATCTGGGTTTACAATGGACGCAAAGGCTAATGTATTCGTGCTAAGTGGGTTAAGGGTTAAATACATCAATATAACTATATTAGCAAGTTGTTAAAATACCAATGTTAATTTCTAGGGAATGTTTTTCCACGTTAAAAACTTGAAAACTTTTTTCGGTAAATAAAATTAATCTTCTGAACATTTTTCCCCCATATCCAGCATGTAAGATATGTATTCCCTCATTTAAAATGGCCAATATAGAGTAAATACTGTTAAAAAAAGCTTACTTTTTTAGGATTTATAATAAGGCTCAGTCATCAAAATACATGTTTTTATCTTTCATGTTTATGCTCCAAATAGTACATTACAATTTTATTTATTTGTTATTTTTTCGGCAATGTAAACATTATTAATCGTATATGATATTTCACTGGAATGGATTAAGTGGTTTCGGAGGAGATGTCGTTTGAAATCTCTTTAAATTTGACCTAATTTTAGCCATGGTGGCCATTTTGGATGACTGACGGCTGCAAAAAACATAAATCTGAGGAGGACTATCCCAAAGATCATTGTGATTAAGTGTCATCAAAATCCTTCAACCGGTTTCAGAGAAGATGTCATTTTTAGCCTTTTCTTATATAACTCTATGTAAACTTTGGGTTGACGTGGTGGCCATTTTGATTATTGACAATAATGAAAAACACAAACTTGACAGGAGGCCAACCCGAGGAACATGTTTATGATATTTCACAAGAATGGAATAAGTGTTTTTCGGAGGACATGTTGTTTGAAATTTCCTTAAATTTGACCTAGTTTTAGCCATGGTGGCCATCTTGGATGACTGGCAGACGCAAAAAACATAAATCTGAGAGGCACTATCCCAAATATCATGGTGATTAAGTTTCATCAAAATCCTTCAAGAGGTTTCAGAGAAAATGTCATTATCAACCTTTTCCTATATAACTAACTCTATGTAAATTTTGGGTCGCTGTGGTGGCCATTTTGATTATTCGACAATAACGAAAAACACAAACTTGATAGAGGCCAACCCAAGGAACATGTATATGATATTTCACAAGAATGGAATAAGTGGTTTTGGAGGAGATGTCTTTTGAAATTTCCTTAAATTTGACCTAGTTTTAGCCATGGTGGCCATCTTGGATGACTGTCAGCCGCAAAAAACATAAATCTGAGAGGCACAATCCCAAATATCATGGTGATTAAGTTTCATCAAAATCCTTCAAGCGGTTTCAGAGAAACTGTCATTATCAACCTTTTCCTATATCATTAACTCTATGTAAATTTTGGGTCGCTGTGGTGGCCATTTTGATTAATCGACAATAACGAAAAACACAAACTTTATAGAGGCCAACCCAATGAACATGTATATGATATTTCACAATAATGGAATAAGCGGTTTCGTCGGAGATGTCGTTTGAAATTTTCTTAAATTTGACCTAGTTTTAGCCATGGTGGCCATCTTGGATGACTGGCAGCCATGAAAAACACAAATTGAGAGGGGCCCTCCCAAGTAACATTGTGATGAAGTTTCATCAAAATCCTTCAACCGGTTTCAGAGGAGATGTTGATTTTATAAAATTGCTAACAGACAGACGGACGGACGGACAGACGAAAAGTGATCGCATAAGCTCGCCTGGCCTTTGGCCAGTAGAGCCAACAATGGAATTTATATTTTGGGGATATATGACATTTATTTAATGATTCAACAAAATGTCATTGTATATATAAAAAAAATCTTCACCCCACAGAAGTACCAGTAGGTCAAGGTCATGGATGAAACACCTGTGTCAAAAGGATGCGTTACCCAAGATATAACGTTACCCAAGATATAACGATGTCAGAAAAAAATGTTTTGTCTTTCAAATGCTTGTATATATATAAAGCACATCAGTGCTTGTACATGGCACGTCACAGTGCTAGCACATGGCACATCACAGTGCTTGTACACGGCACATTGCAGTGCTTGTACATGGCAGATCACCATGCCCGTATACACATCACAGTGCTTGTACATGGTACATGTACATCACAGTGATTTTACATGGCACATCACAGTGCTTGTACATGGCACATAACAGTTCTTGTACATGACACATCGCAGAGCCTGTAAATGGCACATCAACAGGCTTGTACATGACACATCGCAGTGCTTGTACATGGCACATCAGTGCTAGTACATAGCACATTACAGTGCTAGTACATGGCACATTAGTGCTAGTACATGGCACATCAGTGCTAGTACATGGCACATTACAGTGCTTGTACACATCAATGCTAGAACATGGACATTACAGTGCTAGTGCATGGCACATCACAGTGCTTGTATATGGCACATCACAGTGCTAGTACATGGCACATCACAGTGCTAGTACATTGCAAATCACAGTGCTAGTACATGGCACATCACAGTGCTAGTACATGGCACATCACAGTGCTAGTACATGGCACATAACAGTGCTAGTACATGGCACATCGCAGTGCTAGTACATGACACATCAGTGCTAGTACATGGCACATCACAGTGCTTGTACATGACACATCACACTGCTTGTACATGGCACATCACAGTGCTAGTACATGGCACATCACAGTGCTTGTACATGGCACATCACAGTGCTTGCACATGGCACATCAGTGCTAGTACATGGCACATCACAGTGCTTGTACATGGCACATCAGTGCTAGTACATGGCACATCACAGTGCTTGTACATGGCACATCAGTGCTAGTACATGGCACATCAACATGCTTGTACATGACACATAGCAGTGCTTGTACATGGCACATCAGTGCTAGTACATGGCACATCACAGTGCTTGTACATGGCACATCAGTGCTTGTACATGGCACATCACAGTTCTAGTACATGGCACATCAGTGCAAGTACATGGCACATTACAGTACTTGTACTTGATAAATCACAGTGCTTGTACACGACACATCACGGTGCTTGTACATGGCAAATTGGAGTGCTTGTATATGCCACATCACCGTTCTTGTACATGGGACATCACCGTGCTCGTAAATGACACATCACAATGCTTGTACATGTCACATCACAGTGCTTGTACACGGCACATTGAAGTGTTTGTACCTGGCACATTGCAGTGATTGTACATGGCACATCACAGTGCTAGTACCTGGCACCTTATTTGTAGATATTTTTATCTTTATACGTTTACATTATTTTTAATTACTACTTCATTCCTCCATGCTTCATCGGTTTTTGTGCACAATATGACCTATTTATGTGTTGACGTGCCGTAAAAGACCATTCATTCATTCATTGTACCTGGCACATCACAGTGCTTGTACCTGGCACATCTAAGTGCTTGTACCTGGCACATCGCAGAGCTTGTACCCGACACATCACAGTGTTTGTCCATGACACATTGCAGTGCTTGTACATGGCACATCACCTTGCTTGTACATGGCACATCAGTGCTTGTACATGGCAAATCAGTGATTGAACATGGCACATTGCAGTACTCATACATGGCACATCACAGTGCTTGTACATGGCACATCAAAGATATTGTACCTGGCACATCACACTGCTTGTACATGACACATCAAAGTGCTTGTACATTGTACATTGTACATCACAGTGCCTGTATATAGCACATCACAGTGCTCATACCTGGTACATCGCAGTGCTTGTACATGGCACATCACAGTTCTCATACATGGCATATCACAGCACTTGTACATGGAACACTGTGTCACAGTGATTGTACATGGCACATCACTGTGTTTGTACATGGCACATCACAGAGCTTTTACATGTTGGCACATCACAGTGCTCATTCATGACACATCACAGTGCTCGTACCTGGCACATCACAGTGCTCGTACATGACACATCGAGTGCTTGTACCTGACACATCGAGTGCTCGTACCTGGCACATCACAGTGCTCACACATGACACATCGAGTGCTCGTACCTGGCACATCACAGTGCTCAAACATGGCAAATCACAGAGCTTGTACATGGCACATCACAGAGCTTGTACATGGACATCGCAGTCCTTGTACATGGCACATAACTGTACCCATATACACATCACAGTGCTAGTACACGGCAATCACATACCCGTATACACATCACCGTCTTAGTACATGTCACATCACAGTGCTTGTACCTGGCACATCACATTATTTGTACATGGCAAATCACAGTGCTAGTATATGTCACATCACAGTGCTTGTACATGGTGCATTGCAGTGCTTGTACATGGCACATCACAGTGCTCATACATGGCACATCACAGTGCTTGTACATGACACATCACAGTGATTGTACATGGCACATCAAAGTCCTTGTACATGACACATCACAGTGCTTGTACAAGGCACATCACAGTGCTCATACATGACACATCACAGTGCTTGTACATGGCAAATTGCAATGTGTGTACATGGCACATCACAGTACTTGTATACATAGTCCTTGCATATATAGTAAAAAAAAAAAAAAAAAAATTGAATACAAGTTCTGAATCATTGATCTTATAACAAATAATGAAATCAATTACTCACTAATTACCGGTAATTACTCTTGAGCAGAAGTATCAACCATTAAATGAACTTTTCACTGTGAACTTTTCATTGTGAGCTACAAAATACTACAATATGTCACTGCTTTAACTATCTCCTTGTAAGTATATGTATAGAATATTCATGTTTGATTCAAGTGGATTAAACAAAACTGCCTCTGTATGCCCAGTAATTAACAGTATTACAAGTCATTCAGGTTTCGCATTCAGTGAAGATATTGGTCAATACTTCAGACACTTGAATATGTAAACTAGCATAGCCTAGATGCAAGTCATAATATTTTATATAAAATAATGTTACATTATGTGGCCAGTCTTCTTTCAACTTCATATACAATGTTTTCCCTAATACTAGTGTTCGGGTGCTATGTAAGATGCAAACAGGGTGCCTTTATAAAATTAGAGTAAAAAAATATTAGGGTTATATAAAAGATCGAAAAACTAATGAATTTATTTTTTAAAAGGGCTGAGGGCAGTGGGGAGGGAAGGATGGTGGGGAGGGAGGGCAGTGGGGAGGGAGGGCACTGAGGGAGGTGGGGAGGGAGGGAGGGCAGTGGGGAGGGAGGGAGGGAGGTAGGGGAGGGAGGGAGGTGGGGAGGGAGGGCAGTGGGGAGGGAGGAGGTGGGAGGGAGGGCAGTGGGGAGGGAGGGAGGTGGGGAGGGCAGTGAGGAGGGAGGGAGGGCAGTGGGGAGGGAGGGAGGTGGGGAGGGAGGACAGTGGGGAGGGAGGGAGGTGGGCACTTCTTTTAGGTATGAAACCACTAATTATTTTCCCCATAGACACCAATGTTAAAGTGTCACATATTAATGATTTGCTGCAAAACTCAAGTATGGATAATGCAGCAGTGTAATGTTCATATAGAAAACCAATTTTCCACTTGAAAAAGTCACCAGAAAAGGTGGGCTCACAAGACATGTAAGAAAGTTCTTGTTTGTTTACTAAACAGGTCAACGGTATGTACCAGCTGTTTTCATTGACTGACTATTTTCATTGCTCACAAAGTGTAAGCACAGAGTCGAAATTTCGAAATGTTGATCCAGTAAAACCTATTAATACGCTTCTTATACATACAACCACAAAATCGAATAGAAATGGGCAGTTTTCCCCTACTTATAATGCCCATTTCCATCACAAAAGGAGGGATTACTTTTTATTACAGGAACTACATTCGACTACACCTCGGAGGTTTACATGTAATTAGTGGTGGTAAACCTTTAGGGTAGGCCCTACTATTAGGGGAAATACTGTAGCTTCAGAAGCTGAATCATTATTAACTGATTTGCTAGACAAGTTAGTCTAAAATTAATTTAAATAATAACACCTAAATCTATTACCAGACAAGAAGCTAGTCTACAAAGAAACCTATTATAATCTTCAGTTCCTCTAAAAAGTAGCAGGAAATACCTGTTGTAAAACATTACTTCACATAATACTATAAGCCTAGACTGTCAATATAATACACAATGGTATGTATAATAATAATAAAGCATTATTACTTTATCATGTTTATAAACAATTGAATTACTTCAAAAATTATCTGTATGCCAATTGATATGTTGATAAATTTGATTGGTATTAATGTTCCCCAGCTATTTCTTTTTTTTAACTTAGGTAAGCAGTGCACTTGTGTGGACTGGTACTATTTGAAGATTGTTTTTTCTTTACTAATTTGAGAATTAACGTACATTTGACAACCTTGAATTGCCTACACTGTAAAATAAAATAAGAAACAAGTGTTGACCCTTAACCCCCACCCCCTCTGGCTTCAGTTTTTATTGCATTTTTGGGCTTTTCTTTTTTTCTTCTTTTTTCAAATTGATGTATAGGCCCGGGCCTATATGGCCTAATAATAAATTGAAAATCCCACACCAGAGGTAGAGTTGACCAGGTCAAGTTGCACATCATCTGAATTTCAAAGGGCAGCCCTTCAGAAAATCTCACCCTCTGGGTCAGAATTTCAGATTCAGCAGAGCCCTCGCATGAGCAGAGCTTTCCTATACTTTGCTCTAGGGATGGGTATCGTTGAAAATAATGCATCGCAATATAGTGTGATATGGCTACACTGTATTGCAAAAAGTATCACAATATATTAATTATTTCAACATTGTGCGTGTAATATCATGGCAAAGATGTCTAACAAGGTTAGTAGGTTGCATGTATTAGGAAGTTAAACCTAGAAACTAGAAAACATAAACTTACTTAATTGTTCAACTAATTATAAGCAACACTATAAACAGCAGTATTAAAAGTACAGTTGCACAACTACCAGTTTTTCTACAGAAACAGCGTGACATGTTCGCTCTGGGGCCCACAGTATTATATAACGATCTAATTGCAAATGCCAATCAGTCTTAATTATTTATACACCATTTATGGAAGATCAGTTACTGATCTTGAGTATTGGTCGAAGTTAAAGGAATTAAGAAATCTAAAGGGTAAATGAATGTAGTTTACTATTTCTTTTATCTTTGAAAGCATGTGACGCTGTTTTAATAATGCGCTTCGGAGCATGTTGTACTTGATATCGTTGGTAACCTGCTATAAATACATGACTTCACAGTAGAAACTAGTGTTGTTCCGAATAATCAATCAGTTTTATAAGCCTTTAGTTTGATTAATCAATTAAACTTTTTCATGACCGACTTTACTCGATTATTTCATTCTCTTATACTAAAATGTCAATTTTGCAACAAGTACTACCAGTAATCACATATGACATCTCTAGGGCGTATCACAACTTATAATTCAAATAAATACTGGTCAGTTTTATTCAGCTGCTTTATTACTAGAACATATGTAAAATGTGTTTGAACTTTTCTTTATTATAGTCTTGAAAAAGGATTACACTTGTGTCATATTTAGAAGCCATGTTTAATCGATTAATGATCGAACATTGGTCAGTTAAATATTCTGATGATAGATCATCAATTTTCAGAACCAGTCTGATCTTAAAATAAATAATATAAAAATAAGTATTTTGTCACTGACTTTTTGCGACAACAAATGAGTTTTTTAACTGCCTGATCACATCCTAAAATTACGCACAATACCGAGCGTATCAGTACAGAGGCTATCGGTACAGAGGTAGAGCATATTGTAATACATATTCATAACTTTTACATGACATCATCAAAATAATTTGACCAATCAGTGATCAATAAAATAAAACACCTCCACATTCAGGTAGGGGGTAAACTCGGTGTTTATCATTGGTGCTCATCTGACTTTAGCCCTTTATAAAACTAGTTTGTAGTGATAATTATATTAAAAGCTTTGTTTTTTGTGTACATCTATGTATTTTCTTTTGGTGTTGTCTGATATTAAAACACCAATATATACATTTAATTTAAATCATGGTGTAATATTTTCATTTTTCATATCACGCATATAATATATATAGAGATTGTGGATCAAGTCCGAGTAAACCCCTTTATTTTCACCTACTGAATATCTCAACCTACCGGAAGTTGACCGGATGCGAAAGTTATGAATTATTTATAACTTGTGTATATCGTAACATACCGGTATACCGGTATATATATACCTCACACCACTACTTTGCTCAACTCAAGACAATTTTTATTGTGTCTTTAAGAAATAAATGCTTTCAATCATAAATTATTTATGTTCATGCGAGATTACCTCAGGCTCAAACTTATCTGGGAGTTTAGTCTAATTTTTAAGTTGGCAGCATATTTTAATTGTATTCAATTCTATTTTATTTAGCCTTAAACTTCTTGTTGAAGTTCAGGTAAATTCAGGTTTTATATAAATATCTCCACATACTGTACGCACCATACATAATATATGCCTTATGTCATTTAAATCAAGATTATCAATGCTTTATGTGTCTTCAAAAAAAACTAACAAGACGTCACACAATCGTCACTATAAATAAAATTGTTACCATAAAACCAGGATTCAGGAAGTTGACAAAGTCCTCCATTTTGAATGTCACGTGATCGGTATCGCATTACGGGGTCGCGTCAAAAATGTGCAAAATAATTTTAGAAAAAAATACTTCATGTTAGATCTAGTACATACAACTTGTTTCAGTAACATGTCATTTATACATTATTGTATGGTTTAACTTTAAAAAGATATTTAAAAAAGGCCTTCGTTGTATATAAAAGCAGAAACAAAACGACATTTTCTGAGATAACCCCTAAAGGTCACTCCTATAAGCTGGTTTCCTGCCAAGATTATTTCATCATTTGCAAGAAACTAACTTTACTGTAGAGCAGAAAACCAACTTACTTTCACGTTTTGCTGTCGGTCGAGAACACACCATGTAAGTTATTCAAAGATTGAAACGGTTTACTAGACAGGTAAACTACAAAACGACAGTCTAGGCCCGAATCCAGTAACAAATCTGTTTAAATAGTGTATTAAATTGAGTTGTCATAGAGTGTTTACAGTATAAACCTACATACCAGACATGGACATTTCGGACCATGGACGTTTCGTACCATCATTGGTATCAACATGCAAACATTTTGAAACACAATTATTAAATAGACCTGAGAATCAAGGTTCTTATGGTAGTATGTACCTACCATAGAGCCATGATTCCTTGTATCAAAATTGTCAGCAGGACCCGTGCAAAACCCCATACATCATACATGTGATATTTTCAGGACCTCAATCTGGGTGTTGACTGATTTTTTGAAGGGAGAAATCTGGGAGTTTTTTTAGTCATAAATGTTAGCGGGCACAGGGTATTTTTTTACCCAAATAGTATAAATGAATGCTAAAAATACAGTTTTAAAATATTTTTTACCAACTTATTTTAGAAAAGGGAGATAGTCATAACATTAATTTCATTAAAAAATATCCTATTTTCATGCTTTTGAATTATTTGGGCAATTCACTGCGCCCGGCGTCATTGTCCACTAGTAATCACTTTTTCGGTTATGGCGGCGATTACCGTAAAAAGTAATAAAAATCCACAAAGTAAACTTTCGCGAAAGTCGTAAAACAATACGGACGAGCAAAGCTCGACAAACAAGACACAGAGCTTCGCGCAAAACCCCGAAATTAAACAACACACATTTATATTATCACTAAGCATCGCGCAGCGAAGCCCCAAATTATTCATATTTACGACATTATGTCGACCGCATTCTTCATGTCCGGAGTTTACATCGTCCGGCCTGCTTCATGTTTTTCAGAAGGGCGTATGGAACGCGGATTCAGACTTGCATCAATAAGAGTATAAATGTAAATTTCTTACTTTTTTCTTGTGAGAAGCAGCATATGACGTCAAGACTTGAGATGGGGTAACTGGTGCATCAGCGACTGACGTTAAATATGACATCATGCGATATGTTAAACATGACGTCATGCGATATTGTAAACATGACGTCAACGGTCATGTGCGTGGACATGTGCTAATTGCTTTGGTCTACAATATTTGCCAGTCTGGCAATGGGGAAGGGGATGTGGGTATTTTCAGATACACATCTGTGACAGTTTACTTACCTAATTAATTCTAAAATGTAATAAAAATTACGGAGGATCATGCCTCCATGCCCCCAACCATAGGCCTATGCTGTCATTTGGGCCTAGCTATGCAGTGTTCGACACTAACTTTTTGGACCAACTAGCCCCCGGGCTAGTTGGTTTGGAATTTCACTAGCCCCCCTTAATTTCTACTAGCCCTGCTACCAACGGTACCAAATCCTCATTGTATATTGATTTGACGGGGTTGGTTATAAAATCACAACACAAATCAGATTCAAAATTTGTGACATCGCTGACAGCACCCTCCTTCACAATAACCTGATCTCGTGGCAGTCTGCACCTCTGTTAAGAAAAGTAACATACTGTGATGATTATTATATTAATTTATTATAGTATTTCTGAACAATGTACATGAGAAACACAGAAATTAGAAATTATTATGATAGAGTTTTTTGTTTTTTGGCTGGTGGAGAAAGCCCCAAAAATCGATCTATGTTTGCACCGTTTATAGCACGTTCATAATTCGCGGCATTCTCCGACGGAAGCGGAAACAACTGCTGAAATCGTGGTCATAAAAACGCTTGAGAAAAGCTGTCTAGTTTATAAGGCGTAGTTACAAGCGTTTGTGTGATTCGGTATCGGGCTGGTATCACGCGGTAAACGAAAGCAAAAAGAAAACAAATGTCGTTTTACGCGTACTAGTAGAGCAACAGTTTTAAGCGAGAATCTGCGGAACATTAATGATTAACAGTGCTTGAGATTTTATTTATATAATGCCAACGCAAATTGGGTACGTGTTTGTTCTATAATCTACTAGCCAATCGGGCTAGCTAGACGATCGTACGTGCTAGCCCGACGCTTACTTTTACTAGCCCCGGGCTAGCGTTAGTGTCGAACACTGCTATGTTACTGTACATGTAGTCCGGAGTAAACTTATGTAATTCATGATAAATTAATAATTACAAACTATTGAGCTTCGCCCAAAGCGAAGGCCCGAACATTAAATAAAACAATAATATTTTGGTAACCTTCGCAAAGCGAAGCCCACAGACCATGATTCGTCCTGATCTTCAATTTCGTAGCTGACCTTAGTTGACATATTCGCACGAAGCGAGACCCCGAACATTAAACAAATTCATAGATCACATACTGAAATAAGCTTCGAGAAGCGGAGCCCCAAATCGCTTACAAATTCATATGTTTTAACAATTTTATGACAGTGTGGTAAACATGGTGAAATGGTGCTGTAAAAACGCCAAAATAATGCCGAGCGCAGCGAGGTATATAACAACAGTTTAACAAGATGTTTAATTATTTACAGTTGTAGTCCTCGTCATCCAAACACACACAAGATGATTGCGAGCGCAAACGAGCGTCTGGTCTCAATTTCATTAAAATGTTTAAAAGGAATATTTTAAATACCGCTTCATAATTTATAAAGGGGCTGGCGTGGCCCTATAGACAACCGCTGAACTTGAAATCAGCTGAACCCAGGGTAAAGCTTCACCATCGCCACTGAGTTTTGTCGTTGTGTTCTTCATGCAAGACGCTTTTCATTAGCCTCATCCGTCGGATGGGGTCGTAAACTGGGAGGTTTTGTATATTGGAGTCTATCCTCCAAGCACGTTAGTTTAAAGAACTATATATAAGAATATATTCGTTATAGTATGTCAGGTTCCAGATTCTTGTGTGTGATGTCCTCTCTCGAATAACGAATAATGTGTTGATGAGTCATTAAACAACATTCAATTCATACCTTACAGATTGAATTGGCTTATCCCCAAATAACAAGGGCGAACCAGAGGCTATCATCCCACCCAAAACCATCACACACCTAAAATTCGACAAGCAATGTTAGCCTATGCTTGTCAGAATTTAAGGGCCTCGCACGGGGTCATTATCATAGGATTTAGCAATTAAATGTTTTCAAAATGCACTAGAATTCACATTATGTCATGCAGAAAAGAAAAAAACTTCGGTAAGAGTAAGGATATGGGCCTATACACGTATCATTCCCCTCTCACAGGGGCGGCTCTAAATAATCTATAATGTTTTGATGAGCCGTTAATGGCATTCATGTTAAATTCTCTGATAATGATATGCATATTGAATATGACCACTCAAAATTAAATTATTTAAAACATGAAATTAAAAAACACTTTAATTTGAAATGAAATAACAGGCCTAGATATATCATATATTTAAATAAAATTGACAACATATATAAATCATTCATCCAGTTTTATTAAACCAATATAAATAATTGTGAATTTCCCACTTCGCTGTACTCTCCTTCTCCCCTAGCTTGACCCCTGAAATATTAATATTATGTTCAGAATTGTCCAACATTTTTTCCAGCAGAAATTTCTTGTTTTTTTTTTATATAATTATGAAATTTGAATGACAGTTATGATACAAACATTTAATAGCATCTAACACTATTATTTAGATACCAATTTTCATTGTTCAAAAGCCCTGAGGAATAGAAACTCCAAATGAAAATTCTACTTTCGTTTTCTCTATCCAATAATTTTCATTTTCCACGTCTATATAAATGATAGCAGTTTGTTTCAAGTTATAATCCAATTTATTACCTACATCATTAATGACTTCAACAGCATGCTGCTAGGCTAATCCTTGGATTAGATAAACTGTCTGGCGATCAAACATTACCCCTCGGGCCCCAGGTAAGACTAGTGTCAAACAACAGAGCCATGTGACAATAAACAAGTCTTGATCATCTCCACGCTTTCTTATTCTTAAGGCAAACGTTTGTATTTAAAATCAAGTAGTCTCGGCCAGCTAGACCGTATCATGCATAATGTCTTACTGGCAGATATCGGTCTGGGCAGATTAGGCCAATTAAAGCGCCCACTAGCGATTAACACAATTTCTTCGCGCGTTTTTTTCACGCGCATAAAGTCGATGTTTTCATGACGTCATGTTATAAATACACGTACAACGTCAATTGTTGATGCATCAGTTAAACTTTTTAACGTCACTTGCTGCTTCTCATAAGTTAAAAATAAGAGATTATTATTAAATTTACTTAAAAAGATGTATTCTGAAAGTCACGTTGAATCTCTCAAAATCTCTCCAAAATCGCCCAAAACGAGAGGGCGATTTTAAACGTCCTATTTTCCCCAGGCTCTGGTTCTGGATCCGTGAAGCATAGCGTAACAAAAAATCAGAAGCGGGCCGGGTGACCGAGGCTAAAAATCAAGCATCATAATGATTAACACCAAGAAACAAGTTTGCCCCAGTGAAAATGTACACTGAAATTTTACTGAAATTAATTTCACTGAAATAACAGTGAAATTTCACTGAAAGAATTGGGCAAAATAACAGTGAAATTTCAGTGAAATTTCGGTGAGATTTCACTGAAATTTCGGTGAGATTTCACTGAAATTTCGGTGAGATTTCACTAAATTTCAGTGAAATTTCACTGAAAGAAATGGGCAAAATAAAAGTGAAATCTCAGTGAATTTCACCAAAATTTCACTGAAAGAATTGGGCAAAATAAAAGTGAGTTTCAGTGAAATTTTGTTGAAATTTCACCTGAATTGGTAAAAATAACAGTGAAATCTCAGTGAAATTTCACCAAAATTTCAGTGATATTTCATTGAAAATACAACAGTTCAAGAACAATTCTTAAATTTATAATGTTTGATCTACATCACTTAGAAGACCTACATGATCATACTTGGTGAAATCTTGCATATGATACTGTATCAAATAATATCTGCAGTGCTGAAAACCATTTTTCTAGCAACAAAAAAAAACAAAGTCAAATCCGCGAAAACATCTGACAATAGGGATTTGGCTTTAAAATACAGTTTCCACTGTCTACATTTAGAAATTTCCTCTTTCAAATACAACTATTACCTGTATAAGATGCTTTGATATAATAAGTAATGTAAGTATAGTCACAAAACACTTACTTTTAATTATTAAATGGTGCAAGGAAAAACTATAGTTGTTTCAATTTCCAGTCAGAAATTCAAAAGGGTGTCATTTTATTTGCACTTTTGTCAGAATCACTGCATTTTATTTGCACTTTTGTCACAATCACACTTCTAAACCAATCAATTTATCTTCATATAAAACTTCCTACACATATCAAGGTAGCGGTCCTGTGATGTATTTTGATATAAAACAACACAATTTGCCAATTATACATTCGAAAAATCTTTAAAATTGAGTTGTTTTTTTCCAGGCTTTAATTATCTATATATATCATTTCCCCCGGGCTCCCAGCTGCATTTTCAGTAGGGTGAGTTATATGATGTACTATGTGAGCATATATCTGTCTGTCTAAATGAATAAATTTGTGTAGAGAGAGAGAGAGAGAGGTATGTCATTGAAATTTCAATCAATTATAATTCTACTGAAATTTCACTGAAATTTAATTGAAACATTTCACTGAAATTTCACCGAAATTCACTGAAATTTCACCGAAATTTCACTGAAATTTGGTGCTTTTACTGAGATTTGTCAGTATTTTCAGATTTCACTGAAATTTCACTTTTTCACTGGGGTGGGCTTTTGCAATAAAAATTGCAAACTGTTTTGAGATCGTTTTTACGGGAGTTTTTCACACAATTCCGTGGGGCTGGGAGGAGGGTTAAAATTCCGTGAGATTCTATCTCACTCCGTGAGGTATCACGTGTATGATACATTTTTTCCCGACGAGGTTTCTGCCGACATCCCGCAATGCCTGAATAAACAACTGCCGTATTTTAATAGATCAAACCTTAAATACTGCACTTGCATTCATACAACTCACCAAAGAGAAGAATGACACGCCAATCTATATACGGTTTTCGTAAGCCACTGTTAATTTCAGAAATGTTCGAAATAATCTCATTCTTGTATGACATCTCGTTCCGTATTTGGGAACTTAACCCTGACTATTGCGTTTCTTTTGTGTCAGTAAATTGTGGTGGGTTTAAGTGACTAAATACGGAAAAAGACAAAGCGAGATGTTTTGAAAGGTAAACATTTCAGAAAAAATGTTGACATTCATAAGAAAATGCCTAGATCAGCAAGATATTCTTTGGTATGGTATTTAAGTTTCAATCTATTGAAAAGGTGGTTGTTTATGCAGGCATTGCTTGATGTCTTCAGAAACCTCTCTTGATTAGGTTGACCCTGATACCTACCTATTTTTATAAAGGATGATATTATAGCTCTGCGGTAGGTACACACCGTTAGAGCTATGATTCTCGCAGCTAGAAACAAAAGTGATTGTTAAAATTTAGGATTTAAGAACATTTTTGAATGTTTGTTTGAATGGTGTTTTACATCATTTTTAGCACGTAAGGTCATATTTGACAGTTGATTTGTTTGTGGTAGAGGCAGACCATCACATTTTTCCTTGGTAGAACAAGTACTGTAAACTTTGATCCTGCCATCCGTAAGAATCAACACTTTCTCACTTGACAAGTCGAATTCTTTACTATCCCGGCAACTGATGTGCTTCATTTTTAGCACAACTGGCCAAAGGCCAGGCGAGCTGATGCGATCACTTTTCGTCCGTCTGTCCGTCCGTCTGTTTGTTAGCAATTTTATAAAATCGACATCATCTCTGAAACCGTTTGAAGGATTTTGATGAAACTTCATCACAATGTTACTTGTGAGGGCCCCTCTCAGAATTTAGTTTTTCGCGGCTGCCAGTCATCCAAGATGGCCACCATGGCTAAAACTAGGTCAAATTTAAGTAAATTTCAAACGACATCTCCTCCGAAACCACTTATTCCATTCTACTGAAATATCATATACATGTTCCTTGGGTTGGCCTCTATCAAGTTTGTGTTTTTCGTTATCGGCGAATAATCAAAATGGCCACCACGGCGACCCAAAATTTACATAGAGTTATATATAGGAAAAGGTTAAAATCGCCATCTCCTCTGAAACCGCTTTAAGGATTTTGATGAAACTTAATCACAATGATATTTGGGATAGTCCCTCTCAGATTTATGTTTTTCCCGGCCGCCAGTTATCCAAGATGGCTGCCATGGCTAAAACTAGGTCAAATTTAAGGAAATTTCAAACGACATCTCCTCCGAAACCACTTATTCCATTCTTGTGAAATATCATAAACTTGTTCCTTGGGTTGGCCTCTATCATGCTTGTGTTTTTAGTTATCGTCAAATAATCAAAATGGCCGCCACAGCGACCCATAGTTTACATAGAGTTATATAGGAAAAGGTTAAAAATGACATCTTCTCTGAAACCGCCTTAAAGATTTTGATGAAACTTAATCACAATGATATTTGGGATAGTCCCTCTCAGATTTGTGTTTTTATGGCGGCCGCCAGTCATCCACGATGGCCAACATGGCTATAAAACTAGCTCAAATTTAAGGAAATTTCAAACGACATCTCCGACAAAACCACTTATTCCATTCTTGTGAGATATCATATACATGTTTCTTGGGTTGGCCTCTATCAAATTTGTGTTTTTCGCGACCGCCAGTCATCCAAGATGGCCGCCATGGCTAAAACTAGGTCAAATTTAAGGAAATTTCAAACGACATTTCTGAAACCACTTATTCCATTCTTGTGAAATATCATAAACATGTTCCTTGGGTTGGCCTCTATCAAGTAGGTGTTTTTCATTATCGTCGAATAATCAAAATGGCCGCCACAGTGACCCAAAGTTTACATAGAGTTATATAGGAAAAGATTAAAAATGACATCTTATCTGAAACCGCCTGAAATTTTTTGATGAAACTTAATCACAATTATATTTGGGATAGTCTCTCTCAGATTTGTGTTTTTCGCGGCCGCCAGTCATCCAAGATGGCCGCCATGGCTAAAACTAGCTCAAATTTAAGGTAATTTCAAACGACATCTCCGAAGAAACCACTTATTCCATTCTTAATTGCGAAATATCATATACATGTTCCTTGGGTTTGCCTCTATCAAGTTTGTGTTTTTCGTTATCGTCAAATAATCAAAATGGCGGCCACGGCGACCCAAAATTTACATTGAGTTATACATGAAAAGGTTGAAAATTACATCTTCTCTGAAACCGCCTGAAAGATTTTGATGAAACTTAATCACAATGTTATTTGGAATAGTCCCTCTCAGATTTGTGTTTTTCGCGGCCGCCAGTCATCCAAGATCGCCGCCATGTCTAAAACTAGGTCAAATTTAAGGAAATTTCAAACAACATGTCCTCCGAAAACACTTATTCCATTCTTGTGAAATATCATAAACATGTTCCTTGGGTTGGGCCTCTTATCAAGTTTGTGTTTTTCGTTATTGTCGATTAATCAAAATGGCCACCACGTCAACCCAAAGTTTACATAGAGTTATATAGGTAAAGGCTAAAAATGACATCTTCTCTGAAACCGGTTGAAGGATTTTGATGAAACTTAATCTCTATGATATTTGGGTTAGTCCCCCTCAGATTTGTGTTTTCGGGGCCTCCAGTCATCCATGATGGCCACCATGGCTAAAATTAGGTCAAATTTAAGGACATTTATCAAACGACATATTACCACTTATTCCATTCTAGTAAGTTAAATATCATATGTATACATGTTCCTGTTGTAGCATGGTCGGTGACATTTTCTTTGATGAATGCGAAGCGTTAAATCGTTTAATTTAGGGTAACTAACGGGGCTTGGCTTTACCATACTACAACTACCGGATATTGGAATTTAGAGTACGGTTAATATGATGTCACAGTGTTACTAAGTACACCATGCTACAAAAAAGATAGAGTCTGTCTGAGCTCATTGGTTATTTAAACACCTCGATGGGCTATGCCCATCTCGGTGTTGAATAAGCTAACTCGCTGAGACCAGACTATATCTATTACTTGTTGGCCTCTTATCAAGTATGTGTTTTTCGTTGTCAAATATTCAAAATGGCGGCCACGATATCCCGAAGTTTACTTAGAGTTATATTTCTTGGGTTGGCCTCTATCATGTTTATGTATTTGAATCTCATCATACCAGTAGAGCGTCTGCAGGCCCACTTGGGCCTCTTGTTAAATGAAAATTTGGCATGGTCCTAATTTGTGTAACCCAATTTTGCACCCTTTTTATTAACATTAGTATAACCTATTGTCCAAACATTGCATGATGAAGAGCCTGGGCCTCTTCCCCTATTTCCGGAAAAAAGCCCTGCTGCCATATTCTAGAGGAGTTCAACTTATTTTTCAGTGGAAGTGATAATATCATAAATAGTGTGTGATTTAATTATGTGAAACTGTCATAAATATTAGAATGTATGCACAGGGTTCAAACCTAAGGCCTGGATTTTAGGGAGAAGTGACTTCTTCCTCCAATGAAAATAGAGTGACGTGACCAAAAAATAGGGAGAAGTGAGGGAGACACGATCTTTTAAATTAAGCGCGCAATAGGTTATTGTTAATTATTAATTGATATATATACATGTATACACCCTATTTGTTATAACGTTTTGATTATTTAAGTTATAGCTAAATGCACTTAAAGCATGCTAGCTGTTTCAAATTAAATGTGTTCATTAATTTTATTCACACTCACCGGCACTCTTTACACATATATAATTATATACTGTAACTATAGAAGAAAGAATTGAGAGAAGAATTAATATAAATGCATTGCATGTATCTTGATTTATTCATCTTTCTATCAATTTGTATGGAGTTCTATGCAGGGTGTGAATAGGATTCTCAAACTTCTTCCTAAAAGGCTTATTCCTCATTAAGACCTATAAGACCAATTTATGTGTTTTGTTTCCCAATTTGTATTAGCTAAAACAATATTGATGTTAAACTGATGCAGTCATATCTAATAAAAAAAAAGTTTTTCCTCCATCCGAAATTATGAACCCGTTCGAATTTCAGTAGAAATGTCATTTATTATTAACTTCTTTTCATACATTAATCTGTTTGGAATGCCAAAAGGTCCGTTTATCAAACAATTAAGAAAACGTAACTCTAATCATTATTTGTTGGTATCATTTAATCACCTCAGGTCAGTTATCTTCAGATTGTTGTTTTCATCATGCACTTGTCTAACTGTAACAAAACCTATGATTGGTCAATTGTTTAGCTATATGCAATCTCAATGGATAAGGCGTGTGTATTCCAAGGTGTACAGTCCAATTTGTAAACAAAAAATGGCGAGGTGCGAAAGTTGCCTCGGGGGATATCATAGCTGTAGAAATGTATGCTACCCGCGGGGTTTCTGCTGTCATCGATTAAAGCAATTAGCATAATCCCTTCCCAGCGATGTCTACCCCTGTCCTGAGACATAAACAACAGGTCAATTAAAGGACTGGTTACACTTCGCTTGAGGGCGGGAAAAAAGCGAAGTGGTCAATCTGAAGGCGACTTAAACTTCGCCGACGGCTGGAGAAAAAAGCGAAGTCACGGAGGAAAAAGCGACTTTGTCGCCCATGTCACCCTCCAGTATGAACACTGTATGTATGCATTAAAAAATAATATCCAATTTCACGTGTTAAATTACATTTTGATTTAAGGGGCATACTATTTCCCAATTTTAAACCTATATGTCTCTATTGCCA
Organism: Cyrtodaria siliqua; assembly: GCA_037043455.1. Lineage (NCBI taxonomy): Eukaryota > Metazoa > Mollusca > Bivalvia > Adapedonta > Hiatellidae > Cyrtodaria > Cyrtodaria siliqua. The sequence goes on from JAWPHD010002696.1 coordinate 243,344, forward strand.
TATAGATATGATAAATAATTCCACAAAATGCATATTGTTTAAAACTGTGTTTGCAATTTAAATATGATCAAATGTTTTATTTTAAAACAAAAATATATGCATGTATATATATATAAATAATTTAAATGTCAGGCCTGCCAAATCTCCGGATAAAATCCTGATTCTCCGGATTTTTCACTCGCTCTCTGGATCTCCGGATTTAAGTGTATTATCTCCGGATTTTCCATCAAAACAAAATGTTCATGATTTAACAGCTATACTTTCACAGTTTATCAGCTATTTCCCAAATTGGTCCATCAACTTGTATTTATTGCATAATAATTTAAATTTGCGCTTTAAAAAAATAGTGTGAAAATCAAGTCTCGTGCTCCAAATTTCCATTTAAAACGTTCTTCACACGTTTAAAATCTTAAAATTTGAAAATCTCATAATTTTGTGGTAAAACTTTTTGGCAGGCCTGAAATGTTGAATTAAAAGTACGAATTTTATCGCAATATTGAAAAAACAACAGATAATGGGACATTTTGCTCGTATGTTACCGATGATTTTATAAATTAATCTTATAAGAAAATCACGACTTATTTTTTATAGAGGATGAAATCATAACAATGCCTGTAGCTGATGTTTTGAACTATAAGTTTTCATAAATTTAATCACTTTCAAGGTCAAATTATTTGTTAATTTCACTGAAATCGTGAAAACCGTCAAATAGCAAAAAAATGCATATATATATTCCACTGTTTTATATTGACCTTTTTACCCTTCTTTGTAGCAAAAAATGTCACTTTTTTCCCAAAAATAACCTTAAAATTTCCCTCTTTCAGAATAATTCCCCATTCAAAATGTTGTTTGTCGTAAAACCATCTATTTATAACGGCATTGTGTACCGATTTATAACCGCAAAGAGTTCTTCTCTTCAAGATTTAAATGTTTGTGCAAGTAAATTTATATATAAGAAAGGTAGATATTATAACCTTTTCACCAACAATTTATTGCAACATGAGTTCCCCCAAAACTTGAAAAATCACATTTTTTCCCCACAAAAAAGGCTAGGGCGGGCCCCTTCCCCAATTTCTGAAAAAAGGCCTTGAAGTTGAACACCTCTTGTACATACTAGTGTACCACTGTGTCATATTTGAACACCAACCCTCAACTGGTGTAGAAGGAGCTCACGTTACAGGGAAACAGTAAGAATGTAAAGACATTTCATTAAACCTTTTGAGTAGCAATACTGTTCATTTTGGTGAATTTTACCTTTCAGCATTGACCTCTGTAAGAGGAGTTCAGGTTACGAGGAAACAGTAGGAATGCATACAAACCCCATATGACCATAATTAAGTCCCCATGTAGGGGAAGGTCTGTGCATATATTAAAAATTACAAACTTATTTTGTATGTGTATATTATTCACAAACAGCATGTAAGAAATTTCAATGAAATATTGAAAAC
>JAWPHD010002697.1:0-17500 GCA_037043455.1 Cyrtodaria siliqua
TGTATGCACTGCCGATAATTCATCTGAAAATTTTTATACGTGCGGTTTAAAATTTGGCTTAGCTATTATTTTATCTTATTTTTTCATTCTCAGAACCATCAGTTCGGACTAGTTTTATATCAGTCCGCTTACGGAGATTTTCCATTGTTTTACCAAGATACAGAGTTATTCGCAAGTTTGTAAAAGTCTTTTTCAAATTGCGATTTAGCTTTTTTTTCTAAACTCTGTGTTTAGATCTCTATATATGATTTCATCCATGCTTTTCATTAAATTCCAATACATCTGTGTATTTTCTTGTCAGTTTTCATGGCCTAAAGATAAGTATAATTCTAACATTTCTATGATGCACTATATACTTTTTCTTATCCATTAAGTTCGGAACTAGTTGAATCTGTGCTTATCATGCTGTTATTTTCTAACAAATCAGTTTAGCTACTTAGGATAATAAATCTTTTTTCACTGTTAATCTTTCCGGCGCAAGTGATAATCGTTATGCAGATCATGAAGTTCTTTTCATATATTACCAAATCGACTTGCAAGTATTTGTCCTTTACCAGATTTTCCAGGTTTGCCAGTTTTTGGTTTTGTGAAAAATAACCTTTTTTGTTTTTCTTTTTCGCAAACAAACCCAGAATACGGAAGTGGTTGACTCATTGCATGACCATAATATGATTACAAGCATCATAATACATTATGAAATTGTTTTCTTTATCGATGTCATAATTTGTTACATGTGGATTGGTTTTGCTTCTAGCATGTCTTTTTTGATACCATACTAATTCCGCCACGCATACCTTTTTCTATAAATAAAATGGATGTCAATGTCCTGTCAAAAGTTCTAATTCTACATTTGAATATTTAAGTTAAAGCATCCCAAGATAATCCTGGTGTTGTGTAATAATGTAAGGGTCAAGTTTTGTATGCATTCATACATGTTTTTCTAAAAGTTTTGAAACACATCGGCTAATAAAGTCTACATCAGTTTGTTAGGTATAAATCATGGATAGTCACCAAGAGTTTTTACATTTGAATTCTTTCCAGATTTTTGTTGCAAATTTATAATCTCGGGGCTTGTAATTTCATCTTTAGACTGCTGTAAAATTTTTCTATAGGCTGTAATTCTGTTTCATACAAAATTTTTCCATGCTGTCCATGTACTCATACGGATAAACACCTTTTCGTAAAACCAAATCTGCTTGTTTGCCAAAATGATTTTGTTAGTAATTTTACAAAATCAGACTTATCTGTTGCATCAACTAAATCTTCTAATCCTTTACCCATAGAATTGAAAACTGTCTAAGAAATCTAAACTGCCCAGCATGACTAAATGAAATTATACTTTTCTGCGTTGTTTGCAATACAACTTAGATACCTGATATTTTAGATAGCTTTTGCATTATTAAATGACTATCATATCCTTTTAAGGTTATGAATTACAATAGGAATGTGGGTTTTTGCCTGATTTTATTTTTAGGTTTTAGGTTACAGTTTTATGTGGCAGCACCTCTATATTCTCTCTGTAAAATGACAATGATCATCTCACTTTGTAATTTTTATCATCTTTGATTTCGGTTTGGCATACACCAGCAGGTAGTTCATTGTTATAATCTATTTCGTTTTGCTCTGCCATGATCCGTAACAGGAGGACAACCAGTACGGGCACGACAAAAAGTAGTAGAAATATTTACATCCCCAAAAACAAACCAAACAATCGCAACTTTAAAATTAAAAAAAACTACGCAACTTTACTATATTTTTTTTATAAATCCCAACTACTTTATTTGAATAATTATTTATTTTTATAAAAAATTCAAAATAAAATGTACAAAGTAGTGGAAATAAAGAGAGAGTGAATATATAACAATTTTAAAAGCCAATTAACAACAAACCCCAAAACATCACGCAAGAGAAATTAATAGAAAAAATGGTGCTTTGTTAAATTCTACCAATGACCTTAGAAGGTTTAAATTATAACAAATATGGAACTAAAACCCATACAATGCATCCAATAAGTGCTGTATTTTGTGACAACTTTTTAGTATCTACTCCATCTAATAATGGTAGCAGCAAAAGTAAAAGCTAATGAAAAAGTTAAAGAAATAAACCACTACAGTTGGATTTAACAACCAAAGAATACACACAGTTTCTGGTTAAACACAGACCAAAAAGCTTTTACTAAAAGCAGTTGGATATACCAAAGACGACAAAAGGCAAAAGTATCAAAATATCTTGCAACTCTATACCTTTGGATATAGTTATGGTGTATTATAAAAAGATTCAGAATTACTACAACATGAACATTATACTACATGACAAGAGACATAACACAAGACTTTACTGGAAGTTTTTAACAAAGAGAAGAAATGGTTAGTGTTATGGGAAAATAGTGGATATAATTCCAAGGTTGCTTACAATATAGACCAAGATACAAACCAAAAGATACAGTATTGGATAATTCCAGTTATGTAGGAGAAAACTCGTTTAACTTACATACGGAAAACAACCTTAGAAAAATCTAATAAGAAGTAAAATATACAACATAATTTGCCCAAGGGGTAGAGAGTGACAGTGTAAGAGAAAACTTTGGGACACCACTGTATATGGTTGGTGTCATGCAGGTGGTATTTATAAAGATACAATACCAAAATGTTTGGAACTTGGATTATTCTAAGAGTTGACAACAACTTATTACGACAGCATACCAACACCAGAAGAAATGAAGAATCTATAATAATATGGAAGAAGATTTACTAAAAGGACAACACATACTCACACTTCTAGTAGAAAAACAATGGATTTGCGTTACAGAAAAGGTTAACCGAAACTTAGTAATTAGAATGTGAAAATCTTCGTAAGCAGTATGCATTGGGTTAATTCTTTAACTGGTAAAATTGGAGGTTGCATAAAGTATACCAAAAGATGTAAATGAGATTTAACTGGATGGTTGCTAATCTAACATTTAACAAGCCTATAGATATTATTTACATGGATTTGGTAGAAGTATTGAATGGAGATAAGAAAAATAAACACTATAAAATTAGCTACAAACACATACACAAAAACAGATAACATTGGTGCACAGTTAGTTTGTAAAAGTTTATTATACCAGCAAGGCATTACCAGAACCTGTAGATTTTTTATTAATTAACAACGAACGGAGTAGAGTTTTACACAAACAAAAAGGAATCCAACAAAAAGACAAAAACCAAACCAATTAAATGTGCAAGACCCTATTATAATAAACTGTATAGATTTTAAAGACTTGTTGCCAAAGGAGAAGTTTTAAAGCTTTGGTAGAACAACAAAAAGAGATTGTAAAACAAAATAAAGGAAACAGCTAGAGAGCAGAAAGAGAGAAGCTTAAACTTATGCTAGAAAATCTTATAATGCTGTAAATTTAAAGCGCTCTAAAAGAAGGAAAAGTTTTTAGAAGTGTAATGGTGCAATAGAAAGAACTACACGATATGGAGAAACTTACATATTACTACAGAACACGCTGCTTATTGGGCAGATGTTAATTCCAGAGGATACTTAGATTCTTTAAAAGTAAGTGTGTGTCACGGCCACAAGTTTTATCTAAAAAGTATAGGCGCATCGATGGACAGCATCTAAAAATAAATATGCAAAGAACAGAGATATATTGCGAAAAATACAATAGAAAATATAAAAGTAGATACTGCTTTACAAAAAGTGGAGAAGTACTTGGCAAGCCAAAAGATTATAAAAAAATAGACAGTTTAGATGTTGGTACAGTATTAATTGTTAAAACAATATGGTATTTTAACTGTAAGAAACACAGAGAGGTAGTAATTATAATATATACAGATAAGGGGATTACATAGATAATTGGTGTTTTTAAAGGAGTTATATAATAAAATGGATGTGCCTTAAGAAACATACTTGATTGTTTGTTTGGGGTAGAAAACTACTAAACAAAAGAATAAGGCAATGTCTGTAAGAATATTTTTAGTTCGTTGAAAATTACCTAGTAATTTGAAATTACTTACTTTATGTTCTAAAATTACTATATGACTTAATACTAGCATTGCTTTTTTACTAGATGCATTACTATAGTATTGCTTTGTTATTCTGCTAGTACTATCTTTAAAAATTACTATTTACTATAAGCTTGTCAAAGCTTTCGCCTGTAGCAATACATAGTAAAAACGGAGGTTAAATCTATCTGGAATTTAAAACACTTAAAATTAAAAACACTTATTTTTTGCACAGCATAAATGGGTATAATAATTACATTATTTTTGGAAGATATAGAAAAAATAAAACTTATTTTTTTCTACGGATGCATAAAAAAAACTTTTTCACTAAAAATCGGAAAAGCATATTTTTCTCACCAACTCTGCATAAGCCAGCCCCCTCCGAATTTTTCTACGGCTGCATGAAAAAACTTTTTTACTACAAATCTAAAAAAATCTGGAAAAAACTTTTTCACAACTCGCGCATAAGAAAAACTTTCTCGCATAAAAAAAACTTTTTCCCATAAAATCGGGAAAAGCCAAATCCCTCATATTTTTTTACAAGACTTCTCACAAGGTTAAGCATCTCATATTTTTTTACAAGACTTCTCACAAGGTAAGCATCTCCGATTTTTTTTCTACGGCTGCATAAAAAAAACTTTTTACATATAAAATCGGAAAGCCAAGCCCTCGTATTTTTTTTTACAAGACTTCTCACAAGGTTAGGCATCTCGATTTTCACAACTCTGCATAAAAAAAACTTTTTCACTAAGAATCGGAAAAGCCCAATTTCTTTCACAACCCACACATAAATATTTTTTATACTGTCCAATGTAAATATTTCTACTACTTTTGTCGTGCCGTACTCGCGTTGTCCTCCTTGTACGAATCATTATTATAAAAAAAGATTTATATCAGTGAGTGTTTATAAAATTCAGACGTATTGAATATTATAGTTTAAAGTTAGTAGTTGGGTAAGTTAAAAAAATAAGAGTAATTTTATAGAGTTGGGGGGGTAAAAAGTGATGAGTAGGAACAATTTGAAAAGAGTTTTGAAAGTTTTTAACAGGGTAAGAAACTAAGTGAAGCTCAAAAAAAAGAACTAGTAGAGCAGGGAAGAAAGGAAGCAATGGGCAACACTTCTACAAAAAAGTCTAAAAAGTGTGTAATAAATTGTTTTAGGTAATGTGTATGAGTACGACTCCACCACCTTTGTATTCAACCTAAATTTTAATGTTTAACCTCTATTTTATTATAAAATTCTAAACATCCAAATTTAAAACATTTTCATAATTCAATCTTAAAATCTGGTAGTGGTTATTAGCGCCTGGGACATGCTAAATTAAACCAGTTTAATTGACTTAATTTTCAGTAAACTGAAAAATTTGTGTGTGGTGATTTAGATTATTTTGGTAGGTAATTTGGGTTTTGAGCCAGAAACCCCAAAATACGTAATTATATAAAAGATGAATGGATTAAAGTTTCAATTAGGTCTCTCACTGTAAATTAATTCAAAGCTGATACCAAAAAATCACCACAGCAGTATTACACAGTGAACAAAATGCAATCTTAAACTCTGAAAAAATAAATGAGGTTTTACGATGAATCATCTGCAAATATACAAGAGAGCCTTGAAAGATTTACAAACACAGCATCAGGATTGGAGATTGATTACTGTGTTAAGCTTTACTTAAATATTGCAAAGTATGAACCATTAAAAGGTTTTTCATATATTCCTTTGTCTAAAGCAGTATCTGATAAAAAAGCAATAATTAATGTCAATAATGAAGATAATAAGTGCATGGAAGTGGCATTGGTTTCTGCTTTGTGGCCTAATAAAAATAATCCAACTAGGATATCTAGTTATAACAAACACATCGGTAAGTTGAATATGGATGGTATTGACTTTCCAACTCCAATTTCACAAATTTCAAAAGTAGAAAAACAAAACAACCTTGCTATTAATGTTTACGGATGCACAGGAAAAAGGGTATCTGTATTTCCATATAGAATATCAGAGCAACCGCAAGAAATAAAAAGAATTAACTTGCTTTTAATTTCTGAAGACGTTGAGGTTGATTTAGAAAATAAAGATGAAGATGATCCAAACAACGAAGAAGGAATTATAGATGACAATTATAACCCCGATGATTATTCCAACGAACTAAAAACAATAACAACAAAATATCACAATTGCTGGATTAAAAATCTAAATAGATTACTTTACGATCAAAACAAACATCATGGTAAAACTTATTTCTGCGATCGTTGCCTTCACGGCTATTCTGGAAAAGGACTACTTACCAAACACAAAGAAGACTGTGATGGTATCAACAAAAATTCTTGCAGAATAGAAATGCCAAAAAAAGGTAAAAATCACACACAATTTAAAAATCATCAAAATCAGATGCCTGTGCCTTATGCAATATATGCTGATTTTGAGAGTATAATCAAACCGCAATCACTAAAATTTGGAAAGAAATCTGAAATTCAAAATGTACACGAAGCATGTGGTTTTGGATACCAGGTTGTCATATATGATGGCAAAGCTGAAGAACCTGTTATTTACAGAGGTGAAGATGTTGTTGAAAAGTTGTTAAATCACTTAGAATGTGAGAAGAGCAACATTAATAAAATATTTGCTCACCCAAAACCCTTAATCATGACACAACAAAATGAGAAAGATTATGAAAAAGCAACACAATGTTGGATATGTGAGAATAAAATAAAAAATGATAAAAACGGTAAAGTAAGGGACCACTGTCATTTTACAGGAGAATACAGAGGTGCAGCACATAAAAAATGTAACCTAAAGCTGAAAATAAAACCAAACAAAACACCTATACCTGTTATATTTCACAACCTCAAAGGATATGATAGTCATCTCATCATGCAAAAAAAACATAAAATGACAGGTAATATTACATGCATTCCATACAACGCTGAAAAGTATATTTCATTTAGTGCCGGACAACTTAGATTTTTGGATAGCTTTCAGTTTATGGCTTCGTCTCTGGAAAAATTGGTTGATGCAACAGGCACATCAGATTTTGAAATTACCAAAAATCAGTTTAGACAAACAAATTTACCTCTGCGGAAAGGTATTTACCGGCATATATATATGGACAGTGTGGAAAGATTTAAGGAAACGAAATTACCACCTATAGAAAAGTTTTACAGTTCAAATGAAAGTTTAAAGCCTAAAGATTACGAAGATTATGAATATGCTCAAAAACTATGGAATGAGTTTAACTGTAAAACTCTTGGAGACTATCATGATTTATATCTAAAACCTGAACTTTTACGAAAAGGTGTTTACCTATACGAATATATGGACAGTATGGACAGATTGAAGGAAACGCAATTACCACCTATAGAAAAGTTTTATAGTAGTCTCTCAGATGAAAGTATAAGTCCCGAAGATTACGAATACGCTCAAAAAATATGGGAAGAGTTTGACTGTAAAACTCTTGGAGACTATCATGATTTATATCTAAAAACTGATGTAACTCTGTTAGCAGATGTGTTTCAAACCTTTAGAAAAACATGTATGAGTGCATACAAACTTGATGCTTTACATTACTATACAGCAGCTGGATTATCTTGGGATGCTTTACTCAAACATTCAAAAATAGAATTAGAACTTTTGACAGACATTGACATGCACTTGTTTCTAGAAAAAAGAATGCGAGGTGGCAAAAGTATGGTATCAAAAAGATATGCCAAAGCAAACAATCCACATGTAGCTGATTATAACCCTAACGAGGAAAACAACTTCTTAATGTATTTTGATGCAAATAATCTTTATGGATGGGCAATGAGTCAGTCACTTCCATATTCTGGCTTTGGTTGGAAAGCCAAAAACAAGAAAGGAAAATATTCTAAACCAAAACCTGGCAAAGGACAAATACTTGAAGTTGATTTGGTATATCCTAAAGAGACCCATGAAGCTCACAATGACTATCCGCTTGCACCGGAAAAATTAGCAGTGAAAAAAGAATGGTTGTCTAAATACCAGACAGATTTGTTAGAAAATAATAGCATGATAAATACAGAACAACAAGTTCCCAATCTTATGGACAAAGAAAAATATGTGTTACATTATTAAAACCTGCAACTGTATTTATCTTTGGGTATGAAACTAAAAAAAGTACACAGAGTATTAGAATTTAATGAAAAACCATGGATGGCATCATACATAAATTTAAACACAGAACTTAGGAAAAAAGCTAAATCGCAATTTGAAAAAGATTTTAACAAGCTTATGAACAACTCTGTGTTTGGCAAGACAATGGAAAATTTACGCAAGCGGACAGATATAAAACTAGTAAGAACTGACGGCTCTGAAAATGAAAAGATAAGAAAAATAATAGCCAAACCCAACTTTAACAGGCGTATAAGATTTTCAGATGAATTGTCAGCAATACATGTAAACAAAACAAAATTAACATTAAACAAACCAATTTATGTTGGACTGTCAGTATTGGATTTATCAAAGTACATGATGTATGATTGGTATTATAATACCCTAAAGAAAAGGTACGGAAATGACTGTACTTTATTATACACAGACACTGACAGCCTACTGGTAGACATCAAAACAGATGATGAATACAAAGACATGGCTGAAATGAAAGATGAGTATGATCTAAGTGATTATCCTCAAAATCACCCAATGCATGATGATACAAACAAACTAGTATTGGGTAAAATGAAAGACGAATGTGCTGGTTTTGCTATAGCTGAGTATGTTGGATTAAGACCCAAACTATATTCTATTTTGAGAGCGGAAGAGCAGATGATTGAGAAAGTAATAGATAAAATGAAAGATGAATGTCCTGGTGTTCCGATAGTTGAGTATATTGAATCAAGACCCGAACTATTATTAAGAAAGCAAAGGGTGTAAAAAAATATGTAGTCAAAAAACACATAAACTTTGAGAACTACAAGGATGCATTGTTTGGCAAGAAAAAATACACCCGTGAAATGAATATGATACGCTCAATAAAGCATGAGCTATAAAAGTAAACAAAGTAACACTGTCACCATTTTACTCTAAAAGATACATAGCACCAGACGGTATTAAAACTGATGCACATTGTTTCTATAAAAACTTATGAATTTGGGTATCAGCAGGAACAATAAGTAATTCTTCTTTGACAAATCCTCTCTGTGGCGCTGGTGCTTTCAAATAATAAACTCTTATACCTTGCGTCACCATATAACTTTAAATCTTGTAAATATCTACACTCCACATTGGATCAGTTGCTCTGCGTCTTCCACCTTCTTGTTCCCCGGGTTGATATAAATATCTTACACTTGCATTCATACAGATAGGATCACCTTTTAATGTTTTTGTTTCAACAGGAGAGGGCTTTTTTGTCTCCACATTTATTGCTTTAACAACTTCTGGTAATCTCTTTACCCACTCTCTGTTGCGTTTTTGCGAATCTATTTCCTTAGCATACTGATAACCAAACAATCTTTCAGCTAATGTTCTGTTAAATCTTTCCACTATAGCTTGGTCTCTGTGTATTTCTGTTCTGCCCCGTCTGATATTTACTTTATGTTTTGCCATCAACTGCGATACTGCACCCATAAATTCTCTGCCTGGATCTACTTGTAATAACTTTGGATATTTCAAATGCCGACTGTATATTTTTTCAAATGCTTTAGCAACTTCTTTACTATCCTTGGAAGTCAGTGGCTCTGCTTCTTTGTATCTACTTGCAATATCAACTACAGTCAACGCATATTTATATGTCTTGCGGCCACGACCAAAGCCAAAAGTATCATGCGGCAGGAATAACAAATCAGCTTGATGCACTCCATTCTTAGTAGAAACATCAAACCTGGGTCTAACTATTTTCTTTGGTGCGGGTAATAATTCTGCCACACAGCTTGTTTCTTTAAAAATGCTAATGCCTGTTTCTTACTGACACCAGCCTCTTTTGCCAATTTTTTAACTGCTGAGTAACCTTTCCAAAATCCTTTTGGGCTGTAATAAATCTTTTCCAGTTTTTCTACTAAAGATTAAACTTTATATAACTATAAAGAAAAAATGTAAATCACAACTGCACAATTTGATGAATTGATTGAAGAGCAATATCAAAATAGCACAAAGAAATGGACAGACTTGGAAAAAGATAAAATATACAAAATTACAGATACGAAAATAGTAGAGACTGAATATGGTCTATCCATAGTATTGACATTGTTAGACAACGGTGAAGTATGGGCGCCTGATCATCTCAAAAATAAATTAGAGAAGAGTGCTAAACCACCATATTATATGCGACCACTTGGATTGAAACCATGTAAAAACAACAACAAAAATAGGTATCATGCATATGACTTAGTCTTTTCAAAGTAAACATACTTAGTCATTCCAAATCCAAAGAAATCTAAAGTAATTATAGTTTTAAACTATTTTTTTTTCATGAACTCAATTTATACGCCACAAATCCAGTTGCAGCCATACCCACCACAATAAACGTAATTTCTCTATTATGTTGATCCGGAGATGGTGTATAGAAATCACTCAACTTGGGCTCCGGTTCCAAAAGCAAATGTTTGCCAGTTGTATAACAATACTGCTTCATAGCCTGGTCTACATCATCAAAAGTCTGCTCTGCATGATGCTCTTTTTGCAGTTGCTTGTTAATAAAATCTAATCTCTCTGTTCTTTTTTTATTCCACTCCACTTGTGCTGCGTTCAATTGTTCCACTGCTTTGTCTTGCCTTTGTCTTTCCTCATCTGAATGACTTCCCATTTTTGAAAAGAAATAATTTGAACCGCTAAACGCCAATGCATTTGTTAATGCGCCACCTATCATCATTGCTACTGCACTTGCCATTTTTTTTATATATATTTTTTTTAAATTATTTCATAATATCCGCAGGTATAATACCTTGCTTAATCAACATATCATTTGTAGCCATTGCTAACATTATATCCACAGACAGCATACCAAAATCTACCATATTAAAATCCACTTTAGGTGCTGGTCTTTTTAGTAGTTTTCTGCCAATTTTAGAATATCCAATAGTTAAAAGTGTTTCTACTCCAGCGTGATACATCATATTTACAATTTGTTTTCCGTCAATACTTGCTGCCATTTTTTTTATATGATTATTTTTTTTAAATAAATTATTAAAAATCAAACGGGTCTTTTGGTGCAACATGAACAGGTTGCACAGCTACAGGTTTCGTAGCAGATTTCTTGCTATAAATATACAAACCCAACCCAGCAATGCCTAATAAAACCAGACACGGTGGAATATAAGTTTTGTATACCTTTATTTTGATTTCTGGTTCCTCTTCATCTATTGTTATTTTTGTTATTTGATTTGCAGCATCTTGCTTTGCAGCATCTTGAAGCAAACGCTTTGCCTTTCTTGCCGCTGCTCCTTTTTTCCCAGCTTCTATTCTTTTTGGATTTTTTACTTTTTGTTGTTCAACCTCAACAGGTTTAACTTCACTTTCTTGGTTCTCCATTTATCTATATTTTTATTTTTATTAAAATCAATATGTCTAACAGTTGTCAGTATTGCTGTAAATGGTGCTAAGCACATTCCATACCTGTAATACAACTCACAACAAGCACTTGTCAAAGCATGATTAATAAATGGGTCTTCCTCCAAATCTTCTATCAGTTTTGGTGGATTGGTTACATTAAAATATTTTGATACTCCCATCACATACAAGTTAATAAAATAATTGCCTAAAGTCTTGGTCATGCTTGCCCCAAGCCTTGCTTCATATCTGCAGTAAAGTTTGTTAATTTCATCCGGGGACATGCTATCTATAGTCGCGAGTTGTATGTCTTTACCCAAATATTGACGACTACCGCCGCCAGCCACTATGGCTGATAATCTTTCTTTTTTAGTTTCTTGTTGCTTTGATTCATCACGTTCTGTGAAACCTTCTGATATATCTTGTAATAGTTCTTCCGCATTCATTTTTATATTAATAATTTTATTTTTTATCTTGAAATAAACATAAAACATAAAACAACCAGCTGCGATATTCATGCAAGTAGTAATTGTTAGTATTGTTAATAGCATTGTTATTAATATTGCTATTTTTTTATTAGCATTGTTAATTTGCTGCAAGCATTGCTATTAACATTGCTACTTTGCTGTTAGTATTACTATTAGCAACAAAGCAATGCTGTTAGAAAAAAAAGCATTGCTGTTAGAAATTATTCAACCCAATAACCAGTTGGTTGGTCAGTCCTCAAAATTAACTTGGAATATTTAGTTTTTGCTAAAGCTTTTCTTATTCTGGTTCTCTCCTCCAGCGTTGGAATAACATCATTTTCTCTCAAACAATTTTCATAACTATCTCTGTCTTTGGTGTAAAACATACACAACCATTTTGCTTGCTCTCTCAAATCTTTCAATACAGAATTATATCTCTGTGAAATGACCCACACTGATTGTTTGGCATGACGACCAGAGAATGCCAACTCTGATAACATATCTTTTTTCTTTGTTAATTATTTTGTGACGGAGCATTCATCAATGATGTATAATGTGGGCTTGCCAGCATATCTTTTGAAAAATAAACGCAACAGTTCTTGTAACATTTCTTTACCGTTGCTCACGGGATTGACAATTATTATTTTTATATCTCTCGGGTTTTTCACATCTCCTATCCAGGATCTATTTTTATAAGCCTCGTTCCACTCTATGGTTGGACACAATATAATTATATGTTCAAAAACTCCAACATACTCTTGTTCAAGTATGTCAAGAACAAACTCTGTTTTGCCGCAGCCTGTCTGACCACAGATAATGGAACTGTGTGAATATTTAGGATATTTGTGTAAACTAGTATCGTGCTTCTTTGAATCTTCCATCTTTGAAATTGATTTGCGCATCTTGTATTATATATATATAAATATTTAAAGGTTGATCTGCATCTGCTTTTTTATTTATTAATAGCGTTATGCCTTCACTGCCGTTTTCTATTCTTCTTCCACTGCCGTGTAATAAATTGTCATCACATGTTCTAAGTTCAAGCCACAACGCATATGATTTTGTCAGATAAGTCTCAAGAGAAACATTGGTACAGTATAAGTCCCCCGCTACTATTTCTGTCTCTTTGTTTCTTTTTGATGTCAAGGCAAAATATTTGTTGATTTCATCCCAATGTTGATATGCCTTCATGCCCTGACTATACAACTGATTTGGTACGCCTTCTATTGTCATTTCAACCTTTTCAATCTTTGGGTTGTAATAGGTTTCTGTGCTTGTTCTTTCTGGGTCTTCAAACAACATTAGAATACCTTTTATGCTCCGTGCTGGTACATTAATGTTGATGTTCCAAAGGGTTTCAGATTTGTTTGCTATTATTTGTCTATGTCGCAAGATACGATCATACATAAATGACATCTTACCATTGATTTGCTGTCTTATTTGTCTGGATAATTCAACATCACTAACCATATCAAATTCCAAGCAGATATTTTTTATACATAAGATGCATCAGCATCACTGCTTTTGATAACTTTGTTATAATTGTTAAAAGTTAATTCATATTCTAACCTATCACCAAGGCCCGCTTGATAAAATGGCATATGACTTTCTAACATTTCAAAGTCCAGTGGAATACAAAATCTATTTTCATAAGCTGCTGCTATAGCTTCATCTTCGGTGTCTAAGGACGCAACTCCCGCACCAATTCTATGTTTTAACATGTTTGCTTTACTAATACCTTGGTAAGCTATGTTTACTCTTTCGGTAGGGCTTTTCCATAAATCTACATAACAATGATATATATCACTGTCATCTATTGACATGACTTCATTGCCACTTATTCTTATTGTCATTTTTTTCACAATTGCTCTACCCAGATTCTGGAATAGAGTAGCGTTGGCGTCTGTTCTGCTTTTAAGTTCTATTTCAAAGGCAAGACGAGCAGTACGTGGAACTATCACATCATTAGTACTTAGATTTGGAAATCTCACAAGCAGTTGCTGGTTTTGGTCTATTGTTGATGGATTATTAGTTATTACTACACTTGTGCGGATGCCCTTGGCACCATGAGGTTCTCTTAGTTTTCTATGAGGGTTAAGTTTGCTTCCGTAAGCTGACATTGTTCTTATTTTTTAAGTATATTTTTTAAAATTAAATAAAATAAACAATGGCTGAGGGTGGATTTGAAAATCCTACGTTGATCCAGATGTTGAAGATATGGATGAAGATGCCTGGAATGAATTACCTGATGACGAATTTATAAAACCTGGCTCAGAATTTCAGAGACAAATTGTAAATGAAAATAACCATATTGATCAGCTTCAAGGGTAAGATAAAACAAAAGAACAGCTTACACAAACAAAGTGGTTAGTAGATCAATTTTTTACTGAAGTTAATGCTGAGATCAGCGGAATTGATTATAAAGATGATTTTAGAGTAAATGAGGACGAAATCGGTAGAACAATGTTATATGCAGTTGGGACGGATGATGTTCCACTTACCTATTATAAGGGAAATAATCGAAACGAACCAATCAAGTTTTATAAGCTGGACACTTTAGTTAAAAAACATGGTATTGACTTTGTGAAAAATAATTTAAAAATGTATGATTATTCAGTTCAATGTGAAAGAAAGGCTCAGAACAGGGCAGAATTAGCAGCCTTGGCAAAAATAAGAGATACCGACGCTGCAGAAAATATACCATTGCAAACTTTTTCAACAACTGAAGATGTACAAAATACAGCAGATGATGTAAATATAATTGAGAGTAATTTGACTAATATAATAGATGAAACTCATCCTAAAACTGCCGTTCAACCAGAAGATCTAACACTGCGAGAGATACGAGGTTTAGATAAGAGATTGCAAAGCTTCCGTGGAGAACTTCCTAATAATCTCTCAAAGCTCACTGAGCTTGATAAAGACATAACAAAAGAAAACAAAAATTAGAACAGGTTAGCACCCCTGGGCAGGAGGATGAGTTTCAACAAGAGCGCATACGTGACAAAAAAAAAACTTAAAAGATGAAAGAAGTGCACGACTTGAATCGGCGAGTGAAAACAAAGAAGCATTACGCAGTCAAATAAACAGGATAAAAGAAACTATAAATAAGGTGTTAAAAAAAGATACAACATTGGGTGAGAGAATAAAAACATTATTCAAAGAGCAAGGTATTACTATTGTTAGTATTTTGACTGCCTTTGGTATGATTATTGGGGTATTAGTTGAGGCCATTATTCCTACATCAAGTGCTACGCCAACTCCAAAGCCAAAACCTGATCCATCAAGTGTAAAATACTGGATAAAAAAACAACTACTTATTCTTGGTAAACTTCTTGCCAACCTTGCTGGTAAAGCTGCTGCAGCACTTCCAGGAGTTATTGGTGCAATAGTATCATTGCTTTTATCTGCAACAGGTAATGTTATTAATTGGCTTGGTAACAATTTATGGGCTTTGCTTGTGTTTGTTTCCGGGTTGTTCTATGTGGCAGCCAAAGAGTGGTTTAGTAAATCTCATAAATAAGTAATGCAGCAAGACCTATTACTATAGAACCAACAATTATAGTTGTTTTGTTTTCTTTGTGTTCAATCGCTATTTTTTGCATTTCTGGTGGGTTATGTTCCACAGTTTTATGTATTGATTTATCAAAGTCAGAATGTTCCGGTAAAACTTTCTTTGTTGTGGTGCCTTGAAAAGGTTGAATAATTGTTGGTGGCACTGGTTTTACATTTACATCATTATTCAATCCTAATGCTTTTGCATCGGTTGCTATTACAATTTCATTATTGTAGTCTTGTATTATTCCGATTCTTAATTCCATGTCGCTCGGAGACATATACAATCCACTTCCATAGACAAAATTTACTTTACTTCTTGCATATTTTAGGGTGGTTTCATATCTTGAAATTTGACTGGGCAAGTCGATGGGGCTATTTATTGCGTCCTCTACATTTGCTAGACATTGTTTCTGTGCATCAAATGCCGTTCCAGTTCCAAGTATAGCTGTTCTTGTTTGTGATTGTGAGCCAAGGATTGCCCAGCAGTATGTTCTTATGCTGTCATTGATTCTTTCTACTCCTGCCCTTGTAAATCCAGATGAACAATCTAGTATAAAAGTAGACCAGCTGTTGTCTGCCTCAGATCCTTGTGCAATGTAATCAATGTGATATGTTTTATCACTCTCATAGACTGTAAAACTCATCATTTTGTTGTCGTATACAGTATTTACCAAAGGATGATAACCAATATTTGTCCAGTAATTATAAATTGTTCCTAGACCATTAGCTTTGTTTCTGTCTCCAGTCTGAATTTAAGTCAACGTTAAACTCCTTGCATATTCTCTCGTATGCGTTTCGGTTATATGTGTTATTGAACGCATTCCAATTTGAGTCTTGCGGCATTGCTACACTCATTTCAAATAATATTCTTCTGACTTGGTAATAGACATGAAATCGAAATAACGAACCAACCAGGGCATCAGCTTTTAGATGATTGTTAAAATCAATGCCACATCCAGTTGTCGCACACCAAATAGCAAAATTCAACTGGTTCTGCCAAAATAACATCTAATGTGTTCCCCAGCGTTGGACTATAGCATCTGATTTGACGTATGGAAGTTTGTATTTTTCAAAGACATTAGAAAATGATGCTTTAAAGCCTTTACCGTCTGATGTAATAACTATGTTTTGATTTATTATATCTATCACTTTCTTGCTAAAGTATTTGAATAGTGAGCATCTGGGCTAGAATTGAATTCTTTAGAAATCATTTTTATTTGTATTTTATATATATATTAAAAAAAAATGTTTCATACAATTTCAAACATAGACAACTCTATTAATTTACAACAGTATATCGATAATTGAGATGGAACTAAGCGCGTTGGATTAAAAAGTTTTATATACACTATCGGTTGGTATAATATTATTCATGAAACCATAAAGACTCGAAACCCAGATAAAATAGAACATTTACCAGATGGACTCTATAACTTTGAAGACTTGCTAAAAGGTTTTAAATTTTTAAATAAAAATATTACCCTAACCATTTACGAGCAAGGTGCTGCAGCCATTTTAAAAACGTCAATAGAGACACGAATGTCAAGCGTTCTTTCAAAAATGCTGGAATTCAAGGACAGAAAATGGTTGACAGGTACTACTTTAGGAGATTACCCAATTGATTTAGCTCCTTATAAACAGCTATATGTTCATCTGAAACAAGTTAATACGAGTAGTAATTATTTCAATGGTGCACCAAGCACTATTATAGGTGTTGTACCTGTAGTAAATAAGCAGTTTGGAGATATAGTATATACAAGTTTTTATCCTGAATATCACTGTCTTACAAATGATGCAATTACTGAATTGAAAATAGAAGTCAGAGATGAGTATGGCAACAAGATAGATAATCACGGTTTGCCTATGAGTTGTGTTTTAGAAATTATTTAAAAAATATATTTTTATAAAAAAAACAATGAGTATATTTGGACCAACAAGACCTAAAAAAACAGAAGACTTGGAGGCTTTGATAGATATTGTTTCAG
>JAWPHD010002697.1:22500-115000 GCA_037043455.1 Cyrtodaria siliqua
TTTCAGTGCATGTTAGCAAACCTAAGCACAAGTATATTCGCCGGCAGAATGTTATTTATTTTCATTTGATTTGAGAATATTACTTTCTTATTTGATTTAAATTCAATTATCCTTTTATGCGTCCCTTTGACCCCACTCCACACGCTATGCTACGTTCCTGCATTAAGGTAAACATATAATTGTCTATGAATGAGAACAGTTACACACGTGGGATGGGTGTGGGGAGATCTCAAACGTGTGTTTTCAAATGGTGCAAAATAACATAAAATGACATATTATTTACATTTTAATCGGATCGACATGATGTATATTAGAAAAGGTTAAAGAATATATAAGTGAAAGTTTACGAATTTGGCATTTTGATACAAACTGGGTTTCAAAATAATGTTCACAAAATCCCTACTGATAATAGCCACTTATATTGAGTCAGAGTTAGGCATTAGGAGATAATTATATTGTAACTGTACACCTCCTGATTCATAAATGGATCATGAACAAGCACAATTGCTTAATAACAATTTCGAACACTTATCCGATATTGATCAATTCATATTTCTGTTTAACAGCCAATGATAGTAAGATTGTATGCCAAAACCTATTTACTTATACTTCAAAGGAGACAAGTATGCTTAAGTAAATAGCTTTAACTCGTTTTAAAAGCGTGTTTGGGAAACTATTTATTTTAAAAAATATAATTGTGAGCAACTGATAATAATCAGGTCATATCAAATCTGATTTGAAATTATAAATACTTTTTACTAATAGTATACTTATTTGATCTTAACAATAACTTAGTGATGATATTTTAGTAATAGTGAGCATTTTAAACAAATGTGCAAATATGAAGTTATAAAGGAGTTTAAAATCCATATCGCCCTAGGAGTCAAATCTATGTTTAAACCTTTGTCATTTGTAACGAAAAGCAGGTAAGGGTGGGGTTACCCATATACAGTACAAACGAAAACAAACGAGGGGTTTTCACACAAGTAGGTATTCAATAACGTACAAATAGCTTTACAATTCCGTACTTGTCTTTACTAGTCCTACACCACAACATCACTAGCTTTACTAGTCCCATATCACAACATCTATAAATTGTCTAGTCTCATACTACAACATTATTATCTTTACTAGTTCCATACCACAACATTATATACGATGGCGATTCGTCCCATCCGTCTTTCTGTAAACTTTATTAATCTCTGTAAAAGAGGAAATAAAGAGAATAAATAAATAAACAAATAAATAAATTAATAAATAAATAAATAAATAAATAAATAAATAAATAAATAAATAAATAAATAAATAAATAAACAATAACTGTTTCACTGTCTTATTGTCGAAACAGTGTAGACATTTTTGGAAACCGTGTAGACGGAACAAGATGGCGGCCAGAACTGAACATAAACACTCGATGCTTTAAACCATACCCGTTGCATGCCCATAGTAAAGGTGCAATGCCCTTAATCGGCGTTCAAAGTGGATATAATTCAGTTTTCAAATGTGAAGCTGTGAGCGATCCGAGTTTTGGACCATATAAGTTCGTTTCCAGCCCGATGTGTGTCCAGTTTCAGGATACAATATGCTATATACATCCATTATGATGCAAGCAATCGTATCAAGCCCACATCGAAATCCGCTGTTGCAGATATTTGAGGGAAAAAAATGCTTAGTTAGCCGTGTAGACAACGGTGCGTTTGTCGTGGAAACTGTGTAGACCAGGCGTGCATGAGAGAAAACGTAAACCGTGTAGACAATAAAACGTTAACGGTGTAGACAACCACCGCTGTTCATTTCATACAACAAATAAACGGAGTGTAAAAGAAGTTAATAATCAGTGAATGATTTTAAAGGAACACAATGCATTTAGTTAGATTATCCGATATATATGGTATTTTTATTTTGATCATAACATTTACAAAGTAACAATGAGTAATAGCCTTGCAACGCTCTGAGTATTGTTTAATTATCCTTATGATAGGTTGCCTACTTTGAAGTTTAGTTGTTTACCTTTTGTTTTCGCAGACTTCATAACCTCGGCTCCCAGCTAAATACCATGTTGTTTATTTCGCCCATTGTTTAATCGTTTAGTGCAAGCCATTTTGTTTGAAAATGGAACCAAACGCCGCTAACCTAAATTTTTTGCCTAGGGTTGAAACGGAAATTTTGCGACCGCAGTCCTGAGTTACCAGTCTTTTCAGCAAAAACTGTGGTTCTTATTTTAAGATCTAGTCCGAGAGGATCGTTACTGCGTGATTAACGCACATCTCTATACTCTCAATGGTGAGCTTGCAGTAATAGCAACAGTGCTTTTCCTCCATTGTCAACAGATCAACTGAAATACTTATATTGCAAAAAATATTGTTTTGTGTTTCTTTAAAATCATTCACTTAGTATTAAGTGCTATTAAACTAGTCCGTTTATTTGTTGTATGATGGTATTTAAACTGATTTCTAAGAATACTTTGCATTGGAGTGCCATGTTACGCTTGTAAATCATATTGTCTACACCGTTAGCTTTTCACTGTCTACACGGTTTACGTTTTCCTACCAATCGTCAGGTATATACAGTTTCGACAACAAAAACACATTCTTTACATTGTTAACCAAATCGATGTTTCTTTTAAAATGTATTAATTAATTTACATAATATGATGCATTTTGACTAGTTTGGACATTACAGATCTCCATAATCGTAAATGTTTCTTTGTATGCAGAGTTCAGGATCACATTTGAAAAAACAACAAGGTGGGCTATGTACCAGATTTTGTGGATTTTTATGAGCAGCAGTAATTGTATTTTACCAAAAAAATACTTTTAGACTGTAAATGTTTCATTCAGAATGGAAAATTCGACTTTATTCCCAATGGCCAACACAGTAAAATCGAAGTGTGGTGTGTGACCTGAAACGTTATTCTGAATGTTGTAACAAAAGTCAACATTTCGGAATATTAAAAAAAAAGATTTTAACCCTACCCCCTACTCTTCAGTTTTTAATAACAAAATTCAACATTACGGAATATTCAAAAACAAAATACGAACCTACCTCCACTGTTCAGCTTTTAATGCATTTTCAGAATGTTCATATCTGGTGGGGGTGGGGGGGGGGGGAAGATGTAAATAGGGACCTAAGGTGCCTCAAAGCAGCTACGCGACTACACACAAACAAATCAAACTTCGAAAGTATAATGCAATTAAGGATATTATTTCAATTGCATTTCACACATATTTGTGTTTGTTATCCAGTACCGTAGTACTTAAGAAGGAGTTGCAGTGGCCGAGTGGTTAGCATACTTTCCTCTCGTTCCAGAGGTTACGGGTTCAACTTCCTGCGAGGTCACGACAAGTTTTACTCGGGCAGAGTATGTGAAAGTACGCCATCGTTCGGAGGGAACGTAAATCCGTCTGTCGCGTGTGCAGGGAGAGTAATACCCTTGCCAGTCAAAGGTCTCGCTGAACTTCTATGCACGCTCGTAAACATTCCCGGTATAAATCATTATAAATCATTTATGCTAAATATAACCTGGTGTATCTAGATTTGTCTTATTATTGAGTAAACCGGTATAGAGGTATATATACTGAAAGGAAAAAGAAACGCCACACGGAAATTTCGACTATACATATTTTATATACCATATGCTTCTGTTAATCGAATGATACATGACTACGTAAAACCTTTCCTTTCGAAAAAAGGGAAAAAATACTAAAACAACACGTAACACAGCAAATAGTATTCCTGCAAAGTTTCATTATTGACAGAGTACGCGTTTGGCGCAAACTTAGGATGCACAATTTTGCAAACTCTTTACGTTAAATACAGTACTGAACGGGCTCAATTTTTCATTTTTTCAAAGAGGAATTTCAACATTTATGAATTTCTTGTTACAACGTGTACTATGATTAAAACGTCTACAACATCACAGTTGTGTCCTTTCTCTAACTAACTGCAACTTTCATCTTGGGATCTCCTTGGAATATATATGAAATTAAGTGTGCAATATATAGCGGAAATTCCCGTGTCGCGTTTCTTTTTCCTTTCAGTATATATCTATAGCTATTGATGAATATCTGGCTTACTGATTCATGTCTGACTTCTCCATACATTGATAATCTAACGTTATTGTAACAATGTATATTATGATCTAATGATGGGGCTGGGGTTAGGAGTGTTGGGGCTTGGGATTTTCCTTCAAATCTCGCCTCTTTTTTTCGGCCAACGTTATAGACGGATTTATTTTTCGTCGAAGGCTCGAGTTAAGTCTTATTTCGGTTATGCGACTAGAGCTAGAGGGCTGAGCCAGATTATTTTTTCAGGAAAAATCCCAGGCCTCCACCCACCTCCCCATCCCACCCCTCCTAGAAGATAAAATGGTCGATGACTTGCTTTGTGATAGAAGTACACTTTATCTGAATTATATAAACAACTGTTTGCAATAATATCCCCATTTAAACTAAATTGGCGACCTTAGATTTGCTGTGCAAAGTACGGGTTATGACACACGCATACAATGCATTCAGTCAAGGACAAACAAATGTACTAATGCGAAAAAAACGTCACGATCTGTGATATTGGGTTTCTGAGGGTCTGTTTCACAACTGCCAATGTTATTGCATTATAACATATGGCATTGAAATGTAAAAACTGTGTTTATACTGTCCCTGTCATAACATGCCCAGTATAAACGACACACAGTTCGGCATTTACCTTTCTGTATTATTATCGTTGGGAAAATCTTGATGGACAGGTATTGAAAATTTGCCATTATAGTCTGAAAGGAGGCCAAAACCTATTGTAGTTCACAGTTTCGTAACAGTAATACACAATGGTATGTTAATACGTAAGCATATTGTTACAGGAATAATAGACGTATTCAGCAATATTCTTTAACATTGAATTTACAAGAGAAAAGAACGGAAAAACGTTCTTCATCGATACAAAATTTAACTTGATTTCAGTTTTTTCAATTATATTCACGACTAAATCCAACTATATATTTTGTAATGAAAATAAATATAACTTGACATACAATAGATAGTTAACAACGGTTTGTACATGTCGAGTTAGCTAGATATGTTATCATGAAGGCAATATAATAGCAACAGCTAGGGCACACCTTTGAACACGTGTAAGCGTTTATCTTTGTGTTCAAACACGAAAACGTTGATATTTTTTAAACACATCGATACATTTAAAACCGCGGTGGTGGCTAAGGGAGTTCATGGGTTCATTTCCCGTAGTTCTATTATGACTGGCTGTTCCGGTGTCAGTGTGGTGTGAGTGTGTGGGTTATCATGCTATGTGTCTGCTCATTTGTAGTTCAGTCTTACAACACTATAAAGTTAATCATAGAGTTCATTGTTACAAGTAGACACAATATATGATAAAAACAATACTTATTGTTAAAAGCGACGTTCAGCCATACATACCTATATTAGATACATGTATAATACATTTAAAGTTACACATTGCACTTGAGCTATATATCGAGGGCTTACATGGACAGTGATGTAATTATAATTAGTGTGATTTTTCACTTTGATGTGGCTTGCATATATATTCAAACAAAGACCTGTATCGCTCTACTGGCTATATGATATCCATGGTGTTGGGGTGGTGGGAGAGGGGGGGGATTTAAAACATTCGACATGCGACCCAGGGGCGGGCCAAATTTGACCCAGAGTCATCATTTGAACAAACTGTGTAGAGGAACATAAGCTGAGTGTAAATACAAAATATTAAACCGTTGGCTCTTGTAATTTCAGAGAAGAAGATTGTTTAAGTGTGTCCCTATGTAAGTTAATGTAAAATATGTGACCCCGGGAACAGGGAAAATATTGACTCCAGGGTCACCATTTGAACAAACTTGGTAGAAGACCATAAGCTGATGGTAAATACAAAATATTAAACCTCAGGCTCTTGTAGAGATAAGAAGATTGTTTTTTAAGTTTTTCCCGATGTAACTCAATGTAAAACATGTGACCCCGGGACGGGGCCAAATTTGACCCCAGGGTCACGATTCAAACAAACTTGGTAGAGGACCATAAGCTGAGTGTAAATACAAAATATTAAACCTTTGACTTGTTTTTTTTTGTCATATAAGAAGATTTTTAAAGGTTTCCACTATATATGTCTATGTAAATATGAACAAACCATTTGAACAAACTTTATGGATGAACATAAGCAGATAATAAATACAAAATATGAAACCTTCAGCTGTTGTAGTTTCAAAGAAAATCTTTTAACTTCTTCCCTGCAACTCTATGTAAAACTGATCCAACAAGGGCCCCTAGGCTTCAAATTAAAGAAAAAGAATCAAGGTTTATTATGAGAAACCAAGGTTGTTTATGAGAAATTATTTTTGAACAAAATAACAAAATAATAAAACAGTTGAACCCATGAGCCATTACCAAATATTGAAAAATTGCCAAAACTCCGGATCTGGCTGGTTTTCGAACTTATCCGAACATTCATTGATATTTACAATCTAGTAAGTGTGGTAAGGATCGGATGAAAAATAAAGGTCCTATCGTCTTAACGAGGCAAAATATATAATTTTTAGCTAAATCAAGGGCCATAACTCCGATGCTACTGGTCCGATATGGCTGGTTTCAAAACTTCTGTTTTACCAGGAACGTGAAACCAGGAACGTGTAACGTTCCTGTGTGTTTAACGCAGTTTATTGTATTTGTTGTACATATAATCAACTAGTACTGTAACACACAAATGTATTTTGAACTAGTTGACAATGCGAAAGTATTCAAATGCAGGAAAAAACATTACAACCGCAAGGACATGTTTTAAGTATCGAGTCCCTGAGACAGTAGGTTACACTATGACACACGTTTGAGGTAATTGACAGCCTTTTTCAAGTAAACAATTCGCCCACACATAGTTAATTTACTTCCTTTCGGACGAATTATACGATGTTTATTCAACTCTTCATGGCCATAACAACGACAATTTAATTTTCTTGTCACAGTGGGGACAAAGAGATAATACATGCCAAGTTTCAAGTTTCTGCAAAATCAAGGATGGGCTTGTTGAGCTAACCTTCAAATGTATGTTACATGGGTTACCTTTATATTGTGTTTGTCGTACGATTAGAAATGTATGTTACATGGGTTACCTTTATATTGTGTTTGTCGTACGATTAGAAATGTATGTTACATGGGTTACCTTTATATTGTGTTTGTCGTACGATTAGAAATGTATGTTACATGGGTTACCTTTATATTGTGTTTGTCGTACGATTAGAAATGTATGTTACATGGGTTACCCTTATATTATGTTTGTCGTACTTTGTAGAAATGAATTGGATCTACGTCAAATTAAACTTTTATTTATTATACACCTCTTACGAATAGGGCGGTACATAAGTTGCAAGAATCTGTCGCACTATGGGTGTAAAAATACATAAGTGTAAACTAATTACTAACCGGGCTACACATTTATATTTATACAATAACCTCGATCACGCAGGTTACAGCGTTAGTGTGGTATTAATGAGGTAACAGGACGACCAGGGAAAACACCTTCTTCGAGCGGACGACCCCATTATCCTCTACAGTGCCGAATCCGGTGTGCATTGATGAGATCCGTGTGCTCTATGATTAATGTAATGATTATATCCATAAAATAAGTAGGCCCTTAAAGCTACAGAGTCTCTATATCAGTCGATTTCTTCTTTGTAGGCGTGTCTTTATTTGTAACTTCATGTTCACCAGCTCATGTCGAAATCGGGTATATAAGTGAGCAAATATAACGCAGGATATCAAGGTAGTGCCGTGATGTAGTTGTTGACATTGCGGCTTAGTAACCCAGGGATCGTGCATTCAATCCAAGCCAGGTCCGAATTTGGGATAATTATCGAAATATTTCAAAAACGTATTTCCTACCTTTCCAGTCCTTCGGATGAGACTTTAAACCGAGGTCTGCTCGCTGAAATGCTTAGTGCAATACAGCGAGAATAAATAAACACTTATACACAGGACATCATTTATTGCTTAGACATCGACCAGTGCACATCGTACCTGTACACAGGTAGCATTATGATTTACAGAAGAAAAAAAAAGTTGCCTCTTTCGGGACTCTAACACACGACGTTCTGATTTCAAGTCCGGTGCTCTACAGTAGAAACGCCAGCCCTATGGCGTAGGAATATTTATCAAACAAGGTCACGTGATAAAATCGATAACAAAATGACATTATTGGGAAAAATGTCACTGGTCAGATTTATTCACCTCTTATTTATAAACTGTGATTATGACAAAACACAATCACAGATCGTTGTTAAAGTAATAATATTCACAAACTACATTGGTCGAACATAATTGGTGTACACTTCGTGTAATTCTCATTAATAGGTAAAGGTATTTTTCAAAGGGATGAATTTAGGTCGTTTTAAGGTGTAAATTGCCAACAATGCACTTTTAAATCAAAATCGATTTATTTCGTCATTTTAGAAGCGAGAATAAAAACAAATGCATGTATGCGTAGATAAATCTTACCTCTGTCCATATGCAAATTTTTAATGAAATCGGAGACAAGTACTTTTTTTCCCCAAAATTAACTAACATGACCCACTGACTCAAAGACGGCATAATGCATATACATTTACCAACGCGACCGGGTACACAAGAAATGAAATAATTCCATTATTTCAATACATATTTTTCAAATGTATAAATCCTTGCACTTCAGATTAAATTTCTGATCTATACATGCTTTTGGTTTATGCCGGAGTATTCAAAATAGGTTTTAACAAACCAAATTGCAACGGTACGTCGGGAAAGGAAATGAGAATGGTGAACATATATGTCGCAGTGCTAATTTTCTGAATCTGGAAAAATAGCAAAAAAATGAAGTTTTAACAGCGAGAATTAGTTTTTTTTATGAAAGTGTTCATTGACATGTCTACTATTAACAAACAAAATTTAAAGTCAATCAGAAAAAAGTACTTTTTTTTCCCCAAAATTAACAAAGTACACCGTATTCGCTAAAATATGAACAATCGCCTTTCGAAGTTAATGTTCACGCGGGATATAAAACCATGATAATATGAAATCCTTTTTAAGAGATATATTGATTTAAACATTGTTCTGTATTTAATAAATTATTAGAGAAGAAAGTTCACAGTCTTTCTCAAGGACACCATTACGGTAGTATCCCTGCAACCCCGCCCCTCATCCCACCCCCATCACCCTCCATACCGTATTGATTAAGTTGTATATAGCTGCGAATGCGCAGTTTTAATCAAATTCGATTTATTTCATCATTTTAGAAAGAAAAAAAAGCATGTAAGCGTAAATACATTTTTCCTCTCTAGATATGCAAAATATCAAAAAAAACGGAGGCAAGTCCTGTTTTCCCCCCGAAAATTAACGAAGTACACCGTAATCGCTTAAATACGCCGAATCGACGTTCCAAATCGATGTTAGCACGGAATAAAATTTAGTATTATGAATTCATTTATAAAGATAAATCGATTTCAGCATGGTTCAGTAGTTGTTATATTATTGATGTAGTATGTTCACAGTATTTATGGGAGCAACATTACGGTAGTATGACTGTATCCCTCCAACCCCGTTGGCTTCCCCACCTCCACCCATACACACAATTCTTTGTGTATTGCTGAGAAAGCGCCTTTTATTTAAATCGATTTATTTCGTCATTTTAGAAGCGAGATTAAAAACAAAATCATATAGCTACATCTCTCCTCTGTATATATGTTGAATTTCAATAAACGGAGACAAGTACTAGTTAAGTAACAGGGCCCTCCGACCCATAACGGCAACATTCATATTCATTTAGAAAGACGACCAGCTACAGAAACAATTAAATAATTTCGTTATGTAAACACATATATTTAAAATATATGTGTCTATTTATTTTACACTAAATTTTTGATCTATACATGCTTTGAGTTAATGTCAGAGTTCCCAATTTATTTTAACAAACAATGTTGCAACGGTATATCGGAAAATGAAATCATGATGGCTGTAATATACGTTGCAGAGTTAATTTTCGCAATCAGAAAAAGCGATAAACTAATATAAGTTTAACAGGCAGAAAGAAGTATATTCTTTTAACTGTTCGTTTAAAACTGAGGGGGTGACTCGAGTTTTAAAGAAAGCAAGATTGGCATGTGTCCCTTTAACCAAGTAAATAAATGACTGACGAGTAACAGACATGCTACTGTCAGTAACAAACATGATTTTGTGTAAACTCGAAGATTGCATAACATAAACATGTGGACATGAATGTGTGGTGTTGTGAAACAATGTACGCGTGAATCCAAAAGTGCGGGTCTGTTATCTTTATAGGGCATATATAGTTTATATATATATATATATATAAATATAAATTTTATAATATATATTTATATATACTATTCTTTTATATTTATTTGTATGGTCCCAGAACGCAGTCATACTCACTACTATATTGAAAGTAAATACTGAATATACATGTGCGGTGTGTTACGATCTGTAGTATTTGAAAACAGACATATTAAACATTTCCCTGAAAATATATAACGACGATAAATATTATATTCATTAGAATAATTTTTTTCTGAAAAAAAAATACATGTTTGTTTTCAGCAGTTGAAATCTACTATATTCTGCGAATATTGCTACTTTGAAAATTTGAATACGTCTGTTTTCATCAAATAGCATGTTTTATTATATAACCTATAAATAGACGCGTTTTCATTGGCTAAAAAGTAATTTTTTAGAAAAAATATCTAGCGATATTGACCTGTTTTTTTTATATTGACCTGTTTTTTTGATATTGACCTGTTTTATATAATTGTTTTTTTGATATTGACCTGTTTTATATAATTGTAAATTGAGGGTTATATAATAAAACAGTTATGGACTTTTCAGCTGTTATACATGATGTTGATATGTACCAAAAAATCATTATTGACCTCGGCTATCGCCTCGGTCAATAATGATTTTTTTGGTGCATATCACATCATGTATAACAGCTGAAAAGTCCATAATTGTATATTGTTTGTTTTAATATTATTTTTTTTAAATTTATGACTCGGAATATGTCTTACACACTGTTGAATCCTGTAATTTAACAACAAGTGGTTTGGTTCACAGGCGACAGTATCGATGAACAAAACCACCTGTTTTACTGGATTCTACATTGTGCAAGAAAATGTTCATATATTATACCATTAATATTATAACATGTGTGTTGTAACATATGCTTATCCTTGTTTATAAATGTTTGATAATGGATGTCAGCAGGGAACTTGACATTTGACCTAAAAATCAAACGAATTATCCTCTTTCCACTGTCCACCAATGAAGTTTCATGAAATTTGCTTTAGGTAAAGGAAAAACTGTGTGGGCAAGACTTTTCATTTTCCGGTCATGGTAACGGACCTTTCAACTACGGACTTCAAAATAAACAGGGATTATCATTTCACCAAAGGCAGTCAAAGTATGACGTATTATGAAATTAGCTTTAGAGAAAGTAAATAAGAGTTTCATTGCGGACACGATTTTTCATTAAAAAGTCACTGTGACGTTGACCTTAGATTTACTGACCTCAATATAAATAGGGATCATACTTTTACCAAAGGACGTTTGAATATATTTACTTCAGGGAAAATAGAGTTACGGTGCGGACAATGGTTTCATGATCGGATCAGTGACCTTGACATTTGATCTCGAACTAAATAGGGGCCATTCTCTCACCAAATGCAGTCAACCCATGTAGTTTCATGATACATGTATTTGCTTCAGTAAATAAGGAGTTACACTGTGGCCAAGGTATTAGGGTTATATTGACCTTTGACCTATTATCCTCAAAATCATCAAACGGTGAAAAAGTCTTATCACAGGCAGTCAACCCATGGCGTTTCTACAGACTTCCTTCAGGAAAACAGAAGTTACAGTGCGGACAATTCGTTTCATTATCCGGTCAGTGACCTTGACCGTTGACCCACTCAACATCAAAAGGATCACCCTCTCGCCAGAAGCAATACATCCATTAAGTGTCATAATATTTGCTTTAGGGAAAGTGGACTTACAGTTTACAACATTTTACATTATCATGTTACGGTGACAATGAATGACCTTTGACCTAATGGCATCAAAATCAAAAGGCATCATTCTCTCACCAAATGCACTCAAACCATGAATGTTGATGAGATTTGCTTCTGGGGAAGTGGACAGTGCAGGCAAGGTTTTTCATAATCATTACTGAGTCACGGCGCCCTTGACCTTCAATATTTGATATGCAAATACTGATGCTTCGTACAAAGTTTCGTCATAATCCAACAAGTAGCGCAGACAAGATTTGTGACGGACGAACGGAAAGGCCAAATATAATCTGTCTCACCTACCACTTTGTGGTGGAAGACAGACTTCTAAAGACAATATTTTAGTTCATATGTATCCTTTATTAAGCAATATTTAAGCGAACATAAACTTCAGCATTGACTCTGGCCGGTGGTGTACATGGAGTCTTCTTCCGCATGACGTGCAGCCTGAAAGAAAATAAAAAGTAAAAATAAGTAGAGCATAGTATTCAATTTGAATCAGGTGTTGCGAGGGGGAGCTAGGGCATGTTTTGGGGAATGGGACAGTTTTAAAAATAATTATTGTTTAACGCCCTCTTAACACGTTGTTTAGGTTATTTCGAGCCGCTCCAAAGACAGGAAGAAAGATACATAGGCATCCAGGAACCCTGCCCTACGCTTACTACCGATTAGATACCTATGGTTCTTTAACGTGCTTGGAGGACAGACTCCGATACACAGGACCACCCGGTTTACGTTCCCATCAGTCGAACGAGGCTAGCAGAACACATCGAAGTAACCCAGTGGCGCCAGTAAGACTTGAATTCGTGTTCACTGGATTCAAAGCCGATATGCTATAAACGTCCCTTGACCAAAACTGAGTAAATGGCACATCAAATAAAGGGTCAATACATATTATATTGTGTATCATACGAGTATATGATTGACCTGACATGATAACAGAACAATTTTAATGTATTTTTCACCCAGCAGTACTACAGCAAGAATCTATTATAAGGAAAGTTAAATATGACAGAGGGTGCAATGCTCTATAAGCCAATTTTACTAGAACAAAATACAACTCTTGCCAAAAAACATTAATATACAACTAGTTATTTTCTATCTCAAAACCTGGTGATGTCGTCAGTTTTAGAAATAAAACACGACTAATAGGGCAGTAAGACACTTTTGTAGATGTGTGGTCTTCTGATGTGAAAATGTCTAAAACAGACTCAAAACTGGAAATTTGCTCTGTGTCCCTTTAATAAATTGGGGACCCATCACATAGACCATAATCACATTGTACTTAGTTGATGTTAAAGGGACATACGGCAATCTTGAAGTATTTATCAAGCATTAACATTAGCATCTCCATTTGTTAACCTGGTAACCTTTTTAAATTTAAACCTGCTTGCATTAAAGAATAAATAAAAGTGTTTCATTTTGTCTTCGCTATTCTATCAAATACTTAACTATATTATAGGTGCACTATTATCAACAGTGAGTAATGTGTAAAACAGTTTCTTCTGAACTATTCTAATAAATACTATTAATGATGCACAAATGCAAACTATGCAGAAAAACTGACCGAACTCCAGAAGTTTTAGATAAAATAAAGGTTGCCTAGTGACCCTTTAACTTGTTTTCGCATGTATCCAGTACATGTAGTTTACACGAGCTCATATGACGATCACGCTGCATTATCACTGAAAACATGTTTTACTGTAACTTTGAACAGCACCGTGCATGAATAACACAAGCTCCATTTAAAGTACTACACAAGCGCAAACAATTTTTAAAAGGGCTCTCACCTCAAAATGATCCAATGGCATTTAATACGGCTTGACAATCTGAAGTCTTCAGTATCAATTCACTTAGAGCTGCTCAAGGGCACAATTTACATTTGAGGCCTCTCTGAAAAACAACATCAATCCAATGGCAATGATCAAACAGACATAGTTTATCCTTTGTTATACATTATGTAACATATTTAAAAAAGAAAACTCAAAACTCTACTGTACATAAATATGAATCTGACTGATTTCAGTCAAATGTCAATGGCTGTTTACATTGTTTCAATGGTAGTTGTATCGGGTTATGTATTCACGAATGTGCGAGAAAATGGGGATAACATAACGATAAAGAGACAACGCCAACAATTTACATTTATGCATCTGAGGGGTGGGGGTGGAGGGGGTTTCTAGTTTCCTTA
This sequence comes from Cyrtodaria siliqua, assembly GCA_037043455.1. Lineage (NCBI taxonomy): Eukaryota > Metazoa > Mollusca > Bivalvia > Adapedonta > Hiatellidae > Cyrtodaria > Cyrtodaria siliqua. The sequence continues at coordinate 36,753 of JAWPHD010002697.1, forward strand.
CCCCCTCCTTGTTTTCGGTATTCAAGCTCCATCTACCCACCCCACCCCCATCTATCGTACTTGGGTGGGCGGGGTGCAGTGAACATTTCTACTAATAATTGTTTTATTCCACGAAACGTTCTACAGTGTACAGTACATCCAGTTACTGGAAAGATCGGATTACATGAAAAACACTTTATAGTGATTATGAACTTTCTATTATACAGTATACACCACTATTTTAGGCACTGTATTTGGCCATTGTCTAAATATGTACGATCTAAAGTTTATTAATAAGCACATTTTCATATACAAAAAATACCTTGAAAATGGACCTCTATCAGCAGCAGACAGTAATCCCAAATCCAATTTGCACCAACATGTCAATTTCACGTGTCAAGTTATGTCACGGTGACCTGTCAGTCACCAACACTGCATCGTGTTTACACATAATATAACGTTATTTCGTCCGGTAAGGTATTAGTTTTTACATAATCTACGGTATAAAACACTGTACGCGTGTTGTTAAGACTCCATAGGTACCCGTAGTGCTCGCCGACGTAGCGCGCCCAGTTTCGGGTGTAAAAAAATGGCGTCTGTTTTAATAGAAAATTCATAAAATAGTCCGTAAAATACAAAGAAGTAGTCCATGTTCGCGGAGTTAAAATGCGAACAGAACTGATATGTTATAGGTACGTGGCGTTCCTACTGCTATTCGCTGAACTATAAGGCTACTTGAGAAAATAATATACTAACTACCATTTTTTATGAGGCAAAATAACAAACTATCTGAACGCAACTCACGATGAATCAATAAAAATATAGTCCGTCTTGTCTCACGTGTAAATTAACATTGCCTGGTGCAGTATTATGTGTTATCAATATGAAACTAATATTTCGCCTCAAAACAACCATATCTCGACTTGTTATTTAGCGCTTGATGAGTTTGTAGTTATTACGTAATGCCTATTTAGTGTTAAAAATGATACAAGATATCATTAAAGGATAAACGTACATCATGCAAACGCAAGGACTGTGGTTTAAATCCCGTTCCGGGCAATTACATTTTTTTTATCACATATATGTATATTTATCGATGTTACCTGTACAAAGACAAAATAAAAATGTGTTATTTTACGCATCGATTTCTGCTTATATACCGACTTTTGGGGTGTTTGTCGATTTGAAACTACTTCACACGTAACAGATTCATATTCATGAGTTATTACCTGTTAAAATAGTATTCTGAAGCCGTATATTTATCGATATTACCAAAGACAAAATACAAATGCGATATTTTACGCATCGATTTCTGCTTATATACCGACTTTTGGAGTGTTCGTCGATTTGAAACTTACCTGTTCAAATACAGACTCTCTAGCTTTAAACAACCTTTTTGAGTTGGGAAAAAGAATCGTATACAATAAAAAACAATGTGTGTTGATTTTCAGTAACAATGACATTAATACATAAACGGCCAAGTGTACGATAAACGTGTCATGCAAGTATGTTCGCCCAATCGATGTTGTAGAACATAAGAAAAACAATACGAAACATGATATAAGTAGATGGGATATATCGTGTCCCTGATATGTTTTGCAGTGAGCGATCTCGCCAGCTTACTAATGCAATCCGCTTTCCCACCAATGCAATCCGGGTTATGTTCACACTGTTACGCTGGTCACACGCTCACACACGTGGGTTTTCCCTAGGTTTTATGGCTATGTTCACTTCTCGGAGTTGTTATGAGAGGGTACGCTGGTCACACGCTCACACGCGTGGCTTTATAGCTTGTAATTGAACCAAGACCATATCTACGCTGTCATCCGCACCATCGATATTGGTTTGTATTTATTTTTTCTGTGTAACTTGTTTCGTTATCGATTCAAGCTAAATAAAGTTAATACTTTATCTCTTTTGTGAAAGAGCATTCTATAAAATTGCTATCCGTTTTGATCGGCTTTTAAATAAACAGCTCGTAAATAAAAACAGTCATTGATATCAATGTAGTTATACAAATAAGGTAGTTTGCCTGCTGTATAGAGTATAAATGGGTAGTCCTGCCTTCCTCCCTCCCTCCTTCTTCCTTCCTTCTTTCCTTCCTTTTTTATGTCATTACCTACTTATCTTTTTCATTTATTCTTTCCTTTCTTGATTCATTTATTCATTCTGGCCTTTTTGCCTTTCCACATCCCTCCATACTTTCGTACGTCCCTCTCTCCATTCCTCCATCCCCACTTTAATAAATGAAACAAACATGTTTACAATAATATTCATCTAAAATTATATCGAGTATATGAGCTACTTTTGAGTGTACATCCTTCCTTTATTTATTCATTATTTCTTCGTTCAATCCTTTCGTCCTTCTTTCTTTCATTCGTTCTTCTTTCATACCTAATTTCATTCCTTTCTTCACTTATTCTATTTCCCTCCCTCCCTCCCTTAATTCCATCCATTCTTTCCTTCATTTGTCTTTCCCTCCTTCCTGTCTCCCTCTCTCCATCTACATCTCCCGTCGTTAACAATGTGAAACAAAAAAGTAATGTTTTTAATAAAACTCTGTATCAAACGACATAGAATATAGGTGGTGGTTGGAGCGTAAACCAGGTGCAGTATATATCACTGAAAGAAGATATTTAAGGTTTATCTCTAGACATTTATAATTTACTAACACAATCTTCTTCAAAATACCCAACCTTTGAAATAGGGCTTTATGTATCAGTGTTTATGAATAACAAACCACGTATCAGATTACATCATGTACTTCACTTGTCATGGGTGTAAGTATTCCAATATCCCAATATAATAACGTTTGAAGGTATTACAATAACAACGTTGCACATCTGTCAAGCAAAATGATACATATGTCAACCCTTCTACACGTTTTACTTAAACAAGCTCACTTCACCAGGATCATATATACTATTACACTTTATTACATTTCTATGCGTGAAAGATCGGGATTTCTTAGGGCAAGAATATTCATATCGCTAAATATTAATAACTAACTCAGAACACAATAATAACTAACGTTGCTAACTTAGAACACAATAATAACTAACGTTGCGACGTTGAGTAGTGACGTCAACAAAGTGTTGCTGACGTCGACGTCGCCGATAACGTTCAATAAAGCGAATATTTGTTTGCAAAAACGTAATTTAAAATGTAATAAATATATTATTTAACTGCTTGGATCGATTATTGGGGTAATCCTTCACTTGATGGCAGACGTGCTTTGTTTTTTCACTCACGTGTGTGCGCTCGTTCGTGAAAAGAACCACACGACTACAACTCTTCAAAGAATTTCCCTATAATCGATGCCAGCAGTTAAATAATCTCTATATATTATGCAACACTCACTAGACAAACACTTATTTAAACGTGTCTTCACATGGAGTGTTAATACACATGACGTGTCGGAAGTTTGTTGATACACATGACGTGTCGGAAGTGTGTTAATACACATGACGTGTCGGAAGTGTGTTGATACACATGACGTGTCGGAAGTGTGTCGATACACATGACGTGTCGGAAGTGTGTTGATACACATGTGTCGGAAGTGTGTTAATACACTTGAAAGTCGGAAGTGTGTTAATACGCATTTCGTGTCGGAAGTGTGTTTATACACATGACGTGTGTGTCGGCAGTGTGTTTATACACATGAAGTGTCGGAAGTGTGTTGATACGCATGACGTGTCGGAAGTGTGTTAATACGCATGAAATGTCGGAAGTGTGCTAATACACTTGAAAGTCGGAAGTGTGTTAATACACATGACGTGTCGGTAGTGTGTTGATACACATGAAGTGTCGGAAGAGGGTCAATACACATGACGTGTCGGAAGTGTGTTGATACACATGTGTCGGAAGTGTGTTAATACACTTGAAAGTTGAAAGTGTGTTAATACTCATGACGTGTCGGAAGTGTCGGAAGTGTGTTTATACACATGACGTGTGTGTCGGCAGTGTGTTTATACACATGAAGTGTCGGAACTGCGTTCATACGCATGGCGTGTCGGAAGTGTGTTGATACGCATGACGTATCGGAAGTGAGTTGATACGCATGACGTGTCGGAAGTGTGTTTATACGCATGAAATGTCGGAAGTGTGTTAATACACTTGGAAGTCGGAAGTGTGTTAATACACATGACGTGTCGGAAGTGTGTTGATACACATGACGTTTCGGAAGTGTGTGTATACACATGACGTGTGTGTCGGCAGTTTGTTTATACACATGACGTGTCGGAAGTGTGTTAATACGCATGACGTGTCGGAAGCGTGTTGATACACATGACGTGTCGGAAGTTTGTTAATACGAATGAAATGCCGGAAGTGTGTTAATACACCACATGACGTGTAGGAAGTGTGTTTATATACATGACGTGTCGGAAGTATGTTAATACACTTGAATGTCGGAAGTGTGTTAATACACATGACGTGTCGGAAGTGTGTTGATACACATGACGTGTCGGCAGTGTGTTTTATACACATGAAGTGTCGGAAGTGTGTTAATACGCATGACGTGTCGGAAGTGTGTTGATACACATGACGTGTCGGAAGCTTGTTGATACGCATGACGTGTCGGAAGTGTGTTTATACGCATGACGTGTCGGAAGTGTGTTGATACCATGACGTGTCGGAAGTGTGTTGATACACTTGAAAGTCGGAAGTGTTTTAATACACATGACGTGACGGAAGTGTGTTAATACGTATGACGTGTCGGAAGTGTGTTGATACACATGACGTGTCGGAAGTGTGTTTATACACATGACGTGTGTGTCGGCAGTGTGTTTATGCACATGAAGTGTCGGAAGTGTGTTAATACACATGGCGTGTCGGAAGTGTGTTGATACGCATGACGTGTCGGAAGCGTGTTGATACGCATGACGTGTCGGAAGTGTGTTAATACGCATGAAATGTCGGAAGTGTGTTAATACACTTGACGTGTCGGAAGTGTGTTGATACACATGACGTGTAGGAAGTGTGTTGATACACATGTGTCGGAAGTGTGTTAATACACTTGAAAGTCGAAAGTGTGTTAATACGCATGACGTGTCGGAAGTGTGTTTATACACATGACGTGTGTGTCGGAAGGGTGTTAATACACACGGCGTGTCGGAAGTGTGTTGATACGCATGACGTGTCGGAAGTGTGTTTATACAAATGACGTGTCGGAAGTATTCTGATACACTTGAAAGTCGGAAGTATGTTAATACACATGACGTGTCGGAAGTGTGTTGATACACATGACGTGTCGGAAGTGTGTTTATACACATGACGTGTCGGAAGTGTGTTGATACGCATGAAATGTTGGAAGTGTGTTAATACACTTGAAAGTCGGAAGTGTGTTAATACACATGACGTGTCGGAAGTGTGTTGATACACATGACGTGTCGGAAGTGTGTTTATACACATGACGTGTCGGAAGTGTGTTAATACGCATGACGTGTCGGAAGTGTGTTGATACACATGACGTGTCGGAAGTGTGTTTATACACATGACGTGTGTGTCGACAGTGTGTTTTATACACATGAAGTGTCGGAAGCGTGTTAATACGCATGATGTGTCGGAAGCGTGTTGATACTCATGACGTGTCGGAAGCGTGTTAATACATATGACGTGTCGGAAGCGTGTTGATACACATGACGTGTCGGAAGTTTGTTGATACACATGACGTGTCGGAAGCGTGTTGATACGCATGACGTGTCGGAAGTGTGTGTATACGCATGACGTGTCTGTTGATACGCATGACGTGTCGGAAGTGTGTTTATACGCATGACGTGTCGGAAGTGTGTTGATACACATGACGTGTCGGAAGTGTGTTTATACACATGACGTGTCGGAAGTGTGTTAATACGCATGACGTGTCGGAAGCGTGTTAATACACATGACGTGTCGGAAATGTGTTAATACGAATGAAATGTCGGAAGTGTGTTAATACACATGACGTGTAGGAAGTGTGTTTATACACATGACGTGTCGGAAGTGTGTTAAAACACTTGAAAGTCGGAAGTGTATTAATACACATGACGTGTCGGAAGTGTGTTGATACACATGACGTGTCGGAAGTGTGTTTATACACATGACGTGTGTGTCGGCAGTGTGTTTTATACACATGAAGTGTCGGAAGCGTGTTAATACGCATGATGTGTCGGAAGCGTGTTGATACGCATGACGTGTCGGAAACGTGTTAATACATATGACGTGTCGGAAGCGTGTTGATACACATGACGTGTCGGAAGTTTGTTGATACACATGACGTGTCGGAAGCGTGATGATACGCATGACGTGTCGGAAGTGTGTTTATACACATGACGTGTCGGAAGTGTGTTGATACACATGACGTGTCGGAAGTGTGTTGATACATTTGAAAGTCGGAAGTGTTTTAATACACATGACATGACGGAAGTGTGTTGATACACATGACGTGTCGGAAGTGTGTTGATACATTTGAAATTCGGAAGTGTGTTAATACACATGACGTGTCGGAAGTGTGTTGATACACTTGACGTGTGTGTCGGCAGTGTGTTTATACACATGAAGTGTCGAAAGTGTGTTAGTACACATGACGTGTCGGAAGTGTGTTGATACACATGACGTGTCGGAAGTGTGTTTATACAAATGACGTGTCGGAAGTGTTCTGATACACTTGAAAGTCGGAAGTATGTTAATACCCATGACGTGTCGGAATTGTGTTGATACACATGACGTGTCGGAAATGTGCTTATATACATGACGTGTGTGTCGGCAGTGTGTTTATACAAATGACGTGTCGGAAGTGTTCTGATACACTTGAAAGTCGGAAGTATGTTAATACACATGACGTGTCGGAAGTGTGTTGATACACATGACGTGTCGGAAGTGTGCTTATATACATGACGTGTGTGTCGGCAGTGTGTTTATACACATGAAGTGTCGGAAGTGTGTTAATACACATGACGTGTCGGAAGTGTGTTAATGCACATTATGTGTCGGAAGCGTGTTGATACACAAGACGTGCCGGAAGCGTGTTGATACACATGACGTGTCGGACGCGTGGTAATACACATGACGTGTCGGAAGTGTGTTTATACACATGACGTGTCGGAATTGTGTTGATACACATAACGTGTCGGAAATGTGCTTATATACATGACGTGTGTGTCGGCAGTGTATTTATACAAATGACGTGTCGGAAGTGTTCTGATACACTTGAAAGTCGGAAGTATGTTAATACACATGACGTGTCGGAAGTGTGTTGATACACATGACGTGTCGGAAGTGTGCTTATATACATGACGTGTGTGTCGGCAGTGTGTTTATACACATGAAGTGTCGGAAGTGTGTTAATACACATGACGTGTCGGAAGTGTGTTAATGCACATTATGTGTCGGAAGCGTGTTGATACACAAGACGTGCCGGAAGCGTGTTGATACACATGACGTGTCGGACGCGTGGTAATACACATGACGTGTCGGAAGTGTGTTTATACACATGACGTGTGTGTCGGCAGTGTGTTGATACACGTGACGTGTCGGAAGTGTGTTAATACACGTGACGTGTCGGAAGCGTGTTGATACACATGACTTGTCGGAAGTGTGTTAATATACATGATGTGTCGGAAGTGTGTTTATACACATGACGTGTGGGAAGTGTGTTAATACGCATGAAATGTCGGAAGTTTGTTAATACACATGACGTGTCGGAAGCGTGTTGATACACATGACGTGTCGGAAGTGTTTTAATACACATTATGTGTCGGAAGTGTGTTTATACACATGACGTGTCGGAAGTGTGTTAATACACATGACGTGTGTGTCAGAAGTGTGTTTATACACATGACGTGTCGGAAGTGTATTAATACACATGACGTGTCGGAAGTGTGTTGATACACATGAAATGTCGGAAGTGTGTTAATACAAATGACGTGTCGGAAGCGTGTTGATACACATGACGTGTCGGAAGTGTGTTTATACACATGACGTGTCGGAAGTATGTTAATACGCATGAAATGTCGGAAGTGTGTTTATACACATGACGTGTGTGTCGCATGACGTGTGTCGGAAGTGTGTTTATACACATGACGTGTGTGTCGGAAGTGTGTTTATGTTAATACACATGGCGTGTGTGTCGGAAGTGTGTTTATGTTTATACACATGACGTATGTGTCGGAAGTGTGTTTATGTTTATACACATGACGTGTGTGTCGGAAGTGTGTTTATACACATGACGTGTGTGTCGGAAGTGTCTCGGAAGTGTTTATACACAATTTCTACTAATAAATAGTAACATTAGTGAGCCAGAAACAATGCTGACTTTGCATACCCACATATCTATCAATATATACCCATATATCTATCGATATATTTATTACAAGAATTCACCCAATTACTACTTGAAAAATAATAAAAATTAATAAACTAACTTTAACGTAACATACACCAAACATCATTTTAATGTCTTGTTTCAATTCTATAATGGTTATGAACAAACTTTATTCCTTTTGCTACATTTATTTGCTCTCCAATTTCAAAATAAACATATCTTTGGACATCGCTAACCTGATATTTATTTACAGATATAATCATAATACGAAACTCGTGGGTGTTTCCCCCTCCCCCACCCTCACGAGTACTGAATACTCTCTAATTTAGAGTTGAGTACTGAATACTCCTTCATTTTAGACCCGATTACTGAATACTATTTAACATGGATAACCCGAGTACTGAATACTATTTAAACCCGGGGCGTCGGTACTGAATACTCTCTAAATTTGCCCTGAATACTGCCTACCAAATTAGGGGGAAACAGTACCATACTCCAGGATTCCAGTTATATACATTTAATGTATAGGAAGAAGACCTACAAGTACAACACAAATAACAATTACTAAGAAACGTGAAGTTGGCAGCAGCAGTAGCAGCAGTAGCAGCAGTAGCAGCAGTAGCAGCAGTAGCAGCAGTAGCAGCAGTAGCAGCAGTAGCAGTAGTTACTGCCAGCAGTAGCAGCAATAGCAGTAGTTACTGCCAGCAGTAGCATCAGTAACAGTAGCTACTGCCAGCAGTAGCAGCAGTATCAGTAGCTACTGCCAGCAGTAGAGCACCATCTCAATAGGTATATTCATCGCAAGTGATTTCTTTGCGCAGTATGTTGTTTCTACTTTCCCACCATCATGTTTAGCAGACAACTCCTTTCGCAACCATCATATGTTTGCTACTGCTATTGCTACTGCTACTGCTACTGCTAACACCTGCCAGCAGTAGCAAGAGTAGCAATAGCTACTGCCAGCAGTAGCAGCAGAGCAGCAGTAGCTACTGCCAGCAGTAGCAGCAGTAGAGTCAATAGTCATCGTAATTATGACGATATATGATGTTTTCTTTGCGAAAGTATGTTGTTTCTACTTTCCCGCCATCATGTTTAACAGACAACCCCTTTCGCAACCATCATATGTTTGCTACTGCTATTGCTACTGCTACTGCTAACTACTGCCAGCAGTAGCAGCAGTAGCAGTAGCTACTGCCAGCAGTAGTTAGTAGAGCACCATCTCAGTAGATATATTCATCGCAAGACTATAAGTTCAATTTTCAACCGTCATGTTTTAAAACACGACTGTTTCGCCAATAAAAGGTATATATATATATATGTTTCCCTACCGTTAATGCTGTGACTTTTTAGTTACTGCTAGCAGTAGGAGCAGTAGCAGTAACTACTACAAGTACTAACAGTAGCAGTAGAAGTATATACTTCTAGCAGTAGATGCAGTAGAGCAGTAGAAACACTACCATCAACATCTATTGTTGTTTCTACTTTCCATTTCTAGCGGTCATTTTTTATAGACAACCTCTTTCGCACTTCGTTCTCAACCGTTACAGTTGAAACTTATTAAAGACACATGTATCGTTGAAAAATCATGGATAGCATGCTTTTTAACTGCTTACTTTTCGCTGACTGATTACCACAGAGACATTATATTGAGGCCCCATCACAGTTTTTTTCTTTTCATTTACTATTACCTTAGTTTTTGATAATAAATATATTGTAACTAAAAACACTAGATGTTTCCGCTTTTTCCCGTCCGTCCGTGTGTGCGTCCGTGCGTCACACTTTTAGTCCGGAGCACAACTAAAAAAGTATGCTTGATTAAAGTTTGAGTGAATGATTAGGACAATGAGACGGAGTGCAGTTCATAGGAACCATAACTCTAGCTTCACTACTTTTTTAATTATCTCCCTTTTATGAAAAATCTTATCCGGAGCATAATAGAGTTCTGTACGGATTCATTTTGAATAAGGAAGCACTCACACTAAACATTTCTTTTTTTCTGTGTTTTCTGTGTAACTTTCGGGATGCATTCGATAAACATGAAATACAGGTTTGAAACAATTTAAATTTATTTTTATTTACTGAAAGTTTATGAATGAATGAATATAAATACACTAAAAGGAAGCAGAACAGGAAATGTTCAAATCTGACCACAGGGTCACTATTTGAACAAACTTGGTAGATGACCATAACCTTAAGGTAAATGCAAAATATTACACCTCTGGCTATTGTAGTTTCAGAGAAGAATATTATTCAAGAGTTTCCCTATATAACTCTATGTTTAATATGTGCCCACTGGGTCGGGTCCAAATTTGACCTCAGGGTCACCATTAGAACAAACAAGTTAGAGGACCATAAGACGATATTACATGCAAAATATCACAGCTCTGTATCTTGTATTTTTTTAGAAGATTTTAAGATTTGTTAAATGAAACTGATAAGCCCCATTGCGGGGGCATTTATGACCTCAGGTGCACCATTCGAACAAACATATAATGATGCTTCACATAAACTTGGAGTCGTCCGTGGTCGAGTGGTCTCAGACTTGAAATCACATTCCCTCACCGCTGTGGGTTCGATTACCCATGGGGCCAGGACTTTTTATTATGTGAGTATCAAGCTATCCCGCTTGCTTGCTGAACGTCGGTGGTTCTACTCAGGTGCGCGCCCGTGCACGAAAAAATGCCCGGGTTTGCACCTGGGGTCTTCTTCCACCAATAAAAAGCTGGAATGTTGCCAAATGACCTTAGCTGTTGGTGTAACTATAAATTCCAGTCTAATGACTACATATAAGATTTGGTCGAATTCCGACAAGCGGTTTCTAAGAAAAAGTCGTAAGAAGCAAAAGATAAGGACGACGACGAACGACGGACAGACAACGGACGGACGACGGACGAAGAATGATTCCAAAACATCGCAATGAGCCTTCGGCTCAGGTGATCAAAAACACTGACAGATGACAACGATTTTTGAGTTTTGAAGTCCCGATGAATTTCTTGCATTTAAGATTTACTAAAACATGGCAGAGAAGTAACTGATAATAGAGTATATTGTGCTAAACACGGGTATTTTAATACATATACAAGTGCACATAAAATGCAAAACGGTTATAATTTTTACTACATTATTTATTATTTTACTATATTATTATACACTCTTTATGGGACGGGCCTCATACTTTGACACAAAACCAATAATCTCAAATTCCTTGTGCAAAAGCAATTTACAGTTACCTATAGAAATTCTCTCCCCCGCCACCCCCCCCCCCCCCCCCCACCCTCCACCCCAAATACAATAGGCTCGAAATGTGTCTTTTAACAAAAATAGGTCTTGTTGTCGGATAACGAGTGTCGTCGGCGGGAAGATCAACCTCATAGACATGCGGTCTCACGGATTATAAAATTATATGATGGCCAACCTACTAATATCACCCGACTTGAGATTTTTTATCGCAGGTTTTGTTCTACTGCTGTAGTACTGAAGTGTGCACAGCGGTACATTTGAACATGCGTGTTTTGTCCGATTACGGGTGTTGCCGGCGGAAACATCCAACTCATAGATACGTGGTCTCAGCGGGGTTTATAAAGCATGATGGCCGACCTACTAAAATCAACCTATTTGAATTTTTTTATCAACGTTTTAGTTCTACTGCTGTGTTACTGAAGTTTGCACTGAAATAGACTCGAAATGGCGTTTTTGTCGGGTTTCGGGTGTTGCCGGCGGGCAGATCAACCACATAGACACGCGGGCTCAGCGTTTTTTTAAAGCCTGTTGGTAGTGCTACTAAAATCACACCACTTGAGACCTTTGATCACTATTTTGGTTCTACAGCTGTATGATTGAAAAAAAAGAGTATGATAATGGACCTTTGGAAACGGCCGAGCACGACACATACGAAATATTGCAGTCTCGGTTTGATTGAGACTGTTCATGAGTGGTAGTGAAATATGCTAGCTACCGCTTACGCCCTCTAACCCCGGGTTGAGCAGAACTCAATATTCATAAAATCAACAGCACAAAATTTTAACCATCCCGAAGAAAGTTCGAAAGTAATCAAAAAATACGTCTGGTCGTCGGATAACGAGTGTTGCCTGCGGGCAGATCAACATCATAGACATGCAGTATCACTGGATATTAAAAGCATGATGGCCAGCCTACAAATACCACCCCACTTGAGATTGTTTATCGCAGTTTTTGTTCTACTGCTGCAGTACTGAAGTGTGTACAGCGGTACATTTGAACATGCGTTTTCTGTCCGATTACGGGTGTTGCCGGCGGAAAAATCAAACTCATAGATACGAGGTCTCAGCGATTTTGAAAGCAAGGTGGCCGACCTACTAAAATCAACCTATTTGAAATTCTTTATCAACGTTTTAGTTCTAATGCTGTGTTACTGAAGTTTGCACTGAAATAGACTCGAAATGAAATTCGAGCGTCATACTTAGCCTTAAATATGCTCAACATTACGCTAAACTCCAAACAAACAAATTATGAGTGTGACTATATTCCTCTTGAATAGTTATATAACGAAACAGTTATCGGACAATGCTGTGTCTACAGACAGACATACAGACGGACGGACGGCTGACAGACAAATAAAGTTAGCATGTTGTAAAATTGAAACATTTAATAGGTAATTTTAAACAGGTTATCGCATTTTTCAGTTAAAAGTGTTTTATTGTCGAAATATTTGTAATAAAATCCTTCTAATATAAGCTTTTCCATCGCTTAATAAAATTTAGGCGGGACCACGTAATGTATACGTTGTTGTATAGGGATTATACACAATTTAATTAATAGTGTGCGTATCGGTCAGCAAAAATACTACTTCGAATTGAAACAAGAATTTGAATTTATATTCTTCTATGACGGAGAAATGGAAAACTTGGAAAAGGTTGAACAAATTATCAAAATTGGATGATTAAATACAAAGAAAATATGATTATTTGAAGATTTTTTTGAAACGGATATGGAAGCCGCAATTTTACTATGACATCATAGTTTCAAATTACCATATATGGAATATTTATAATAATGTTAATTTACCGATTTATAATTAAAAAAAGAAAAAAAGACAGCAAACGTATGAAAATTAAGTATATTAAAGTGTAATTATTCATTATAGGACCAGTTGTTTACCTCAGAATGGCGGCTCCAATATCCGTTTTAGAACAATCTTCCATGTTTATCATCCAATTTTGATAACTCTCAATAATTAAGATTATTTGCCCGTATGCCTACATACCCTTTAAGGTTTTTATGTTAAAATCATTTCCTCTAGGTGTCAGGTCCATATGACCTTGGCTTTTGACCTTCTAACAAAAACGCTGATAGGTGTTGTTGTTTAACCAAGAGTATTATTTGTTTAAAGTTTCCAGATTAAAGGGCAAATAGTTTATGAATGACAGCCGGGAAATAAGTTTTCATGGTCAAGCCTAATATTCATTAAACTTTTGAGCACAAGTTTCAGACTCGACTCAAAATCTCTCCTTTTTTTAAATTCCAAATAAAAACAATTGTACAAGCAAATTACTATATTTACTTACAGAAACGAGCGATTTTAAAGGTAACTTAAGGTAACTTAACAGAAAATGTCTGATAATCACAATTCTTACCCATAATTTTGTGTTGATAGGGTTTGCAAACAAATGAGATTTTTAGTCTGAGTCGAGTTGATGAATGTATGCCCAGGTCATAGTGAACTTGACATTTGACCTACTAGTAAATAAATTAAGTGCAAGAGACGTTTTTCATGAAACAGCAACCTAATGTGCACGTGAAGCAAGTCTTTATTACATGTGTGTCCGTTATTGCACATAATATATTTCAATTATTTTTTACCTTTGTCAACATTTTTTCTTTTTACATTTGTGACACAATATTTTTTTTACATATATAAACAACCGTGTTACATTTGGGGCAGGTTATTTATTTACGTGACTTTTTTATTTTACATTTGTGACACTTTTTAGGTTTGAGGTTCGTACACAAACTCTACGTTTTAAATAAGGGACACACGCGCTATTTTCCTGAATAAGTTGTCAAATAATGCAAACTTCCGGTTACAAGGCCTACTCGGTTCTAATCTCATGAAGTACCAAGTCAGGAGAATCAAATATAGCTATCATAGTTTTATGTTATGTATCGGTATTACAATAAGATGTTACTTTAAATGTAAATCTTACACAAATGTTAAAAAAAACACTTACATGTGAAAATGACCTGGGGACAAATGTTATACAACTCTACTATATTCATGAAAACGTTGTTTTTTTCTTCACCACTCACGTTTCACAGACACACACAGAGAAAATGGTTCAGATAAATGTTATCATGTTTACACGTTTTACTTTTTCACGATTTTGACAGAAGAACAGTTTTGGCTACAGTCATGATATTTTGCATATAGTGCTGAACTTTAATCTACAATGGCCCTGGGGTTACGTGTTTCTCCATCACAGGGCTAATTTATGTTTAATTTTAATATAGGGGACACTTTAACAAATCGTTTTAGAAACTAATGTGGCTGTTCTTGCGATATCTTCACCAAACTAACGGAACGAGTACACCGCTACTTTAAGAATTTTTTTTATCAAATTATTTTACAAAAGAATACTCTTTTAGGATATCCTTTCATGGACGTTTGCTTAATATTGATATGCAAAAATGTGAAAGATTGCCGTGTGTCCCTTAAAGAAATTAATTGTTTGGATGTGCTTCCTTATTTTGAATAACTTATAAAACAATAAATGTGTTGTTTACAATAAATGTGTTGTTTACAGTCATTTATTTTAAAAGATATTCATGGCGTCATGGCATTTTGGAAGACAATCACGTTTTTACCGTTAACATATTGATAAACTAGATCCACGGGCATAGTTCGCACTTAAAGCTAAAAACATTATTCTACATTGCTGTAATATGTTCTTCTTATTTATCAAACTACGCGTCCAGTGATACGCGGTAAATTAAACACCGTAACTCATTCGCAAGTTCTATGGCGGGAACCAAAGCACACTGCTGGTACTGGAGCACGTGGTTTCTAGGAGACAGGAAAACGTGGTCTTTCAAAAAACGACAATCTAAGCAGACGACTGGTTGCAGTGTCGTATTCTGTTGAACTGGTAACAATGGAGTTACTGTGCCGGAGAAGTAAATAACGAAGAAGATGATTTTATATACACAACGCGTAATTATTATACCCACCTTTTGAATAAAACAGGGTAGATCTATATTAACATTGCCCCCGATTGTCCGTCTGTTCTGTCTACCGTCCGTCCGTCCGTCCGTCTATCCTTCCGTCCGTCCGTTACCGTATCTTCTCCTAAACTGCTGAACAGGATTCAATCAAACTTAGTGTGCGACTTCCCCATATGATAACGGCCTGCAAGAGCAACACTATTTTAGACTCCGCACCAACATATTAGATAACTTATTTATTCTGCATTGTTTCCTACATCGTATATTGAATGAAAAACAATATATGATAAGTAAGACTTTGACCTGTTGGTTAGAGCAAATATATTCCATAAACTTATACAATATGGAGTCCGAGGAAAAATTCTAAATATTTTTAAATCATTGTATACAAATATAATCAAGACTTATGAAAACAAGCTTAGTGGCAGTTTAAACTGTTTTCTGGGAAAGACCCGTGGGCTTTTTTGTTACCTTTCATATTTACCATGTATGTGAATGACTAAGAAGAACATTGCATGGTTTTAAAGGTATCGATACTGAAATGGCAAAGCTGTTACTACTCCTATATGCTGATGACATAGTGATATTTTCGGATACCGAACAAGGGCCACAAGATAGATTAGATATACTGCATAGTTATTATTAAAAATGTGATGTTCAGATAAAATGAAATCTATTATTCACATAAAATCATATACAGTATAAGTCAATTTACGGACTTATCTGTTAGCCATACTTTAGACATTTTTCGACAAACTTAGTTTGCCTATTTTAAATTATGGCGCAGAGGTATACGGATTCTCAAAGGCGGAAAGGCTATAAAAAGTACACCTTACATTTTGAAAACAGCTTTTATGTGTTAACACAAACTCAAAACACTTTCGCATATGGAGAACTCGGGAGAGTCCCTTTAAATAGTCAACGTATGGTTTATATCATACGATTCTGGTTAAAAATTATACGCGCGAGAGATCGTAAATATATAAAACAGATGTGTACAAGAAGAAATTGATGCAAAGCATCAGGGCGGCGCAGAATGTTATCAAAAAGAGAAAACAAACATGTGTATTTATTTGCACATTTTGGCCAGTCTTTTACCCCCAACATTTTTACAACTACAACAACAACAACAACAACAATAACAAGTCACGTGCTCCTCCAAATGCATCAAAAAAGCAATGGCGCCCTTCTGGCGCGCATTCAATAATGTTATGCTAAATGATCTGATTGTAAACCCAAAACAAATTAAATTGGGCATCTCAAGTTAAAGGATTATTAAAACGAACAGGATTTATTGGAGTTAGGTATTTTCAATGAGTAGAAAACACAACATACTTCATTAATATATTTAAACAACTAGTTAAGGATATGTTTATACAAAATTGGAATGTCAAATTATTGGCTTCCACTAAAGCTAGTACGAAAAGAATAAGATCAGATTTCAGGTTCAAATATTATTTAGACATACTCCAATATAAATAAATTTAGTACTTTCTTTTTACAAAACTAAGATTCTCTAGTCATAGGTTAGAAATTGAAACTGGGCAATGGCCAAATAAAATACAAAGATCTGAAATAAAATTCCAACTTTGCAATACACTAGAAGACGAGTTCCACTTTGTATTGGAGTTTCCCATATATCATAATATAAACAAAGAATATGTTAACACATATTTCAGGAAACGGCTAAACTTACCAAAATGTATAGAACTTATGACAACAGAAAGCACGAACTTGTTAAAAAAAACTGTCAGTTTTCATACATAAGAGCATTCGAAGAAGAGACGACATATTTTATAAATAACTATCACTTTTCTCCGTGTTTTGTCCACAAACATAAATGTACTTTTGCCATTACTGATGATTATTCGTTTCAATATAAGTATTTGTTGTAAAATATTGTTAAACTAAAAACATATGCCTTGAAACTTGAAAAACATACACATTGTCATTAACTGGAAATGTTCATTAACTGGAAATGTTGATTGTATTTCAGATACATGTTTATATATGCATGTACTATTTGCATGTGAACTGTGGGCGTAATGCCTTTTGCTTATGTGTGAAATATCATTAATATAATTGTAATGTTCTTTACAAAGATCACTGCCAACGATAAATACAAGCGGAGTATCTTCTTAAATAAACAAAATTAAACTATATATATACTGGTGTTTTATGCCATTAGTATAGTAGGGTATTATTTTTGCTTTTGAACTGTTACTTTCAACTTATAAAATCATAACAAGAGACCCAAGAGAGCCTGTATCGCTCTACTAGTTAAAATTAATACTAGGTTATGTGTGATTATGTGAAAAAGCTAGAATATACATGTAAAAACATTAAGGGCGATAACTCTTTTGTTATTGATTAAATCGGGATGTTGTTTAACATGTGCAAGCTTTTATTGATATCAACAAACTGGCAGATAAAAAGTAAAGGTCTTATCAACTTAATGAAGCCAACAAGTATATTTAGGAAAACCAAGGGCTATAACTCTGGCCCGACCTACACACGAATTTTCAGCCCACTATATCATTCCTTATTAAAGTTATAATGCGGACACCATTTCTTCTATTATTAGTAACAGTGACCTTGACCTGAGCCCAGTTAACTCAAATGGAATCCCAAGTTTGCTTTTCATATAAGGTTCTTACATATCATGTTTCAGGCCAATATCTCATTACTAATTAATGCTTTTAGTGAAAACCAATTTTCCATTTTTAGTTACAGTGACCTTGACCTCAGTGACCCAAATTACAATCTCAAGCTATCTTTTTTATAATAAGCTACCTACACATCAAGATGCAGGTCAATATCTCATTCCTAACTAAAGTTATTGTGCGGAAACCACTTTTCTATTTCTAGTAACCGTAACCTTGACATCGACCCTAGTGACCCCAGATGCATTCTGAAGCTTAATTTTCATATAAGATACATGCACACCAAGATTCGGACCAGTATCTAAATCCTAGCTAATGTTATTGAGCAGAAACTGATTTTCTATTTTTAGTAAAATTGACCTTGACCCAGTGACCCCAAATGCAAGCCCATGCCTCATATCTCATTGACAAGTTATTGAGAGGAAATTGTTTTCCCTTTTCAGTAACAGTGACCTTGACTTTGATCCCAGTGACCCAAAATTTATTCCCAGGCTTCTTTTTCATATAAGCTACCAAAACAATCAAGTTTTGTGTCAATATCTCATTCCTAACTAAAGTTATTGAGAAGAAATATATTACCTATTTTTAGTAACAGTGACATTGACCACAGTGATTCGAAATGCAATCCCAAGCTTCTTTTTCAATGACGCTACCTAAGCACCAAGTGTCAGGTCAATGTCTCATTCATGGTTATAAGAAAAATAAAATCCCTTTCGTGTTAACGAGGCAAATATATATAGGTTTACCACCATTAATCGAATGTAGCTCATATTATAAAAAATAATCCCTTCTTTTTTGTTGAAAGGCCGGATTTAAGTAGGGGAAAATAGCGCATTTCTATTCGATTTTGTGGTTGTATTTATAAAAAGTGTATATGTTTTAATTGCTGATTGATGAGCATTTTCCAATTTTTTTGAATCTACAGGTTTACATGCATACACCTCGTTAGGAACTTCTTGAGCAACTATCAATGAAAACCGCCGTACCCTTGACTTGTTTAGTAAATCAACAAGAACTTTCTTACATATCTTGTGACCGCACAGTTTCTTAGGAGTTTTCAAAGGCAATGCTATTTTTCTATATGAAAATGACACTGTTGTATTATCCAAACTTGAAATGAAGTTGCAGCAAATCATCAATATATGTAGCATTTTAACAATGAGTTCTATGGGAATTGTAATTAGTGGTTTCATACCTATATAGCATTTATTTAAGAAAACTCCAGTGTAACCGGTCTGAACTGGCTGGTTTTAGAACTCGTTTGATCTTTCATTAATATTAACAATCTGGCCAAGATTGGTAAAGATCCAATAAAAAATGAAATTTCTATAATGTTAGCAAGGTCAAATATAGCATTTTTTAAGAGAGTCAAGGCCATAACTCCGGTTTTACTGTTCCTATGTGGTTGGTTTTTTAACTCCTCTGAGCTTCATTGATATCAACACTCTGGGGTTGTTTGTAAAGTTTGGAAAAGATCAGAGCCCAGTTGTTCAAAGCTCGATTAGCTTAACGCTCGATTAGTTAAAAAACAAATCTCTGAATTTCCTTGAAAAGATATTGCAGCCAGAAATTTAGCATTTAAAAGTTGTTCGGAAGAAACTCAATTTAATACATTTTGTGATACAAAAACATATTCCTTATGAGAACATGAAATTTGAAAAGTTTTCACTAATTGAGCGTTAAGATAATCGATATTTTAACAACTGGGCCCAGATGATAAGCGAATTAAGGCCCTATCATGTTAACACGACAAACTATAAAATATTTCAGAAAATCAAGAGCTCTAACTCCGGTGTTACTAGTCCGATCTTGTTTTCGAACTCTTCCGGGCTTTATTAATATTAACAATCTGGTAAAGTTTTGGAAATATCTGATGAAAAATGCAGGTCCCAATGTGTTAACGAGGCAAAATATAGGATAATTTCAGAAAATCAAGGGCCATAACTCCGATGTACTAGTCCGATGTGGCTGGTTTACAAACTCATCCCACCTTTCATTGATATCCACAATCAGGTTAAGTTTGGAAAAGATCGGATGATATTGAAGGCCCTACTGGCTGTATAGTTCCATGGTGGGGTGGGGTGGGGTGGGTGGGGATAGAAAGATTGTGTGGCAGATATCCACTATCAAACTATTTTTTGATAAAGTGTCTTCAATTACCAAGATATAGGGGAGGGATGTATTTGTATCAAGTTTGGCTAGCTTTAAACCAAATTAAACTTATGTTAATATAAACACTCAAACCAAGTTTGACATGTGACCCAGGGGCGGGGCCAAATTTGACTCCAGAATCACCATTTGAACAAACTTGGTAGAGGCCCATAAGCTGATGATAAATACAAAATGATTTCAGAGAAGAAGATTGTTTGAGTTTGTCCATATATAAGTCTATGTAAAACATGTGATCCGGGGACAGGGCCAAATGTGACTCCAGGTTCACCATTTGAACAAACTTAGTTGAGGATCCATAAGCTGATAATAAATAAAAAATATTAAACTTTTATCTCTTGTAGTTTCAGAGTAGACGATTTTTGAAGTTCTTCCCTATAATTATATGTAAAACTAAATTTAAAAAATAAATATTTAAAAAATAAATAAATAATAATAATAATTAAAAAGCATTGAACCCTTGAACCAAGGTTTCTTATGAAAAAAATAAATACCTCCAGTGAGATTTGTACCAACGACCCCTGGTCCTGGGGTTTACCAAAAATTGAAAAAGGGCCACAACTCCCTTGTAATTGGTTCGATCTGGCTGGTTTTCAAACTCGTCCGAGTTTTCATTGATATCAACAAAATGAAGGCGCTAGAGTGTTCACAAGGCTGTTCACAATAATTCAAGGGCAAATAACTCCGATATTGCTGGTTTTCGAACTTTTCAGAGCTTTCATTGATATTACCAATCTGTTAAAGTTTGGTAAAGATCGGATGAAAAATGAAGGCCCTATCGTCTTAACGAGGCAACATATAGCATTTTAACTAAATCAAGGGCCATAACTCCGCTGTAACTGGTTGGATCTGGCTGGTTTTCGAATTTCTTCGAGCTTTTATTGATATTAACAATCTGGTAAAGTTTAGTAAAGATCGGATGAAAAATGAAAGTACTATCGTCTGAACAAGGCAAAACATAGTATTTTTAACTAAATCAATGGCCATAATTCCGCTGTTACTGGTCCAATCTGGCTGGGTTTCTAATGTAAAGTTTGGTAAAGATCGGATGAAAAATGAAGGCCGTCGGACGATGGACAACTCGGAATCCCATAAAAAATGAAGTTGCTACCATGTTACCAAGGTCAATATAGCAATAGTTCTTTAACGTGCTCGGAGGATAGACCGATACATGTGACCGCCCGGTTTACGTCCCCATCCGACGGACGATGCTAAGGTAAAGTGTCTTGCCCGAGAACACACCGATGGAACCCAGTGGCACCACGGAGGATTGATATAATGATGAAGTTACCCTCTTTGTGTATATATAAATATATTGTCTTTCTGCCTTTCGGTATATCTTGGATAGCAGGTGTTCCCGTCCCAGCTAATCAGAAATCTTACCAGGGTATCGGCAAAAATCAAACTTTGTTGAGGAGGACTTATCTAGACGGTTGTCATGAAAACAAGCAAGCGTCACAGATGATATAGACTACAAGTCTGGGGTATGTGTCAGAAAATCAGAACCAGAATATCGGTAAACACGCCCACCGATTCAAAGAAGCTTTTTAAATTAGGTTTCAAGCGTTTGCGTATAAGCGTTTATTTATCCTAGCTGTATTGCACTAAACATTTTAGCGAGCAGACCTCGGTTTTAAAGTCTCATCCGAAGGACTGGTAAGGTAGGAAATACTTTCGAAATATTTCGATAATTAACCCAAATTCGATCCTAGCTGGGATTGAACGCGCTGTTACTAGGCCGCAATGCTAACCATTACACCACGGCGCTACCTTTCAGACGTTTAATAGGGAAGAGGGACTATACTCCTTAGAACAACACACCCACAGACGTTTGTCTTACAAAGTTAACATACGTCTGGATGGTGCATTAATTGTACAGTGTAGGTTTTAATTCATATACTTCCGGTATTCATTGAAAATGGTGTGTTTCTATAGAGGCAAACAAAACATATATTTTATAAGAAAATGCGAATCAGTATGCGCTATGTAATTGTTTTTGTATGCTTAGTAGATACATTTAAGATAGACACCGTTTTACGGTATATATCACGTGCAGAAGATTTAAAAAATATCAAAATCACCCATCTTCGTGTGAGACCGATCTTTTTTCAGAAACTTCTGCCTCGCGAAGCGGGAAACTGTCTTTCTGCTGTAGTCTCGGCCAGCCAGACCGTATCATGCATATGTCTTATTTGCACAATTTATTCGCACGTTTTGTCACGCGCATAAAGTCGACGTTTGCGTGACGTCATGTTGTAAATAAACGTACAACGTCAGTTGTTGATGCACCAGTTAAAGTTTTTAACGTCACTTGCTGCTTCTCATAAGTTAAAAATAAGACATTATTTTTAAATTAACCAAAACATATGTTTTTTTGAAAGTCTCGTTGAATCTCTAAAAATTTCGCCAAAATCGCCTAAAACGTTAGGGCGATTTTAAACCTCCTATTTTCCCCTAGGCCCTGGTTCTGGATCAATGTAGCATAGCGTAACGAAGAAATCAGAAGCGGGCCGGGTGACCGAGGCTATATCTGTTGTTGATATTATGGGTCTCTGAAGCACTTGACGTTTTACGGCAAGTTAAGCGTCCAGTGAAGCGTTCTCGTAAAAACAAACAGAACGAAGCACGGTGTACACTAATAAGACCGAGATATAATGATGTGAACGCCGAGCGAAGGGAGGTAAACACAATAAGAACCAAATGTGTAGCCCTCGCGAAAAATACACACCGAGACCTATATTTAATGTTACGGCTTTGTTCGAATGAAATCTTATTCAACTTACGAAAACAAACGTGACGTGACGTCAATATTGTGACGTCATCTGATAGTTGTGACGTGGGACCTGCATTTGATGGATTTGTCCTAATGCATCTCCGCATACTTATGGAATTATTTGAAAATGAGATGTTTCTTATGTTTTGCTGATTCAGTCTAGATCATTCAATGAATTAATGCTGCTTTGCAGCAAATTTCTTGTTTATCTTATTCATAATATTTTACTACCAAGATGTTGAGATTTTACCTTACTTCCAGTAGGTTATAAAAGTTCTGTGACTCGGTTTTTATCCTTAGGTTCTATAGTAAACTAAAAAGATCTTTGCTAGAGTAATATTACAACAGTTTTCAAGATTTTGATTTTGAAAGATACATATATTGAAAGAAGACGCATGCATAAAATATGCAGTATTTTAAAAGTTGTATATACCTTAAATTTTACTGTAAAACAGTTGAACATCTACGATAATTGAGAGTTATGAACAACTTTAGAAAAGGTGAAACATCAAAATCGGATCATAAACTAAGAAGATATGACCATTTAAAGTTATTTTAAAACGGTTATGGCAGCCGCCATCTTGAGAATTAAGACGTCATATTTTCAAATAACCATATACGTCATGTAGATAAATATCATTTAAAGCATAGAAAATCACTGCAAATGAATGGAAAAAAAACTTTGATGCACTATTTTACTTCAGTATTCTTATTTTTTATATATTTATGTGTTGTTGTTTTGATGTAAATAAATAAATTATCATATTTATAAATATTCCATATATGGTCATTTAGAACTATGATATCATAGCTTTCGAAAGGGCAGCTTCCATATCCGTTTCAGCAGAACCTTCAAATGATTATATTGTCTTTGTTTATCATCTGATTTTGATAATTCTTTCAACTTTTATCAAGTTTTTTCAGAATTCTCAGTAATAAATATCGTTTGGTTGAAGCGCTACATTCGCTTTAAGATTAACATCACATACTAACATTTTAATGTGTACATTTCTATTTTTTCTATATATGTGTATCAAAATGAATGAGCCGTATTTATAGTCTCGTGAATGCTGGCATGTGTGCAGTTCACAGAACTTATAACTGTATTCACACATTCAACATTCTTCATTTTAACATTTGTACAAATGATGAGACCTCTAAAAAATATTACAATAACTACGCTTTTAAAACATAAAACAAAAACATATATATCAAGTTTTTTAATATCACATACTTAAAGGGATTGATGCGCTGTTTTGAAACAGTTTATTTTAAAGGGCTCTGAAAAACTTGAAAAAAACTGAAAGAATGATCAAATTGCAATGAAAAATAAAGGAGATATGACCTATTGAAAATTGCAAAGAAACATAACTGGAGGTGGCCATCTTGAGACGATGACGTCATCGCACATTTTTTCCATATATGGCATATTGACAAAATGTCCTTTAAAGCAATTGCAGTGATTTTCTTTGCTTTAAAATATATTTTGACAATATTTTGACAATATACCATATATGGTAACAAGGCGCAATGACGTCTTAGGACTAAGGACCACCAATGACAACTAAATGACCACTAAGGACGACTAAGACATTACTAAGGAATTAATTTCTTAAATATATATTTTATTGATATTAAATAAATATGTTAACGATAAAGTGAAGAACTCGCGCACAAAAACGCTCGCACAATAACGCAAGCGCCGGGCGGACTGCCACAAAGGAACAACTAAGGACCACTAGGTGACCACTAAGGACAACTAAATGACCACAAAGGACAAGTAAGACACTTCTAAGAAGGAATAAGTATATTGAAATATATTTTATGATTTCTGTTAAGGTAAGTACACGCGCAAAATGAAAAAGTGGTGTGTTATGAAACCATCTGCTACATGCATCAACAATGATAATTCAGCACATAAATTCAGGGTGTAAATTCAAGACATCTGATGCTTGTACCCAGGACTCGGGATGTGGACCCTGCTTTCTATGAGTCCCATTTTTATTTGTTGTAACTTTTTTCCTTGTCTTTTTGTTTTGTTTAATAACCCGCAAAACCACCAAACCGTAACATTGTGCATACAATTATAAGATATTAGGCTAAAAGTATACACTTAGTACATTTGAAAACGCAACATTTTTGACTTTCATATATTTTTTATCTACGCGGTTTTCGTTCAAACAAACATTGTATTTAAGGAAAGTATACATATTTCTTCGTGCCTATTGTTAAAATTTAACAATTTAGAATTACACAAGAGTTACACTACCTGAAACACTGAAAACACATTTTGCACGAGATTTGGAATAATCACGACATAAGCAAGTTTATTTTTATTTATCTTAAAAGCGCTAACATCGGTATGGTATAAAAACACAACATGATTTTATTTTATTCACAAATCATTATGCTACGTTTAGCTCAACATGTGCGAAATCAGGCTATTGGGATGACGGCTGTTGGTGCCACTACCAGAGAGGTAGCGAGACGACTTCGCTGCCATGTCTCAACTATATCTAGGCTACAGACATGCTACCAACAGACAGGCACTGTCAGGGACCGTTCGAGACCAGGCAGGCAGCTAGTAACCACCCCCAGACAGGACATCAGACTGAGGGTATCACATCCTGCCAGCTTCTGATACAGCCAGACACACGATTGGTACTCATGGGTACGTGTTTACATCCACTATAACCAATAAGCATTGTCACTTTTTTCAAATAACTAAAAATAAAATTGCCTTATTTTCAAATTTTGAATGGTGGTGCGTCACCTTTTTTGTGCAGAATGCATTCTAATTCAGCCATAATTGGTTTGTTAGTAGGCCAATAAACGTAACAACTGCAAAAACAGCATAAATGTCATAAATTAAAAAAAAAGTGAAAATGTTAGATTTTTTTTAATTTTTGATGGTTCGTTTCATTTCAGACGCACAATAAATGACTTGAAGCGACGTGTTTATGGCCGCGTAAACCCCTCTACCACACCGCAGGAACTTCGTGTAGCGCTACAAGACGAATGGCAGCGTATGCCACAGCAAGTGATTGCATCCAAAATACTGTCTATGCACCGTAGATGTTAAGCTTTAATAGACGCTCGTGGTGGCACACTCGGTATTGAAAGTGTTTATTTTAATTTGGATAGGGGTAATTGAACCGTTGATTTTCATATGAAATATATTGATGTTGGCAATGAAATTTTGACCATCTATTAAATCATGATTAAATATATACTACATGAAATTGCATTATTCTAGCTTTTATACTTTTCAAAAAATTACAAAAACCAAAGTGTTGCGTTTTCAAATGTACTGAGTGTACACCTATAGCACTCGGCTACCACAATGGCTTAATGGCTGGCCACTTGAGGTGACCAGCCCGTTACCGAGGATCTATAGGTGAAGTTGTTATCATAAACAGCACAATAATTGCAGATACAATATAGCGGAAGTTTATGAAGGTATTTTTCTGTGGGTTTTTCATTATTTTATTTATTTTATTTTTCTTTCCTTTTTTTTAACGTTTTCTTTTTTTTTGTAAAACTAAATCAATTTGTATTTAAATGGACACTCGACACGCGACAATTATAAAGTAGTTATCAAGTATGAACAGTTGCATATATATTTATTAATGTTGTATCATATTGGCTTAAAAACTGCTTGTATATAAATTAAAACAAGGCACTACAATTTGGAGCTGTTTATATTCTGTCGGTATTCTGTTTAAGTTTCAAATATATTATTGATTTGACAATGACGCGTGTCCCTTTAAAATTATAAAATTATAATATGTGTTTACTCTAGACGACAGCTAGCGGTATACGTTCTTTAAAGTGGGGACTGAATGTCATTTGGTGCATCAGTGAAACATATATTAATGATCGTTCATGATTTTCTTGAGATACATTCCTTCCATTTAAAAGATGTTAAATAAAACATAACTGGGGTATTGTAAGTGTTGTCTAGTGGTTATATGCGAGTAATATTCATGATATCATTTCCTTGTTTTTACATGGTAACTGTTTATATTCACTCAATAAAACATTTTTTTTTTAATTTTAGAGGTACGCGAAACTACAGTAATCTAGAATAGTTTCACGTGAAACTTCTCTACTAACGGTCTTTATGTTTTATTTTCAATTCAGAACACAATTCAGTACTACAGCAGTAAAACAAAAAATGAGATAAACAAACTCAAGGGGGTGATATTAGTAGGTTAGCCATCAGGCTTTTAAAATCCAGACTGCATGTCTAGGATGTTGATCGTCCCGCTGGCAACACTCGTTATACGACAACCTTTCCGCCGGCAACACCCGTAATACGACAAAAAACGCATGTTCAAGTGTACCGGAATACAGAGGTCAGTACTATAGAAAAAGAACAAAAACTGCGATAAACAATCTTGAGTGGGTAGTATTAGTAGGCTGGCCATCAGGCTTTAAAATTCAGTGAGACTGCATGTCTATGATGTTGATCGTCTCGCCGGAAACACTCGTTATCCGACGACCAGACGTCTTTTTTACTACTTTCGAACTTTCAATCATACAGCAGTAGAACCAAAATGGTGATCAACAGTCTAAAGTGGTGTGATTTTAGTAGCTACCAAAAGGCTTTAAAAAACCGCTGAGCCCGCGTGTCTCTGTGGTTGATCTGTCCGCCGGCAACACCCGAAACCCGAAAAAAACGCCATTTCGAGTCTTTTTTAGTGCAAACTTCAGTAACACAGCAGTAGAACTAAAACGTTGATAAAGAATTTCAAATAGGTTGATTTTAAATAGGTTCAAACATATGATGGTTGCGAAAGGGGTTGTCTGCAACATTAGAAATAACATACTTGCGCAAAGAAAACATCATATATCGTCATAATTACGATGACTATTGACTCTACTGCTGCTACTGCTGGCAGTAGCTACTGCTACTGCTGCTACTGCTACTGACAACTTCACGTTCATCAATTACTACACGTTTACAACACTCTAATTCAGAACTTGAAGCGGTATAAATAAAGAATATCACAGAATTAATTAAATAAGTAAAACATCTTACCAGCGCGATAATATGGTAGTTCAATCAAAGTAATATGATGTGTATAAACTCTATATTACTTTGACAGAACCCACGATGTAGACTATGAGATATTCACAAGCAGAATGATAGTATCGAAAGCTAGAAGAAACACGTTGTTAGGATTTGGCGGGTTAATTGCTCGTGCATCTATAAACACGAGCAATTCAGGAAATAGCTCACATACCACGCTATGACAGTCATGCTAGATACAAACAATACAACATGCATTAGTATATAAAGACATGGAAATCCCTGTACAAAACATGTTACATCTACAAAACTAACACAGACGATACAAACAATAATATAAACACTGGTTTACATTCTCCCCGGCATAATTAAAATGGCTCGAGACATTACTAAAATAAAATAAAAAAAAATAAAAATTGGATATTTGCTACTACATGTATTTAACAGCTAAATTCGGTAGCTAGCTATCGGTAGCTAGCTATCCTGAAAATCAAAACACAATTAAATTCCTTTCCAGTCTAATGCACACACTACACTGCAATTTGACCTCACTTGTAAAAGTTTGTAAACAATAACAGCTGGAAGAAAAACACACATGTACTTTTAACTGGAAGATGCAATAATAACCTGAAACAAAGCACAATTAAAGGGACACACGGCAATCTTGAAGTGTTTGAAATAGGTGTCTCCACTTATATATCCAGGATCATGTTTACTTTTATCCTGGTAACATTTAAATAAATAAAAAATTAAGTATTCACTTTTTCGTCATATTTTACTTTAAGTTTTAATATATTATTGGTGCAATAATATCAAAATTGAATACTATGCACATACAATTTGCTTATTACTATTCTTATAATTAATATTAATGATTGAACAAATGCAAGTTATCCAGAAAAACTGGCGTGACGCCGTGAGTTTTAAAAAAATCAAGATTTTCTTCATTGGGCTGAAATAAATAGAAATTACATCTATTAACGAGCCTGAAAACATAAGCATAGCATTTTTGTCTGTTTATGTTAAATAAATTAAATTAAAAAAATGGCCTTAAATCGGGCGGTATCTTCGAAAGCAGCAACTAATGGAGAGTCCCATTCCCCGTATGTATCGGGTGGTTTTCTGTCACGACTGGACCGCCTGGGTGATGGGGTGGGTGGATACGGTCTCCTGCTTAGAAGGATTACCGGCATCCGACCGAGCGTCGGTAGTGTCCATAGTGTCTCTGTGGGACATTACCGAGGACGGGGTCTCTGGTACTGGGGTATCCAGAACGCTCACCTGTTCAGGAGTAAACGTATCCTGCCGAGACAGACCACAGTGGCATCCTGCAGAGACAGAGCAGTGGCATCCTGCAGAGACAAAGCAGTGGCATCCTGCCGAGAAAAATTAACATCGGTTTCTGTGAAAGAGGACCAATTGTCTCTGGGAAACTGACTGGGAGGTTCTGGGTCTAAATACCCTGGGCTTAGGAATAGGTCTGTAGTCTGGCACGGGAACGTAAATGTCGTACATGTCAGACTCAGACTCTGAATTATCTGGACTGGAACTGGGGTCGCTGGAAAGGGATTCAGTCTTAGGAACAGGTATCGATAAGTTTTTCTCTTTGGACTTTTTCGGACCAGGTGAGCTAGGGGAAGTTGGAAGGAAGTTAAAAGGGATCAAGAGTTTCCTGCGAAGGGTTCTCTGTTTGCCTTTGCCATCTTCTCGCTGTACTCTGTAGACGGGTATATCCGGGTTCGGGATTTTCCTCTCAATATAATGTTCATGTTTCCAACGATCTGCCAGTTTATATTTATCCTGAAAGGCAACTTCCTTGACTAGTACACGGTCGTTGACTTCCAGCTTGGAGGCTCGAACCTTTCGGTCATCGATCTCCTTGTTTCGTGCGGATTGTTTTCCGGCTACCGGCATGCTACAGGCGTTGCTGAAGTTTCTGCACATAACCGGCTGGATCTTTGTCAGCGTCATATCCAGGCCTAGTCCCCATGTAGGCGTCTACCGACAGCCTGGGATGCCATCCGAACATTAAATAATGCGGTAAATACCCGGTGGCATCATTTTAGTGGCATTGTATGCCTGGACGATCGGACAAAGGAATAATTTCTAACTTTTGGTAGGCTTTGAGCGTACCTAGCATACCGAGCCGAGTCGTCTAGTTTTCCAGATTAAGCTAATGCATTAACACTAGTAAACCATATGAAACTGTCAAACATGGAGTCTAGTTCAGAGCAGAATAGTGGTTTCATTCGAATCTGGATTGACGCCTATAATTCAGATCGCCTCCAGTCCCTTTAATGTGTCGGATAAGCGTAAATTAAGACACTTTAAAAGTTTTATAGCAAAACATTAAGGCGTCTAACTCAATTTATTTAAGATTTTTTAATTTGCAGTGGTCCCAGCAACAAGGAATTTAAAAGGGAGGAAAGCTCCATCAAAAAGTCATTCTGACTGTAAAGTAGTTATTTCTCAACCAATTGTCATACCTAAGGTAGTTTTATTTACAACTTAAAAATAACGATGTATAATATGTGTGCGTATTATTAAAATTGCTCATGTTAAATGCTGATAACCCTTTGTCTAAAACAAGCGCCCCGAACAATAGGTAAGAGAACAAAATACTTATCTCGTAACAAGATATCGTTCTTTTCATAGAATACTATTGAAACAATCGTATTAACTGAATTGATGTGGTATGTTAACCGACATGTAGGGTCAAGCGTTCAGATTATGTTTCAGAATAATATCGTTGGTATTATATCAGGTTGTCACGAGATAGTTCGATAATAGTCCAAAATGTAATCTTTTCACATTATGTTTTACGCCTGTAAATAGCTATTATTTTGAAAATATGAAACCAAATTTAGACAAGTTTTCTGGCGGTTTTTTTGTTATTATTTATGTTTTAAACTATATGTGGATATTACACAGACTACTGACCTAACGGTCGGTAACCCTACATTAACTACTTGTTATGTTGTGTATTGTGTTTTAATGTGCATGTTGTATTAAATCCCATTTATAATGTTCTGATTTTTATCAGGTACTCTTTCATTATTGAATACGTTCGTGCTTGGGATGGATAACCTTACTGTCTTTATAGGTATTAAATACATTGCCACTATGTTACTACATGCACGTCTACTTGGGATGGATAGCCTTACTGTCTTTATATGTAATAAATACATTACCACTATGTTACTACATGCACGTCTACTTGGGATGGATAGCCTTACTTTCTTTATAGGTAATAAATACATTACCACTATGTTACTACATGCACGTCTACTTGGGATGGATAGTCTTACTTTCTTTATAGGTAATAAATACATTACCACTATGTTACTACATGAACGTCTACTTGGGATGGATAGTCTTACTGTCTTTATAGGTAATAAAACACATTAAAACTATGTTACTACATGAACGTCTACTTGGGATGGATAGCCTTACTGTCTTTATAGGTAATAAATACATTACCACTATGTTACTACATGCACGTCTACTTAGGATGGATAGTCTTACTGTCTTTATAGGTAATAAATACATTACCACTATGTTACTACATGCACGTCTACTTAGGATGGATAGTCTTACTGTCTTTATAGGTAATAAATACATTACCACTATGTTACTACATGCACGTCTACTTGGGATGGATAGTCTTACTGTCTTTATAGGTAATAAAATACATTAAAACTATGTTACTACATGCACGTCTACTTGGGATGGATAGTCTTACTGTCGTTATAGGTAATAAAATACATTAAAACTATGTTACAACATGCACGTCTACTTTTTTTTTTAATATAATATCTTTATTTTCAACATTATTTTCATACATGGTTTATATATACATTTTGATTTAAAACATATATAATAAAGTGTAGACTTAAAGATAATACGATGTTTTTGTTTTTTTGTGGAAGATTTCTGCCCGATCATGTTGTTTTTTTAAATGGGTTATATTTTTACCATTCATACTAAAAGTGAGAAAATTCAGCAACAACAACAAACAATACCAAAAAACAACAACAAAAAAAAAAAATACACAATACCCATCGCATTATGTATTTTCATTATTAACTCATTTAAATGCCTATGCTTGTAAGTTATTTTATTTAAAATTGACTACTAATAATGGCTCTATTTCTCGTTTTGTTGAAAGAAGAAAAAGGAGCTGGAATCTTCCACATATATATGTAACAAAAATATCTATACAATGCTCCATTAATACAATTTGTTGGAATAAAGTTGTTGGTTCTTAAATAAAAAAAAAGGAAGAGTATTTTCCTGAAATATTATACAGAATTCAATGACTAAATATATTAAATTTAAAATGTTTTCAAGAACAATCAATTTGCTTACTTGGGAATTACAATGTCAACACATTGAATACTATATAATACCACAAAGGAAAAAAACCTATGGAGAGAAATGTAGTCTAGAAAAAAAAGAAGATTTACTAAGTGTAATTAGAAAAAAGAATGAAAAAATAAATAAATTTATAATATTAAAAAACAAAACAAAAAACAACGAATACCAGCCAAGGTGATGTTTAACATTATTTATTTTTAAAGAGTAACTATGGACGTGCGTTTTCCCTTTCAAAAACAAGATATGAAAATTAATTTAGGAGAAAGGATCTCCATTTGCTGTTATGTTTGTCTATTTTGTCATTTTTAAGAGCAATTTCTTTTTCTATTTCTATACTTTTAAATAAATATGTTTTGTAACCTAAACAACTTGGAATGGTTTTCCTACAATTGTTTATGTAAATGAAGTATTTTGCATTTATAATTATGAAATTCAATACATTTACATGTGTTTGCGTATTAACTATACCAAAGGTTATATTTTGCAAACTCAAGTTAATATTTATGTCATGTGTAATTAAGAACCTATGCAAATCTGACCAGAAAGATTGTATATGCATACATTCCCAAAATAAATGATTTACTGTTTCTGTTTGCATTGCACAGACATCGCAAATATTAGAATTAGCAATTTTAAATTTCAGTAATTTTGTATTGGTTGCTACAATCCTCATAAGATATTTATATTGGAAATTGCGCAATTTTGTTGAAATAGTTGAATATATTGGTATAGTGTAAAAAGATTTCCACTCTAGATTAGCGTTTTGAAACTCTTGTTCCCAACTGTGTTGTTGTATAATATCATTGTTAATCTCGTTTCGTAATTGATGATTGTACAAAAATTTGTTTGTATAATTGGATTTTTGAAGTTTTTCTAAAAGATTTGGTGCAACGTTTTGTGCATTGATTTGTTCGTTTTTTATTTTATTTTTGAAATTTTGGGGAATACATGATATTAATGATGTATACTTGAGAAAATCTCTCTGTGGTATGTCATATAGGTAAGCAAAAAATTCAAAATTATAAAATTGTTTGCGTCTATAATCATATATGTGTTCAAAATATTTTATACCCTTATAAAGCAAGTCTCTATGATATATTGGTTTGCCGTTTACTTTTATGTTCGAGTAATTCCATATTATACTTTTGCTTACTGTTTTAACTTCAGCGTGTTTATTTATTTTTTCCCATGCACTAAGTATATTTTGTAAAAAAAGTTTTTTTTCGAACATTTTTTTGATATCGTTTTCATTAATGTTGCATTCAAAAATTGTATTTCCTCCATATTTTTCTAATTCATATAAACATATTTGTTTCCACTGACCGGCTGTATTGTCCATTAACCTTTTTATTCAGCTGTCTTTAAGAGAGTATATAAATGTCTGTATATCAATCATTTTAATACCCCCATTCTCGTAATCTTGTATAAGTGTGGCTTTTTTAATTTTGCTTGGTTTATTGTCCCAAAGAAATTTGAACATAATATCGTTTATTTCTTTAATTGTTTCGTTTGGTGGATCGGGTAGGACGGTTAGTGGATATATTAACTTTGGAAGAGCAAAAGTTTTTAAAACAGTAATTTTTCCAAGTAGGGTTAGTTTTCTATGCTGCCAACTTTTTAAACAATTTTTGAACTGTTCTAGTTTAGGTTCAAGATTAAGTTTAAAAACATCAATCTTGTTTGTATTGAAAACTATTCCAAGAGCTTTTGCTTTTTCAGATGACCATGTAAACTTTCGATTTTCTAAAAATTGTATTTGACTGTTTTTCATTGTACCTACTCTTAAAACACTGCATTTTGAGGTGTTGAGTCTCAAACCAGATATATTTCCAAAAGAATCCAAAGTATGAATTAGTTTCTCAAATGACTGTTTTGATCCATCAGTTAAGAAAGTTGCATCATCCGCAAATAATGTGTTTTTAATCTCAATGTCTGCTACAGTAATGCCTTTTATATCCTTATTGTTTTTTATTTCAAATGAAAGCAATTCTATACATATAATAAACAGATACGGTGATAGTGGGCATCCCTGTCGAACCCCTCGTTTAATCGAGAAAAAATCTGTTATGTGCCCATTATTAATGACACTACTTTTAGCGTCGTTGTAAAATAGCACTATCCATTTAATAAAATTATCTCCAAAATTAATATGTCTTAAGGTATTAATTAAAAACATATGATTTATGCTATCAAATGCTTTCTCGAAATCGGAAAATAATAGCAGACCTGGAACATTGTGTTCTTCAACATGATCTTGAGATGGATAGTCTTACTGTCTTTATAGGTAATAAATACATTACCACTATGTTACTACATGCACATCTACTTGGGATGGATAGCCTTACTGTCTTTATAGGTAATGAAATACATTAAAACTATGTTACTACATGCACGTCTACTTGGGATGGATAGTCTTACTGTCTTTATAGGTAATAAAACACATTAAAACTATTTTACTACATGCACGTCTACTTGGGATGGATAGCCTTACTGTCTGTATAGGTATTAAATACATTACCACTATGTTACTACATGCACGTCTACTTGGGATGGATAGCCTTACTGTCTTTATAGGTAATAAATACATAATAAATATGTTACTACATGCACGTCTACTTGGGATGGATAGCCTTAATGTTTTTATAGGTTATAAATACATTACCACTATGTTACTAAATGCACGTCTACTTGGGATGGATAGTCTTACTGTCTTTATAGGTAATAAATACATTACCACTATGTTACTACATGCACGTCTACTTGGGATGGATAGTCTTACTGTCTTTATAGGTAATAAAATACATTAAAACTATGTTACTACATGCAAGTCTACTTGGGATGGATTGTCTTACTGTCTTTATAGGTAATAAAATACATTAAAACTATGTTACTACATGCACGTCTACTTGGGATGGATAGTCTTACTGTCTTTATAGGTAATAAAACACATTAAAACTATGTTACTACATGCAAGTCTACTTGGGATGGATTGTCTTACTGTCTTTATAGGTAATAAATACATTACCACTATGTTACTACATGAACGTCTACTTGGGATGGTTAGTCTTACTGTCTTTATAGGTAATAAATACATTACCACTATGTTACTACATGAACGTCTACTTGGGATGGATAGCCTTACTGTCTTTATAGGTAATAAATACATTACCACTATGTTACTACATGCACGTCTACTTAGGATGGATAGTCTTACTGTCTTTATAGGTAATAAATACATTACCACTATATTACTACATGCACGTCTACTTGGGATGGATAGTCTTACTGTCTTTATAGGTAATAAAATACATTAAAACTATGTTACTACATGCACGTCTACTTGGGATTGATAGTCTTACTGTCTTTATAGGTAATAAAATACATTCAAACTATATTACTACATGCACGTCTACTTGGGGTGGATTGTCTTACTGTCTTTATAGGTAATAAAATACATTAAAACTATGTTACTACATGCACGTCTACTTGGGATGGATAGTCTTACTGTCTTTATAGGTAATAAAACACATTAAAACTATGTTACTACATGCACGTCTACTTGGGATGGATAGTCTTACTGTCTTTATAGGTAATAAAACACATTAAAACTATGTTACTACATGCACGTCTACTTTTGTAAGTTAAACATTATTTTGACAGTAGTTCGCCTAGTTTACTTTATGCTGGATCATTTCGAGGCAAAAATAATCTTAAATGTCCATTTGTTTAAAAACCGCTATTATATAATAGTTAACTGAACCATATCATCACTAATCTCTTATAAACAAATCTAACGATTTCAATTACGATCTCGCAAAATTTACAAAATCAATGTGAGTTGTCTTGTTGTTTCCACAATATTTTAATTTTGCAACACTGTATCAAAAATCGAAAGTGGAGTTATACCTGTTTATAATTAAAGGGACACACGGCAATCTTGAAGTGTTTATCAAGCAAGCAATGAAATTAACGTCTAGATTTATTTATCCAATATCAGTTTGACTTTAAACCTCCTGGCATATAATTAAATAAAAGGGTAGTCTACCATAGATTTAAATATACCATTGGCGCAATATAATCAACAATTAATAATATACAAAGACAATTTGTATTATATTATTCTTATAATTAATATTACTGATTTAACAAATACAAGTTAAGTAGAAAAACTGACGGGACGCCTAGATTTTTAAAAAAAAAAAACAAGATTGCCGTGATGCCCTTTAAAGTATGTTCATGTACAATTTCTGCTTTGAAATCTGGAAAACGACTGAGGTTCCCCAAACTTCCGTCGAAGCGGAAACGTCCAAAACAAAAGCTGGTAGTAGTAGTATCGCCGCTTATCCATACTAACGACTGAGTTACTTTTTAGTTTTAGGGGAAAACATTATTATAACATTTTAACGATTTGTTTCATTACTTCTCTAAACTAGCTTTAAAAATGTATATTATGTCAGCTTTTTGAATACGAATACCTTAGGAAGAACAACGGAAGACATTTTAGATGTTTGACTACTATTAAAGTAACTAACCCGACCAATAAAGGCAAAATTACATTACAAATATCAAAACTCTTTCCATGTGTTCAAGTCATATAATAATGTGTATGTGTCGATTAAAAGTATAGGTTTATTCGGGTGTTCTTAAAATACTCGTGATTGAATATGCGTAAAATGATTTATGAGTTAGTAAATCTTAATTCAATGCTCCAGTTTTCGGATTTGGTCTGGTTGGTTAAAGTAATTTATACTGTGGTGTCTATAGAGTATGTATTCTCAAAATAAAGTATGTCTATACCTCGTCGGTACGTTTAGAAATGGTGTACATGTGTCGTAAAATGTGCCTGTTGATTGTGGGAAAAGGATTTCAAACCCGAATTCTTCGTGTACAATTGCATTTAAACTTATGTTTCAGCAAGTTTCTGTATTTTTCTAATATGTGGAATCGTAAAATAGCTGCCGAGGAAAGAAATGTTATTTGGGGAAGAAATGAGAAGCAAAAAAAAATAATGTCATCTCCAAGATTCAAAGGCGTGCAAGTAATTGTCATTTTTCTAAACTACCTCTATCGACTATGCAACCGAACGTAACTTAACATTATGTGAGCTACTGTTTGTACGCATAACGCCCTGTATCAATTCTTACGATATTTGAAGATAAAGGTAATTTAGTAAAATCACTCGGTAATATCATTTGGTAATGTTTTAAAAATATTTAGATAATTTTCACATCCAAATTATTTTTTACAAGCCTATATACATTTGTTAATACGCTATTTCCTTGTAAACCAGTGTACCAGTTTTGAATAAAGCAATCTACCAACCTTTGTTTAAAACCAGATACGAACTGTTTATGGTTCATCGTTAAAGGATCATGCCATACATACATAAAGCCATAAGTATTAAGTATATATTTTACATTGGATAACAATTTTTGAAACCACTTCATTAATTAAATCACAATCAGATAAAGAAGATTTATATTTAGATGATAAATTAATAGTATCCGTTGTAACTAATTTCAACCAATAGCTAACCAGTAGATTGACATTGCATTGAGCGGATGGTTAGCCCAGTCTGTAGAGCATCTGAAGGTAGATCGAAGTCCTGGATTCGAGCACATTTCTAACCTTGCGACCAGCCAAATATTAAAACTACTCTCTTAAATTGAATCTCATTAATTTATACGAATGCTTAAATTCGCAGTCAGCATAATACCATTTCCGCTTCGAAAACACACTGTATATTAAGCGAATTATTATACAGTTATGATCGGAGTCACACCACTAAATAGAATTGAATTGTATAGTCGCACCAATGACGACTTTTCCAGCCTCCACTGGTGGAGGAAGACCCCAGTGTTCCTCCGTACAATGTTCGTGCATGGGCTGGCATCGACGTTCCACAAGCCAAGTGGATAGCTTCCTCACATTCCTATGCCCATGAGGGATCGAACCCACAGCGGTAAGGGGTAAGTGATTTCAAGTCAGAGAGTCATATACCACTGTGTCATTATTATTCTCCCAAAGCGAGTTATTGTTGTTGTTGTTGTTGTTAATTCTAAGGTTTAAAGACCGTCCGCCAACTAAAACGCCAGGAGAGTCCTGGCGCTATTGTCGGTACTATAGCAACGGGAAATACTGTAAATAGAAGCGAGTCAATTCATAATAAACTTGTCATGTGAATTAATGAAAGCTAGAGTGCGTTTCGTATATCATCATCGTCCTGGGTGTACATCTGAACCGAAGCGTTTATCGCGTAGCTAATTTGTTAATAGATATATTCAAAGACTTGCACTCACAAACCCGCTGTGATCGTAGGGCTTGGGGTGGGTGTGGAGGTGGGGCAGGCGAGCCGTGGAGGGAGGGGTGTATTGTACGAATACTGCATTGTTGTTAAAGTTGCTTTTGGAATGTAGTGAAGCAAATATCCTTCTCCTGTCCTTTACGTGCATATCTGGATATGTTGTACACTTGCATATATATCTTTAACGTCAAATTGAGATTTTGTCTGTCAATCTGAGATGATTTAATATATTCATGTAAACACAATAGCATTAACGTCTGCATAGAGTTTTCCAATACCCGGATCATAGATTGTTGTTAAATATTAAAGCAACAATGTGTTTATTTCTTTTAACGGAGATGATACCGAGTGTGTATTAACTATTAATGTATACTTCTACCGTCAAATTTGCATTAAATCAGAGACAGACAGACAAGACGGACGGACGGACGGAGAGAGAGAGAGAGAGAGAGAGAGAGAGAGAGAGAGAGACAGACATCAGACAGACCGACAGACGACAACAGACGGACGGACGGACGGACAAACACACAGACGGACAGACCGACGGAAGGACGGACAAGACGGACGGACGGACGGACGGACGGACGGACGGACGGACAGACAGACAGACAGACGCAATGCTCATTTTCGGTTTTACTCGTGCGGCCGTCATAGTTTGCAGGATGAGAGAATGAACCCAATTCACTTTGGAGTCAATAGTGTTAAAGGGTAAGGTCGTCAAAATCCTGATCATGACGAACGTATTCGCACAATTACTCTTCAAACTATGTAGTCACGTTCCTCAAACTTGACCTCTTTCTTTTGAGGTATGTTAAGGTCAGTAGGTCAAATGTCAAGGTCACCATGACACGATACTGATGTACCTTATCCGTAGTACGATAATTCTTTAACCTCTCTAGCGACGTACCTCAAATTTCACAGGTAGACTGGCTTCGGTGAGAGGATGAGGCTTATTTATGTTGGGGTAACTAGGTCAAAAGCCAAAGTCACCATGACCCGAACAAGAAAGACCGTGTCCCCACGATTTCTCTTTTACAACTGATGGACACGTCATTATTTTATAGGGGCCCTGAATCCACTAGACAATCAGGGTCTGGACTGTATCATTCAAATACTTGGAATATACTTCAGAATGCGCATAGATAAAAGATCTAAACACTGCACATTAGTCACTCACACTAGTTGACTTATAATTGAGTAGCCACTGACGCTAACTCCAGAGTTTAATGTTTAGTTAAACTTACTTATTTTACATCGATTGTAACAAACGTTTTCTGAAATTATTTTAATCACTCTCGATGTCTTTCTGGAACCAGTACTAAGCAAATGCAGATAAAGTGTCTTGCTCAGGGACACAATACATATGGTCATGTCGGGGATCGAAACCATGACTTTTCGATCATGCGTCCAATGCTCCGCCACAAGAAAACAGCCCTCCACTTTAATGTGTGACTGTTACTTCTTAAAGCTGTGGCCGTCGTTTACCAACACTGTATTAAACCTTTGTTATAGTAAAAATGTTGTGCTAATTATCCGTTAATTATCAAAAGAACAACATTTTCTATCTGTACTTTTAAATTAAACTAATAGTTTTAAAAATATATCATACAGAAGGCAGAATCAGGTGTCCGTCTTTTTATAAAACGCGTAAAATATGTCCTAGTTTCTGTTATAAATATGTTTTATTGATTTAAAGGGACACAATACTCTTGATTTTGTTTAAACTCACGGCATCCCGTTAGGTTTTCTTCATAACTTGCATTTGTTCAATCATTAATATTAATTATCAGAATAGTTTCAAGCACATTGTTATTTGCATATATTAACTATGTATTATAATGCACCAATAGTTCATTAACACCTATGGTAAAATAAGACGAAAACAATGAAACTCAATATTTTATTTATTTATATGCAAGCAGGCAAAATGATGATGGATAAATAAATCGAGACGCTGATTTCAATACTTGATAAACAATTCAAAAGTGTCGTGTGTCCCGTTAAAGCTATGTATGTTATCGTACCATACTTCATTGTATATTAAATACCTATTCAACAATGTTAGTTAACGCGGTGAACGCGGAGCGATAAAACAACATAACGCCCATCAGTGCGGCGGGAAGAGACGAAACAATAACGAAGATAACATATTGTAGCCGTAGTGAGTTTATGACTATGTACATTAACAGTGTATGACTACGACATGAACCGTATATGACTACGATATGAACAGAGTAACTGTATGTACATGAACAGTAAATGACTACGAGACGAATAGTATATTATGACTATGTACATGAATAGTGTATGACTACAACATGAACAGTATATGACTATGTACACGAGCAGTATATGACTACGACACGAACAGTTTATGAATATATACATGAACAGTATATGACTATGTACACGAACAGTGTATAACTAAGACATTAACAGTATATGACTACGACACGAACAGTATATGAATATATACATGAACAGTATATGACTATGTACACGAACAGTGTATGACTAAGACATGAACAGTATACGACAATATACATGAACAGTATACGACTTTGTACATGAACAGTGTATGTATACGACATGAACAGTATATAACTATGTACATGAACAGTGTATGACTACGACATGAACCCTGTAACTGTATGTACATGAACAGTGTATGACTACGACATGAACAGGGTATGAATATGTACACGAACTATGTATGACTACGCACACGAACTATGTATGACT
This sequence comes from Cyrtodaria siliqua, assembly GCA_037043455.1. Lineage (NCBI taxonomy): Eukaryota > Metazoa > Mollusca > Bivalvia > Adapedonta > Hiatellidae > Cyrtodaria > Cyrtodaria siliqua. Next base: position 78,294 of record JAWPHD010002697.1, read on the forward strand.
ATGCACATGTATATGTACATTAACAGTGTATGAACATGTACATGTACATGAAAAGTAGATTACTATGTACATGAACGGTGTATAAATATGTACATGAACAGTGTATGACTACAACATGAACAATATACGACTATGTACATGAACAGTATATGAATATGTACATGAACAGTATATGAAGATGTACACGAGCAGTATTTGACTCTGTACATGAACAGTATATGAATATGTACACGAACAGTATTTGACTATTTACATGAACAGTATATGACTACGAAACGAACAGTATTTGACTATGTACATGAACAGTATATGAATATGTACACGAACAGTATTTGACTATGTACATGAACAGTGTATGACTACGAAACGAACAGTATTTGACTATGTACATGGACAATGTATGACTACGAAATGAACAGTATATGAATATATACATGAACAGTATATGAATATGTACACGAGCAGTATATGACCATGAACATGAACATTACATGACTATGTACATGAACAGTATATGACTATGTACATGACAATATACGACTATGTACATGAACAGTATATGCATATGTATATGACAATATACGACTATGTACATTAACGGTATATGACAATGTACATTAACAGTATATGACTACGATATAAACAATATATGAATATATACATGAACAGTATATGAATATGTACACGAACAGTATATGACTATGAACATGAACAATATACGACTATGTACATGAACAGTATATGACTATGTACATGAACAGTATATGAATATGTACACTAACAGTATATGACTATGTACATGACAATATACGACTATGTACATGAACAGTGTATGAATATGTACACTAACAGTATATGACTATGTACATGACAATATACGACTATGTACATGAACAGTATATGAATATGTACATGAACAGTATATGACTACGACATGAACAGTATATGACTATGTACATGACAATATACGACTTTGTACATGAACATTATATGAATATGTACATGAACAGTATATGACTACGACATGAACAGTATATGACTATGTACATGAACATTAAATGACTAGATACATGACACCATACGACTATGTACATGAACAGTATATGCATATGTACATGAACAGTATATGACAATATACATGAACAGTATATGCATATGTACATGAACAGTATATGACAATGTGCATGAACAGTATACGGATATGTAAATGCACAGTATACGAATATGTACATGAACAGTATATGACTATGTGCATGAACAGTATACGACTATGTACATAAACAGTATACGAATATGTGCATGAACAGTATATGACTATGTGCATGACAGTATACGAATATGTGCATGAACAGTATATGACTATGTGCATGAACAGTATACGAATATGTGCTTGAACAGTATACGAATATGTACATGAACAGTATATGACTATCTGCATGAACAGTATACGAATATGTGCATGACCAGTATATGACAATGTGCATGAACAGTACACGAATATGTACATGAACAGTATACGACTATGTGCATGAACAGTATACGAATATGTGCATGAACAGTATATGACTATGTGCATGAACAGTATACGAATATGTGCATGAACAGTATACGAATATGTACATGAACAGTATATGACTATGTGCATGAACAGTATACGACAATGTGCATGAACAGTATACGACAATGTGCATGAACAGTATATGACTATGTGCATGAACAGTATACGACAATGTGCATGAACAGTATACGAATATGTACATGAACAGTGTATGACTATGTACATGAACAGTATGCGACAATGTACATGAATAGTATACGAATATGTACATGAACCGTGTATGACTATGTACATGAACAGTATACGACAATGTGCATGAACAGTATACGACATTGTACATGAACAGTATATTACTATGTACATGGACAATATATGACTAGGTACATAACAGTATACGACTATTGTATGATGTTGTATTGTATGAATATGCACTTGAACAGTATGGCTATGAAAATGAACAGTGTACGACTATGCAAATGAACAAAACATTATGTACACTTTTCATCAGCCAGAAATATATGTAGTAACGACACGATATAGTCACTAAAAGGGGTTATTGGCGTATACCCTTTTTAGAAAATGTTTAATTGAAAATCTTGCCATTTAGGCAATTTCTTGTGTGGATAATTATATCATTTGTTAGATTTTCACATAATTTGCATTTGTTTAATCATTGATATTAATTTTAAGAATAGTAAACAATCATTGTTTACGTATATTACTAACTGGTAATATGAGTACACCAATAGTATATTTAAACCTATGATAGAATAAGAAGAACAAATTAATTCTCAAAACTTTGATTTAATTATATGCAACCATATACAGTTTACAGTCAAAATTATACTCTTTTTTTTTCGGGACGCTAATTTCAATCTTTACACCAACTTCAAGATTGCCATGTCTCACTTTAAAGTTTATATCACCAAGGCCTATGTATTTGTTGTGCGTGTGTCATGACAATAACTACAAAAGCTTGAACCTAAGTCGCTACACTCTGGAATTTGAAAAGAAGGCACATTATTTAAAATTGTTGAGCGCTATCTGTAGATACGAATAGGAGAACCATGAACATTGATGATTATCGTATTATGTCGCCTAACTATCACGCAACGTATCTTTTTTGTATGTGTAATAGTAAACTCTACAAATTTGTATTCGTTACTATAAACTTGATTTGGAGGTGTGTTCAAAATAAGTTATGTATTATTTTTTCTGAACTTGTACGAGGGCTGTTTAAATAATACGTGGAGTTTTTCGATATCGCACTCATTTTTTACGTAAACCTTGAATATTTATACACTATTTTATCCAACGCATAATAAATTAAATGATTTAAACAGGAATTCGATACCATGTCTGGTTGCGATGCAATGAATGAAGTAATAGGACGAGAAACCCATCTACGGAGCAGTCCAAAATGTGACGTACACAAAATTAAAGTAGCATTGTCACTGGTATTTCAAAATTACAATTATGAAATTTTATAAACAATGAACAAGGAGAATTATGATAAATATAAACAAGCAGACGCACTCTTCCGTGCTTTTACTTTGAAATGACGACGTCAGAAAAATCACGGAGCACTAAAATGTTAATAAAATATTAAATAATGATTATCCAACAATGTTATTTAATATTTATTTAAAACAAACCATGACAAATTCTATAATCTAATTAAATACCAATTGCGTTTACTATTTATAGCATGTTTCATCATTTATAACGTTAGGTTGTTGTTGGTTTTTACGGCAACGTCATTGCACATAATGACGTGCTCCAGTGGGGTTGTATACATTCGTATTTCTTGTAATCTGTTTCAAATAATTTATTTTATAATATGTACTGATATGAATGTGAAAATGTAGACCTTATATTGCCATATAATTTAATTTACTTGTTTTATAAATGTGTATTTACTATTATAAATGTCCACGTAATATTTGAACGGCCCTCGTATGTTTGAACGTATGTTATTTTTATAAATGCTTTAGCCATTTAGAAATAAGGAAGGTAGGCATGCATGCAAGCAGGCAGGCAGCAACGTAGTTACATGTAGGTAGGTAGGTAGGCAGGCATGCAGGCAGCAAGGTAAGTAGGTTATCATATCGCGACGCTTCTACTTGTAGCGGTGAACTCAATGTTCAGCATCTTAATGCTGTGTACTGGAATACCACACCACAGAGACACAGCACGTGATACTCTACCCGACCAGCCTAGCAGTACCCTTTATATGATGTACTGGAAAACCACACTGTAGACACAGCACATGATACCCTACCCGACCAGCCTAGCAGTACCCCTTATATGATGTACTGGAATACCACACTGTAGACACAGCACATGATACTCTACCCGACCAGCCTAGCAGTACCCTTTATATGATGTACTGGAATACCACACTGTAGACACAGCGCATGATACCCTACCCGACCAGCCTAGCAGTACCCTATATATGCTGTACTTGAATAACACACCGTAGACACAGCACATGATACCCTACCCGACCAGCCTAGCAGTACCCTTTATATGCTGTACTTGAATAACACACCGTAGACACAGCACATGATACCCTACCCGACCAGCCTAGCAGTACCCTTTATATGCTGTACTTGAATAACACACCGTAGACACAGCGCATGATACCCTACCCGACCAGCCTAGCAGTACCCTTTATATGATGTACTTGAATAACACACCGTAGACACAGCACATGATACCCTACCCGACCAGCCTAGCAGTACCCTTTATATGTTGTACTTGAATAACACACTGTAGATACAGCACATGATATCCTACCCGACCAGCCTAGCAGTACCCTTTATATACTGTACTTGGATAACACACCGTAGACACAGCACATAATACCCTACCCGACCAGCCTAGCAGTACCCTTTATATGCTGTACTGGAATACCACACCGTAGACACAGCACATGATACCCTACCTAACCAGCCAAGCAGTACCCTTAATATGATGTACTTGAATAACACACCGTAGACACAGCACATGATACCATATCCGACCAGCCTAGCAGTACCCTTTATATGCTGTACTGGAATACCGCACTGTAGACACAGCACATGATACCATTCCTGAACAGCCCAGCAATACCCTTTATATGCTGTATTTGAATAACACACTGTAGACACAACACATGATACCCTACCCGACCAGCCTAGCAGTACCCTTTATATGCTGTACTGGAATACCACACTGTAGACACAGAACATGATACCCTACCAGACCAGCCTAGCAGTATCCTTTATATGCTGTACTTGAATACCGCACTGTAGACACAGAACATGATACCCTACCTGACCAGCCTAGCAGTACCCTTTATATGCTGTAATGGAATACCGCACTATAGACACAGCACATGATACCCTACCCGATCAGCCTAGCAGTACCCTTTATATGCTGTACTTGAATAACACACCGTAGACACAGCACATGATACCTTACCTGACCAGCCCAGCAATACCCTTTATATGCTGTACTTGAATAACACACTGTAGACACAGCACATGATACCCTACCTGACCAGCCTAGCAGTACCCTTTATATGCTGTAATGGAATACCACACTGTAGACACAGCACATGATACCCTACCCGACCAGCCTAGCAGTACCCTTTATATGATGTACTGGAATACCGCAATGTAGACACAGCACATGATACCATTCCTGACCAGCCCAGCAATACCCTTTATATGCTGTACTTGAATAACACACTGTAGACACAGCACATGATACCCTACCCGACCAGCCTAGCAGTACCATTTATATGCTGTACTGGAATACCACACTGTAGACACAGAACATGATACCCTACCCGACCAGCCTAGCAGTACCCTTTATATGCTGTACTGGAATACCGCACTGTTGACACAGAACATGATACCCTACCTGACCAGCCTAGCAGTACCCTTTATATGCTGTACTGGAATACCGCACTCACTGTAGACACAGCACATGATACCCTACCCGACCAGCCTAGCAGTACCCTTTATATTCTGTACTTGAATAACACACCGTAGACACAGCACATGATACCCTACCTGACCAGCCTAGCAGTACCCTGTATATGCTGTACTGGAATACCACACTGTAGACACAGCACATGATAACCTACCCGACCAGCCTAGCAGTACCCTTTATATGCTGTACTGGAATACCACACTGTAGACACAGCACATGATACCCTACCCGACCAGCCTATTCGATGACCCGGATAGAGTTTAGTACTTATGATAAGACGTATGATGGTTTTGGGCTGGTTCCTGGAGTTCAACACCTCAGTGTGTATTTTCAGAAAAGAATGTTTAGAGATAAACCTATATAATATAGATATAAAAATTAAACAGGAAAAGTAGAATTCAATGATGACAGTCAACCACAACACACACATAAACAAAGAACAACTTTAAAGATGAATAAAAGGCTAAATAAGACATCAAAAACACAAACGGATTGACAATAGGGCTACCGCCTTGGAACGGTCAGTGGCAAAACAGGCCGCTGTGGGTTTAAACTAGGTTCTATGGTGCACCAATTTCCAAACCTCACACTTACCCTACTGTATATAATAAAGAAAAGAAATCCCCGCCATGAACTATTCTCTAACCAACAAGGCAGCATCAATTGGCAATATAAGTAAAACACAAAGATGCTCGTGTATATATAAATACAAACAAGCAATAACATAGGAAGCCACATTGAAGGTACTCAATGACTTAGCAGAACTTAAACTCTATTCAAAATTTTGACGCCCGTGATAGGGTTTAATTTGGCCCCTGTGTCACAAATTAAACGCGCTTGGTAGAGGACCATAATCTAATGGTACATTCAATATATGAGAGCTGCTTTGTAGTTTAAGAGAAAATATTGTTTCCCCATAATATGAACAACTAGATGCAAATGTTTGACCCCGACATGTACAGGGAAAACAAACATTAATTAGTAAGATGGTAACAATTGTCACGCGCAAGGGGCGGAGTTATAATAGACTGGGTTTGTCTAACTGATCAAGTTAACCTACTGTATTTTATGAATGAAATAATAAAAAAACTCGTTCTCGTTCAAATTTGCATATCCATTAGACGGATATAAGACGACGTAAACATTATGAATCCGCGCAGTCAATACACATGTGTGTGTATATCTTCCACGTTATGATTGATTACTAAATATATTATATATCCAACACTGTGTTTCTATTTAAAAAGATTTATTAACAGATAAGTGTGAATTTTGTTTTAAGACGAGAACAATTTCAATATTCTATTCCTCATTAACGACGGGTTTATCAACAAGCGATTTTGCTTAACGATGCTAGTGTTTTATTGAGAACGGATTTATAAACACGTATTTGTGCTTAAAGATATATTTCAATATTACATTCTTTTTGACAAAGGATTTATCAATAGGTAAGTGTGCCTTTTTTGTTGGTATGTGTTTCTTTACCGTGTGATTGTATATTCGATGACAAATTTAAATAACTTGATAAGCGCAATCGTGGTCGCGATATTAAAGACTATCTCGCCTCTCACCGCTGCGGGTTCGAATCCCACTGGGAGCTCGACTTCCTAAGAGAGAACGTGATGGATGGCGGGAGGTATACTGTACTGGTTTACCCAGGTAAAATGTGGTGGTCTGCCTCTATCACACAAGCAAACATAATCAACCGCCATATATGGCCTAACATCTGCTAAAATGAAGTAAAACACGAACAAACCAGCGCTTGTAGGACATTTACCTGTAATATTGTGTTTATTTTCTTGCACAGAAACTCCATAGAATCGAGTTCTGTTCGTAAAATGTAGCCTGTATACAGTTGTATGGCTACTGTACAGTTGTATGGTCATTATATTGTCATAGAAACGAGTTATTTTTGTACATAACGTTGACATAGGTAGCCGGTATAGTATGTGTTTTAAAAGGACACACGGCAATATGGATGATACCGGCACTTTTACATTATTCGTGTACTATAACACAAGCACGCCTGTATAATGGATACAGTTTCACAAAGACGATTTATGATTTATCTAATAGACAAAAGTAAACCTCGTTCTGCCGTATTGCCATTCATTAGAGATTTATCAAGCTCGATATTTAGAGCTGCTATAATATATTATATTTAAAGTTTAGCCAATCATATAAACGCTATAACCAAAGACACAAATAATATTAAATAAACTCCATACGTCAAAATAATCCCAAATTTATAGCATGTTCTTCTTCTTCTTCTTCTTCTTCTTCTTCTTCTTCTTCTTCTTCTTCTTCTTCTTCTTCTTCTTCTTCTTCTTCTTCTTCTTCTTCTTCTTCTTCTTCTTCTTCTTCTTCTTCTTCTTCTTCTTATTATTATTATTATTATTATTATTATTATTATTATTATTATAAGTAGTTGTAGTAGAAGTAGTAGTAGTAGTAGTAGTAGTATATATTTTAGTGTTATTTATTTATTTATTTATCTATTCGTTCGTTCGTTTGTTCGTTCGTTTGTTTGTTTATTTACTGATTTTTAAAATTAATTAATTAATAATTAATTACAATTACTTAAATTACTTTGATAAATTGGGTATTCAACCATAAACCATCAGACACATATGAACCACGCATTCGGCATATATAATGAATTTAATAAATGAACATTAATTAGTTAATTAAAAAACAAATAAAAAATATAAATAAATAAATGAAGAAAATAATTAATTAATTTATTTATTTATAAATTAAATATTTATTCAGTTGCGTATTGAACACATGAACCATCATTCACATGTGAAACACGCAGTCGGCATAACAATATAAATAGTTAATTAATTATTAATTAAATAAAAAATAATTCATTTATTTATTTATTAATAATGTTTCTTTATTTATTTTTCTTTTGTTTACTTTTTTTGTTTATTGAGTTAATTAACTAATAAGTTAATAAACAAATAAAATTATAAATAAGGAAATGAAGACAAAATGTTAATGAATTAATTAAATAAAAAGTAATTAAATATTTTTTGAGATTCATTTCATTGTTCTTATTACATTAAAGATTTAAATATATTATTGGTGAAATATAATCAACAGTCAGTAATATGGAAAAACAATTTGCTGTATACTATTCTTATAATCATTATTAATAATTAAATTGCAGGTTAGGAAGAGAAATCAAGGTTGCCGTGTGTCCCTTTAATGTAAGATCAGACATCACATGTAACTGCAGGTTATGTAGAGAAATCAAGGTTGTCGTGTGTGCCTTAAAAGGGAAACACGGCAATCTTGATTTTTTTAAAACCTCACGGCGTGCCGTTAGTTTTTCTCGTAACTTGCATTTGTTCAATCATTAATATTAATTGTTATAATAGTTTAAAGCAATTGTTTTTACATATTATTGACTTTTGATAATATTGCACCAAGAATATACTTAAAAAATGTGTAGAATAATGGAGGAAATAGAATTCCCAATTTTTTATTTAATTATAATTATGCAAGCAGTTTTAAAGTCAAAATGATACAGGATTAATAAATCACTGTACTAATTTTAATGTCTGATATAAAACTCCAGATTTCCAGATTTTCAAGGTTGTCGTGTGTGCCTTTAATGTAAGATCAGAAATCAGTTATGTAGAGAAATCAATGTTGCCGTGTGTCCCTTTAATTTAAGATCAGACATCACATGTAACTGCAGGTTATGTAGAGAAAACAAGATTGCCGTGTGTGACTTTAATGTAAGATCAGACATCATATGTAATTGCACTTTAAACAACTCTTATAGTCCATTTTAGTTTCTCTATTTGCGTGTTATCTCACAACGGGTGTTATACATAAATAAACATATGATACCATACCTATACACACGATAGTATTTAAAGGGACTGGAGACGATCTGGAAGAAAGATATTGGTGTCAATTAAAAAAACAAATGAAAACATCCACAATGTGCTTCAGTTGTATATAAAATGTGCGTAAGTATACGCAGTAAATTTAGACGCGTGTTACCTTAGCGTTATGCTTTGTGCTTGGTCTGGACGACTCGACCACTGGGATGGTTTTTGATGCAAAATCATAAATATTCATTCAAAGAGGGTTCATATCGCTTAACGTTTTTAACATAATTCAAATGAAATGTACCTCGATCACAAAACAAGAGTTCACAGCCGCATAAATCATCATTTGAATTTTTGTTAACGATTTATACAACGAAACGTGTTTAGTTTTTCAGACTAAACTATTTCATTACCAATAAATAAATTGGACGGATCAGGGGGCCTAGCTTAATGCTTATGCACATAACATATGAAACTGACACACAGTCTGATGGTTTTATTCGATTTGCATTGACACCCATACTACTTCCAGATCGCCTCAAATCCATTTAAACACAACTATAGTGGAACATTACACTTTCCTGTGATTTAGTTATTTATAAATATATATGTTTTGTTAAAGGGACAATGTCCGTTACTTTTAGCCTATAAAACACAAAATGATTACGTTGGCAAACATAACACACCAACCATTATTGAATATTAACTAAACAAAACAAAGATTGTTTGACGGATTTCAAAAGCGGTGCAAAAAAAAAGGATTGAACTCGTGACCCACACCAAAAGTAACCACTCGCGGGTAATAATAGTCACATCGCAATAGTCGAGCTCCCTACAGATGTATTACGTAATAAGGTATAAACTATATAAAAGCTAATGGATGTCATGTGATCAGTAGAGAATGTAAATAATGTGGGTCCCACATTATTTACAAATAACAAATAAAAAAAAAATTCTAACTCAGGAATGTTTTACTACAGGCTTATCTAGGTCTATGCTAATGTTTTCATGTATCTATTTCACTGAATACAAATTAGACAGTTATTTGGCTATGCTCATTATCTGCTTACTTACGGAAAGTGTCCCTTTAAAGTCTCTGACCAGAATAAATTTGTAGAAAAGTGGAAAATTATGTTATTTAATGTATATACACTTCTTATGAAAAACATTAATCGTGTTTTTACGAAAATCGGTCGAATAAGCATATAATAAGATATATTCTTCGCATTTTTTAAATGTGTCGGTACGACCGATTTAAGGTCATGAATTATTCATAAGCAGTAATTTCGCGCATGCGTCGTTTGCACTTTCAATTCAACATGGCCGAAAATAAGAAGCCAACGCCTAAGCGTAAACGCCGATCCATGAAAACGGAGGAATCCATCAAGGCTTGGAAAGAAAATAAGATATATTTAAATTATAACAGTATTTTCGAAATGGTATGGTATCAATGCTTTCCAAATAAAACGGAATGAATGCTAGTATTTCGTTCATTCCTAAGCAGTTACGGTTTTTCTAATTGGCGATCTTTGACAAGAATGTTGATGAACATATGAATTTAAAAATCGTAAAAACATTGAGCTCATTATTATTATTATTATTATTACTATCGTCGTCGACGACGTCGACTTCATCGTCGTCATTATTATTATTATTAGTAGTAGTAGTAGTAGTAGTAGTAGTAGAAGTAGTAGTAGTAGTAGCAGTAGTAGTAGTATGATAATTATTATTATTATTATTATTATTATTATTATTATTATTATTATTAATGTTATTCATTTTTGTTTTTATTCATTTGTTTATTTATTGATTTATTGATTTATTTATTAACTTATTTATTTCTTTTTTTTTGTTTACTCATTCATTAATTCGTATAATTAATTAAACATGTTTTTTGTTATTTATTTATTTATTCACTTATATTTTATTTTTTATTTATCTATTGATTTATTTATTTATTTATTTATTATTTTTCATTCATTAATTTATTTATTTATTTATTTATTTATTTATTTATTGATTTATTTATTGATTTATTTATTTTTTGATTTATTTATTTATTTATATTCATTTAATTTATCTATTCATTTCCATTAATTAAATTAATTAAATTATTTAAATATTTGATTAATTAAAATAGTTAAGTTAATTAATTAAAATTAAGTAAATAATTAATTAAAAGTATGTATTGAACCCACAAAACATTAGTTACATATGAACTACGCAATTTATTCATTATTAAGTTTTAATAATTATTTTTTATTAAATAATTCAAATAATTAAACTAAGGAATTAATTAAAATTAATTGAAATTAATTAATTATTTAAATTAATAGGGTATTTAAAAATATACATACGAAACATTAAGAAGGTATCACTAAATAAATAAATAAATAAATAAATAAATAAATAAATAAATAAATAAATAAATAAATAAATAAATAAATAAATAAATAAATAAAAATAATTAAAAAATAAATAAATACTTTATTAATCAATTATCTTTTAATGAACTCAGTGAGTAAATAATGAAAATATCAACAATGTTTCTATCTTTATTTCAAATTTTTGTTTATTTACTTATTTATTGATTTACTTAGTCAATTAAATTAACTAATTAATCAATGGACAAAATTACAAATAACGAAACTACGGTGGCATGTCGCTGCCGTGCACCTAATTTAAGTTGACATAAATCATTTTATTGTACGGTGTCCTGTTAGGGCCATCTTACCATTGCATCTTATCATCGAGCACCTATCGACCTAGGTCGATGGTCGATGGTAAGATGCGATGGTCAGATGGTAAGATGCGATGGTAAATGGTAAGATGCGATGGTAAGATGCGCTGGTCGATGGTAAGATGCGATGGTCGATAGTAAGATGTGATGGTCGATGGTAAGATGCGATGGTCGATGGTAAGATGCGATGGTCGATGGTAAGATGCGATGGACCATCGACCATCGCATCTTACCATCGACCATCGCATCTTACCATCGCATCTTACCATCGACCATTGACTTATGACACGCGTGCTACGGCCAATCGTGGTATCAAACTTGACCAAGTTTTCCATTCCCGAATAATGCAAACAAATGTTTGTGTGCGAGTGAGGAGTGCATACATTGGGGGAAATTATATAAAAGGAAAGCGGACATATATCACAATTAACTTGTTAAATGACACTAATTGATTATAACTATGCATAAAACATGCAGTGCCTCACTTTTTGATGTCAAGCATCCTTATATTTTACTAGTTGTCTGAGGGCGAAAAAAAAAAGAGCATGGTGGAGGCAGAGAGGGTCTGGAATTTATCTAGTCAATCCACATACAGGGTATAGATCCAGGTTTTAAAAAGATGTCCGCAATTCGAGGTTGGTGATTATTTTTTCTAGGATGTATATAGTCGCGCGCCCTGCCACCCTTCCTCTCCCCACTGGAACCTACTCAAACCCAGACACAGAAGGGTGACAATGCCAAGTTTGTTGTACTTCTTAATTCCGAATTCTGAAGTTTGAAGTCTGATAGGTCTGACGCGTCTATAGGTGAGCTATAATTCCATAATAATGCCAAAAAAATACTATGTGTGTTTAGGCAGAGCTCTATATTTCAATTTTCATCCCAGGTTTAGGGTAACATGTCAGGAAATAGTAGGTAGGGTAGGTACGGATTTATTTTCGTATATATTATATATATATATATATATATATATATATATATATATACACATAGCATATATACACATAGCATTTTAAACCTAAAACAGCCTTGAGCTTTATATTTTTCTGTCACCAGAAAAAAATAAGCATGGTCGCGTTACCCTAAACACACATAACTTTTTGCAAGGCCTAAATTGAACGCTCGTATAAAATTAATTAGAATTGAACAAACCAGGTTTTTGTTCACCCTCAAACCCACCCACCCACCCACCCAACATGGTTGCATAGTTTTCATTACACTGGTCTTAACATATTTATCAATTTAATATTTAATAAAATTGTCTCACTGGAAAACCTGAGATTATATTGAGAGAGAGAGAGAGAGAGAGAAAGAGAGAGGGGAAGAGAGATGAGAGAGGTGTGTCGATAAAACGAATGTACATTACGATTGATGCGATGGTCGATGGTAAGATGCGATGGTCGATGGTAAGATACGATGGTAAGATGCGATAGTCGATGGTAAGATACGTTGGTCGATAGTCCATCGCATCTTACCATCGATCATCGCATCTTACCATCGAGCATATTGCTATCGACCATCGCATCTTACCATCGACCATCGCATCTTACCATCGCATCTTACCATCGACCATCGCATCTTACCATCGACCATCGACATAGGTCGATGCTCGGTGGTAAGATGCGATGGTAAGATGGCCCTAACAGGACACCGTATTATTGCGACTTATCGCGATAATTTCTCAATTACGACGACATAATTCCATCATTAAAACGATTTATAAAACATGATAAATTAACGCGACAATTAATTGAAAGTCGTGATAATGCTTCTAAGTACGGTGTCCTGTTAGGGCCATGTTACAATCGCATCTTACCATCGACTATCGACCTAGGTCGATGGTAATATGCAATGGTAACATGGCCCTAACAGGACACCGTATCAAAGTGCCAGTCATATAAACAGTTACGATATCTAAAAATAGAAGTGTGGTATGCGGAAAGGTATATTATATTCCCCGGTCGATTTCCCGGTTACTTCCCGGTTATAGAATTTGGATGTTGTGGATCCCTTGGAGTTTTTATCACTTGAAGAAGCATATATATGTGATAACTGAATTTTTAAATTTAATTTTATATCTTTTAAGGCGTTCTCCTTAACTATTAATACATGAAACAAAATCTCTATCAGAAACTGGTTTAAAACTCATGATCCAATGATTAGATCCATTAACATGTATTTGGCAAGCGGATGCAACGTGCCGTTAACTTTATTTGTTGTATGTTCCATTTGTTTTAATCATCGATAAAAAAAAAGGAGTGTTAGTTGTAGCTTCTAGGCCATTTAAATGAGGAAAATCTTCTTTTTTTTAAAAATTGAATTAACGGCTGTCATATGCTTATGATTTAACCAATCAAAATTTGTAATTTCATGTTTATCCGACATTTTATGATTTAACTGTTTTCACCTCCAGTCGTTTATTTGCGATGAACTATTATTTGCATTATCAATTTTAATTATTTCTTCGTCACTTTTTTTCGGGAGACATTTCAGGTAATACTAATTTCCGTCTCTTACTGTTTATTAAAATATTTCCTAACGGTGACTCTTTTCGTTTTTAGAGCTAGTTTTCTTGTTTTAAGCTTCCGCTTTTAATTACGCCGTAACTGGTACTTTAAATATCACAAACAGAACATCGTCGCACAACGTGATTGAATTTAGTGTAATATTGTGTATTGCGGTACTGTTTGTTGGTCACCTTTATTTGTTTTCTTTTAAGTTTTCAATTTGAAGTTTGAAGATTAATTTAATAATTGAACTAGTCGTACACTTGATCAAAGCCCTGATCAGGAAACAAACTTGTAACAATTGTGAATAATAAATACTAATGAATAATACCAATAATATTACATCTGTTACGATTTTACTTTTATTAGCAATTACAACAATGCAGCATAAACTTCATACAATGTTCATCGCCTATTACAATGAGGCGGTTACATAACATTGAGAAGAGCATGTATAATACTATCATGGAGTAAAGCTACAAAAGAGCATTTACGCCTACTATTTTAAACAAACAATTTCGAATAGCATAACTAATACAGAGGGAGAAACGATAACAAAAAGAAAGAGAGAAAGAAAAAAACTCTATAAGTATAATTTGTTTGTACAGTGGATGTATACATTTCGGTCAAGCTTATTATGTTTACAACTCGTGCTATCAGTTCTTGCACTACCGGTTTCACACAATAGCAATTCTTCAGAAAATAAGTCAAAGGCCAGTAGGCAAAAACTATGTGCTTCAGACACTTGAATAATGGTTTACAATCATAATAACTATTACGTTAATCTCGATAATTCACATTAATTATCTGTTATACTCTCACGTCTCAAAAAGAGTTCCAGTTCCAGTTTTATTCAGGTTCAAACATAATACAGTTTCATAGTTATTAGCATTTAGATGAACAAAAGCATTCACGCTGTAAAAATGAAATAATACATTATAATTAATACATCACAGGGAATAATATTTAAAAATCTGTTTCTGATGACAAGCAGAATTAATGCTTCACCTGTAATTTCTACAGCTTTTCTGGTTATATTCCACTAAATCAGCCGGCAATCGTGAACGCTCGGCCAATCCTGTCATTCTTCGGGATCCCGCCTCGTGTGTATCACGGCGCTTCGGTATGTTCAAAATCTTGACATTTTGTTAGCCGGAAGGCAACGGCACAGAAAATAGTGCACTGTTGCTATGTAAACAATATGGCCGCTGTCCACACGTGTTGATGTATAATTTGCGTTGAGTGTTGTTTTTTTTACAATGCAGATGAAGGTTTTATCAATACTTTCATGTAAATAAACTATTGATGGAGCAATCGGCTGAATAACATTGCAACATTTGGATGATAACTTTGATTTTGAATGCAAATTTGTTTTGGAGGTTTTGGTTGGAATCTAAGAGCGACGAATTAACCGATATGGAAACCTGCGTAATACATTCGAGTAATGCTGCGAAGCAGTGTACGAGCTGTTGCGAATGAATCAGCCGGATGTACTCGCCTCATGCAGTCAAAAGTAGTTCTTACGGTGTCCTGTTAGGGCCATGTTACCATCGTATCTTACCATCGACCAACGACCTAGGCCCTCATCACATTTGCCATCCATTTTCAACCGGGTTTTAACCGGAAGTAAAAGCTAGCCAGAAGGTCTAACGCTTCCGTAAACTTCGAAAAAAAGTTGCTAATTAAATGATTATATTAACTATCGCATAGTCCAACAACATGCGGCGTACAAATTTGTATTTAATAAATTAATAAGGCAAGATATGTTAAGCCTACTGTTTAGACTTGCTGTGTTAACAAGCAATTCGTAATAATAGACTTGCTGTGTTAACAAGCAATTCGTAATAATCGAATTGTATAATAGACCTGCTGTGTTAACAAGCAATTCGTAATAATTGAAGTGTATAATAGACCTGCTGTGTTAACAAGCGATAAATAATAAATAACGTCTATACTAGACCTGCTTTCTTAAAGAGCGATAAACAATAAATTAAGTGTATAATTGACCTGCCTGGGTTAACAAGCATTAAACAAGTAATGCAATGTGTACTAGACCTGCTGTGTTAACAAGCAATAAACGATAAATGAAGTGTATAATAGACCTGCTGTGTTAACAAGCAATACATAATAAATGCAGTGGTATAATACACCTACTGTGTTAAATTAAATTAAGTCTACAATAGATCTGCCTTGTTAACAAGCAATAAACAATAAATGAAGTGTATAACAGACCTGCTGTGTTAACAGATAATAAATAATAAATGAAGTGTATAATAGACATGCTGTGTTAACAAGCAATGAATAATAAATGAAGGATATAACAGACCGGCTGTATTAACAAGCAATAAATAATAAATTAAGTGTATGCTAGAACCGCTGTGTTAACAAGCAATAACTAATAAATTAAGTGTATAACAGACCCGCTGTGTTAACAAGCAATAAATAATAAATGAATGTATAATAGACCTGCCTCTGTTAACAAGCGATATATAATAACTGAAGCAGTGAAATGAAGTGTATAATATACCTGATATGTCAAGCGATAAACAATAAATGAAGTGTATACTAGACATGCTGTGTTACAAGCGATAAACAATAAATGAAGTGTATAATAGACCTGCTGTGCTAACACGCAATAAATAATAATTTCGATCATAAGCTAACACACGTAAAAGGCTCAGAGGTGATAAGTCTTCGTCCGTCGTCCATCCGTCCGCCCATCCGCCGTCCATCCGCCTATTCGCCGTCTGTCCGGCAAACGTCTAATAGCCACTCAATGAATTGTGAGTCGAGTTCAACAATTTTCGAGGAGCAAAGAGACAGGTAACATTCGAATGGATAATATATTACCTTTGTCGTGGTACTCGTGTTCTGCGCTTATTTTGTATGTGACAGAGATAAATTGAGGTCAAAGGTCATGACCCTTTTTCAGAATATTTAATGGAATAATTGAATGTATATTTTTGAAAGCCATTATTATTTGTTTATGCACGAAGCATATTTCGATCATAAGATAGCATACGTAAAAGGCTTAGAGGTGAGCTGATATACGGCGATAAGTCTTCGTTCGACCGCCCATCCGCCCATTCACCGTCCGTCCGGGAGAACGTCTAGTAGCCAATCATTGAAATGCGAGGAGTAAAGAGACAGGTATCACTCGAAATGGTAATGTTTTACCTTTGTCGTGGTGCCCATGTTCTGTCCTGTACTTGTATGTGACAGGGGTAAACTGAGGTCAAAGGTCATGACCCTTTGCAGAATATTTAATTGAAAAATTGAATGTACATTTTTGAAAACCATTATTGTATTTTATGCATGAAGTATCTTTAGGTCATAAGTTAACATCAGTAAAAGGCTTAGAGGTCAGCTAATGGACGGTGATAATTCTTCGTTTTTAGTCCGTCCGTCCGCCAATCCGCCGTCCGTCTGCCCATTCGCTATCTGTCCGGAAGAACGTGTAATAGCCACTCCATGAATTGGGAGGCGAGTTCCAACTATTGCGAGCAGGAAAGAGTTATCATTCTCCCGCCTTTGTCGTGGTACCCGTGTTCAGCCCTGATTTTGGATATAATCGGGATAAATTGAGGTCAAATGTCATAACCCTTGTTCACAATAATGAAATAAAAAATAAAATGACATGTAACTTTTTGAAAAGCATTATTATCATTCCGTTTGTGTATGAAACTACTTTCGGTAATAAGCTAACATGAGCCAAAGGTTCATATGTGAGGTAAGATATAATGATAACTCTTTTTCGTTACGTCCGTCCGTCCGTCCGCCCATCCGCCGTCTCGTCCTCCCATTCACCGTCTGTCCATGCGTAATATGTTGACCAATCGACGAATTTTGAGAGGAATATAAAATTTTGAAAGTATCAAAGAGACATGTATCACTCGAAACGGTGTTTACCCGTGTTTAGTCTGTCCTGATTTTGGATATTGCAAGTGAAGTCGGTCATGACTATGTTTCACAAGAATTAAATGAAAAACAAATGAAAAACATTAAAAAAATATTATTTCTTGTTTATTTATAAATCATCTTTCGTGTATTATCGCACAATGAGCTAAAGGCTTAGAGAAAGGCTCAGGGATGAACTAGTATACATTTATCACACTTGCCTTGCAAGGCGAGGTGTTTTTTTGTGTTTTTTGTGTTTTGTTTATTTGTTTTTTTACTTTAAACGGCTTTTTCTCACAAACAGTTTTTTTCCGATTTTGACCACACTTCGCAAGCCTGTCATCCTGATAACATTGGTTTTCAAGTTTTTTAAACTAAGGTCAGTACGACATCTTGGCCGCCATTACTAAACATATTTTATATCTTAAAACACCTTTAGTTTTCCCAAGAACTGATGAACGGCTTTCGACAGTTTTGCTCAGAAATGATTCCTCGGTACTGGACCATCAAGCTTGTTCAAACAAAGTCCCATGTATAGAGCTTTCACATGTTTCCTTATACTTATATATGAAAAGAATCCACACAAAATATCTACTCTCAAACAACATGGCACACAGGTTTTATATATAGCGTGTTAAATCATGAACCTAAAGTCATATTTGGTCTACCAGGAGTCACGGGTGTTTTATAGAAACATATTATTTTGTGTTCTATTTCTTCGTTCGTTCGCTTGCTGTTCGTTCATTCGTTCGCTGTTCGTTCGTCCGTTTGTTCGTTCATTTTTATTTTTTTTTATCGTTCGTTCGCTCTTTCGTACATTTGTTCATTCGTTCGCTGTTCGTTCGTTAACTCACTCATTCTCTCACTCACTTACTTATTTGTTTGTTCGTTCGTTTGTTTGTTTTTTGTTTGATCGTTCGTTCGTTCGTTCATGCATTCATGAATATCTTTACATAATTAATATATTTATTCTATAAAAACTTAGTTTGCTAATGTTCCTGTCTTTTACACACATATAATATTCATTTATATTATATATTCTGTGATGAATTAAAGAAATTTCACAGTTTGAGAAAATGTATAACATATCCCTTCCTCTACTGTGCTATCTCGCCTAATGCGCAAGATAGCACAGTAGCCAAATGTTATGAACTAAACGATAGACGTCACGATATTACGTCACGAATTGACGTCATAATATTACTCCGCGCTGTCGCCAAAGGAGTGACAGAAAAAGGAATACTTGTGTCAAAAGACGATTGGAAAGAAATTCATCACAGAATATATATTATATAGTTTAATTAACATTTTTGTCGTGATACGGAAAATAATTCACTCTTGAGAAATATTCTTGCGATATAGAAACTCGTGCGAAAATGCACGCGTTTCTATATCGCAAGAATCTTTCTCACTCGGGAATTATTTCCCGTATCACTTCAACAATGTTAATTAAACTCTATATATTACATATTTGTCTGTGATTTGTATAGGAAATACTGGGAATAGAAAAGCTATATCTACTCGTTTGCTGTACTGGGAAATATCTCCTAGTAGGAGATATTTCCCAGTACGGAACATTGCTCGGCCTTTTCCGTCAGTGGCGGGAATGCCAAATGACGTTCCGATTGTTTTACGGACGTCTTCGTCAGATTCCGCCACTAGGAAATAACGATTACGGAAATTAACGAAGAGTTCCGGTTCCACTTGTTTTGTTTGTATGACGTCATACTGACGTCATTTCGAATTTTTCAAATTCATCACTTATATTCGGCAGGTGCCCTCCTGATTTTTCAGGACTTCATCCGCGGTGCAGTAATTCGGTGTGCATATAATCCTAATACATTTAGGGATTCATGAACCTTTGGGAACCCTTTTAAAAATACATAGAAATATAAACACACATTTGAGGAAAGTTTGGTGCTTTTAAACGGCGTGTCTAGATTGGGTCCTAAATCCTGGGTTTTGGTCCTAGCTATATATATGCAAATCACCTGATCGGACTACTTCCCCCCCCCCCCCACCCATAATTACAAGCGCCAAACACGAGAGATGATACTGGTATCGATCGAGGGCGAGAATGGTATGACGTAACGTCGTCTTGGATGACGCAACGTCGTTTTGGCGTTCTCGTGCAAACTGGTGTAAAAAGGCGTGAATCATTAGAAATATTAATAAAATATCGATTTTTAATTATGTAATATATAGTTTAATAACCAGTGTTTTTGAGATACTGAAAATATCTCCCCGGTAGAGAAATGGCCCCTATATTAGAAATCGTGCTCCGCACTCGTTCTTATATCGGGGCCATTTCTCTACCTATACTGGTTGTCTACCAGTTATCGTCATTCACCAGATTTCGTCATTATCAATAAAACGCTCGATGTTGTGATTATTTTTCGACTCCACTTTACAAATCACTACACACTATCAACAGACGATTGGAGAGGACAAAAAAGTTTAGAAAGGTTATCATACACTCTCAAACCAACCCGTTTACCTATATAAATACCGTTATAAACAAAACACAATCGGGGGAATCACGCGCTAATGCGCATGCGCATGAAAATTTCCTTTTAAAATAGCTGACCTTGTACGTCGAACCATTGAGTCAATTTGACATGCCCAAAAAACTAAAAGCATGTGCTAAACAGTTTCAGCCAAGAGAGACAACTAGTTCACGCCAATCAATTTGTATTTTCAGACAGTTATTTCCCTTTAAATTATGAACGTCGAAGTGAAGTAAATAACATCCGATACCTACAGTTGAAAAAACATTTTAAATTGTAGATATAATTTTTTTTTAGATATTTCTTTTGTGTTTTCATATGCAATGGTATACTTATGTTTCAATTAATAACTACACACGTTTTCATCATCCCAAACATGGATTATTCGGTATGAAACTGAACATGAACAAACGGCCGGCCCAATTCAGTCTATATTTAGTAACGGTCACGTGACACTTGTTTCTGAGAATAGGAACAATGTAAACACAGAATATTTACGGCAAAGGGGTAAGCTCTTCTCTACCGGCAAAAATATTTATGAGATGACTAGTTTTGATTTAGATATATTAAAGAACCTACATAAAAATGACGATATCTGGTATACAGCCAGTATATATATATATATATATACTTGTTTATATACCCCTTGACGGCCATTTGTTGATTTACATATATAGCCTATATTACTGCCTGTAGCATGTCATCCCTTATTTGTAAATAGTTTTATCTTTATATATTTACATTAATTTTTAACTACTGCTTAATTTCTTCATCTTTCATCAGTTTTTGCGCACAATATGACCTATTTATGTGTCGACGTGCCGTAAAACACCATTCATTCATTCCTTTAATACTAGTGAGCAGACATGAAATCCCATGTATGTTATTTGTTATTTTAAAAACGCATGACATTTTCCCCACAGTTGGGTTGCTTACGGTTCTAACAAAAACTGTAAAATGAATAGTAATACATGCTGTGTTTTTCATAGATACCAGCCATATGGCAGAATCTTCCTCAAATCGAAATCGACTGAAAAAAACAATAATTTCACGAAATGTAACTCTTGGTGATAGTTTAGTACTGATTTATCTCCCGCAGATATCGATAAAGCCGCCTCGGGCGTTATGTAATTTAGCGTGTCGGCAGTCACACTTGCACACTTTATGGGGGCCATAAAACATTGAGAATCATTATTTATCTACAGTGACCATATGGAGTGAAACCATGAATGCACTTTAGTAAATTTAAGCAAAACACATTTTAAAAAATCAGTTTAATATTTACATGAAATACTTTATTATAAACAAGCTTTTAATAAGCTATAACTGAGAATAGTTTTTTTTAAGTGTATTTTTTATGGAAATGACATTATACTAGTGATAAATTCTATAAAAAGCTGTTTAAAAGTTAAAAATACCATCATTTTTGATATAGCAAAAGTTTCGTTCTGACTCCTGTTTTGCCTAAAATGGAAATACCATCAATGGACAGAGAAATACATGTGTAATGGGTTCATGCATGATATATATTTCTCCGCGTCGTCTGCTTAATGTGATTATCGCAAACAACAACAACAACAACAATTAATAATTTTAAAAAAAATGCTATCTTTGCTTGTAAAACAGACCATCTATAACTAGTGTCATTAACAAAAAAACTATATCAAAATAAAGATAATAAATTGTATTTGAAGAAACCGTTTGCACCTAAGCGATCATATTTATAGAATTTCTAATATTAAACAATAATGAAATTTCCCCCTATACGCTCTATGTAAAAATCTGGCGACTCATCGGTAACCCGTTTGAGGAAGATTCTTCCATATGAATAGTCTTTATTAAAATTGCGACAAAATGTACTCCGATAAACGGAACAGTTTGGTTTAAGTCCCCATCTGACGAACGAGGCTGGGGCGTGTGTTGCTTAAGAACCTTCAAACGAAACTTGTTTCGCATGTGAAGCTTGAACCAGGGACCGCCAAACCTTCACCCATAAGATATTTATTGAAGGTATCAACAATTTATTTTCCTTATCAATTGGCATTCCTTATCAATTGGCATTCCTTATCACTTAACTCTATAAAATGTCATGTTCAAATTTGTATTTTCATTTAATACAATTTTGCCGTTTAAGGAAAATATACCTATACCTTTACATGCATTAGCACAAAACTAAACTTATGACACGGCCTCTCTGGCGGCCACTTAAAATGTGCACGCTTTTACGTGTTACATGAATAGATCATGAATATTGTGAAATTGTTTCAACTCGAACAATAGATTTTGGGTGTAACCGATAACTTACAAGAGCTATATACGACCAGTACGCTCTACCCGTGACATTTTGTGACAACATCTCCCCACTTAAAGAAAGTGCTACACTTTCAAAATTCGACAAAATGATAATTAATATTTACACGTTAAGAAACTATTAATTCTTCTGAGCAAACGAGCGACAAAACGTACAAGCTGATCGCTCAATCGTGTGAGTATGTTAACTATTACCACTGCAGTTATAACCTAACTATAATATGTAATTACAATTTCAACACTATTCTACAATTGTACACTACCCTGTCGTAACATATACTACTATTGTACAATACACTGCAATACACTATTGTATTAAACCGGTAATTATGTGCGGCGACTTAAATAGTCTGCCCCAATATTGTCCTTTCCTCGGATCGCTTTAATTTTCATCCGGTAAGGCTGCAGAGTCAGTGACCACCTCATTAACCTACTGTTAGCTACCTTTGCTTTATTCATATAAGCTAACGGTTGGTGGTCAGTCTCCAAGACAAATTCCTTACCAAAAACATATCGGTGGAATTTACTGACACCCCACACTACTGCAAGACACTCCCTTTCGATAACAGAGTAGTTACATTCCCGGGGTAATAGTTTCCGACTTGCGTAAGCTACGGGGAGACTACACCCATCTTGCTCTTGCAGTAGGACTGCACCCACCCCGATATCGGAGGCATCCGTTCTGAGGATAAACTCCTGGTCAAGTTCAGGTAATTTTAGTATTGGAGTTTTGACCAGACTCCCCTTTAAAGAGACAAAAGCTCGCTCCTGGCTTTCCCCCCAAGTTATCCTATTGGGTTGACCTTTCTTTGTCAAGTCTGACAAAGGTGCAGCTATAGCCGAAAAGTTTGGAATAAACTTCCTGTAAAAACCCGCCAACCCTAAAAATGACCTAACTTGTTTCTTTGTCTCGGGTCTTGGTGCTTCCTGAATTGCCTTAACCTTGTCGGGGTTGGGTTTCAATTTCTGGTCCCTTCCGACAACATGACCCAGACACTCTATATCTGCGTAACCTATGTGACACTTGCTAGGTTTTGCAGTCAGTTTAAACCGGCGTAGCCGTTCCAACAGATTACGTAGAGCCTTAATATGGTGTTCAAATGTTGTTGTAAACACCAGGATGTCATCTACAAAACTGTCTGTGTTGGACAAATCCTTCAGGACTTTCCTCATTAACCTACAGAATGTTGCTGGGGCGTTTACGAGACCAAAGGGCATGACCTTGAACTTAAAAAGTCCTTGCGAAGTTTCGAAGGAGGTCATCTCTTTAGCTCGGTCTGAAAGTGGGACTTGCCAATAACCTTTACTGAGGTCTAACTTGGAGAAATACGAATATCCCGCAAGTTTAGAGAATACCTCCTCAATATTAGGCATTGGCTCTGCATCAAAGATGGTACGTTTATTGAGCTGCCTAAAATCGATGCAGAATCGAATTGACCCATCTTTCTTCTTAATAAGTACGACTGGGGATGAAAATGGGGCGTTTGAAGGTTCGATGACACCCAATTTCAACATGTCTTTCACCTCCTCATCAACAATTGATCGGGAGTGAAATGGAATGGGATACCCCTTAATTCTAATTGGTTCCCCTGATGTGAGTACAATATCATGTTGCACTCCATCTGTCTGCCCCGGGTTTTCGGACAAGACATCACTGAACTCCGAGAGTAAACTACCCATCTCTCGTTGCTGCTCTACACTAAGCATGCCCGATATGTCTACATCGGCTGCTCTCTCCCTACCTACACTAGTTGGAAAATACATGGGACTAGTGTCCTCACTACTGTCTTCCTCACTATCCTCAATAACTGCAACATTAACTACGGTTAACACCCCTTGTTGCACATTATCGGTTCTACTGATATACTCTTTCAGCATATTCGCATGAAAGGTCTTTAACTTTCCGTTTATCTCGATACGGTAATCCATAGTGTTCACTATCCCTCTAACGTTAAACGGACCTTTCCATTGTTATAACAACTCGTTATTGTCGGTCGGGAGTAACAGTAACACCTGGTCATCTATCCTAAACTTCCTAGCTCTAGCTTTCTGGTCATAGTACCGTTTATACTTGGAACTTGCCTTAACTAACTGACTTTGAGCTATCTTACAAGTCTCCTCTAGTTTCTCCTTAAGATCTAAAACATACTGATATGTAGTCTTAACCTCATCACTATCTACTTCCCCTGCCCACATCTCTCTAAGAATCCTCATGGGACCTCTAACTGACCTACCGTACAATAACTCAAACGGAGAAAATTCTAAACTCTCTTGTGGAACCTCTCTAAATGCAAACAATAAAGCATTGAGATACTTGTCCCAATCTTTGGGTCTCTCGGTTCACATACGCCGTAACATTTGCTTTAACGTCCCGTTAAATCGTTCGACTAACCCGTTACACATAGGGTGATATGGTGTTGTCATGATTTGACGTAAAGACAATAACCTGCTTACTTCAGCCATAAGTTCTGACGTAAACTGTGACCCACAATCAGTCAGCATTTCCTCTGGTACACCTAGCCTACTGAACATATCAACAAATGCCTCAGCTACTCTCTCAGTTTCAATTGAGGGCAATGCTACTGCCTCCGGATACCTAGTTGCATAGTCTACCATGGTTAAAATGTACCTATTTTTCCTATCCGACACTGGAAAAATTGGTCCAACTATGTCTACGGCTACCCGCTTAAATGGTGTATCTATCAGTGGCATCTGACCTAAATGTACTTTGGTCACTCGACCTTTTGGTACTGTCCTTTGGCATACATCGCAGGACCTACAATACCTAGTTACATCTCCGCTAACGCCTGGCCAATAAAATTCTGCCAATACTCTATCTGACGTTTTCTTTACGCCTAAATGACCTCCCATAATCGACTCATGAGCTACCTTAAGCACTGTCGTTCTATACTGGGTAGGTACCACTAATTGGTGAAACTGTCTACTACCACTATCTTCAAATTCTCTGTACAATAACCTATTCTTATGTACAAACTTACACCTACCGGACCCTTTACACTTCTTCACTACACCATCCTTGGCCTTCACCTTACAAGGACCTAATGACTCGTCTTGAGTTTGTGCTTCTATAAACTCCGCTTTAGATATGTCACCTACGGCTGCAGGAACCTTTAATTTTCTATAAGCCTGAGCTTGCTTCTGAACCTGCGCTCTAGTCTCTACGGCATTACTTATGCTACTTCTAAAATCGGACATTACCGGATGTGCTGAACCATCTATGTTCCCTATCGTTAAATCATACATCGGGTCATCCATACATAGTGCCTCTGTAGTCCCTTTAAAGAAAGGTGTATCTACATCTATTCTCGCTATTGGCACGTGCTCTACCGACTTATTTAACAACATACACGGTGACTGTTTACCTACCAACTGGTCATCCGTAACTAAACTACGCCTAACTACCACACCTGTACAACCTGTATCCCTCATTGCAATTACGTCCGTGCCATTCACTCTATCATCTGCCGTTGGAAGATTTGCATACGGAAAGAGACATGTTCCGATCTTCGCCATTACACCATCCGATTTAACACAACAGCTACTACTCTCGGTTTTAATAACCGGGCTATTACTACCTCTGCCTCTACCTCTACCTCGGTTTTGACCACCTCTACTTCTACCGAAATTCCATGGGTTGTTAAAACCTTGGTTCTGACTACCTACATTGTTGTCCACTCTACTATTGTCACTAAAATTGTCTACGACAGCGGACACTTTCACCGCTTTCCTACACTCATGTGAAGCATGATTCCCATTACAGTGACGACAACGAATAAAAGGTCTACCTATGTTACCACTATTGCTACCTCCTCTAGCACTCATCGAACTACCTCCATCTCTATAGTTTCCACTCTGGCCTTTCTGTTTATGATCGTCCCCTTGCCTATCTCTAAAAGTTCTGTCTTTCGACACTACATTATGAGCTCCACCTCTAGCCTCGGCAAACTGATCTGCTTGAGTTGCCAATTCATTTACACTAGTTAGGTTTCTTTCTTTAAGAAATAAGAACAGATCTCTACTACAAACATTGAATAGCTGGTCCCGCAACAAGAAATCTATGAGGCCCTGATAAGTCTGCGCTACCTTCCCTAACTCTAACCACCTATCTAAGTAATTTCTAGACCTACTAATAAACTGAATAAATGACTCGCCTTTCTCAGGCAGACAAGCTCTAAACCGCTTTCTAAAACCTTCTTCAGTTAGCTCAAATCTCTTTAAAAGAGCATCCTTTAACTTGTCATAGTCAAGAGCATCTACACTAGGTAATCTAGAAAATACATCTAAGGCCTTGCCTCTCAATAACGCACTTAAATGAACTGCCCACTTATCTTTGGTCCATTCCTGTAACTCAGCATAACGCTCGAACCGTAACAAGTAACTGTCCATGTTATCTTTGTCAGCATCAAAGTATGGTAACTTCGAACCTTTTAACTTCCCAGAATAACTATCTTTCCCTTCAGTTTTACTTTCCTTTCTATGTGTCTTAGCTGCTTCCAACTCTAAAGCTAACTTATGCTCAAACTCGGATTTCTCCCTCTCCATCGTTGTCTTAGCCTTCGCTAGTCTACCATCTGTTTCTAACCTCTCATGTTCTAACTGCCGTGCTAATTCTATCTGCTCTTTATCCGCCTCTTTCTTTTCCCTTACTAATCTACTTTCATCATCTCGCTTCTTTTTAGCTAACCTAGCTTCTAATTCTAACCTCTCTGTAGCTAATCTACTTTCGAATTCTAGCTTCTCTTTATCAGCATCTATCTTCTCTTTAGCTAATCTACTTTCTAATTCTAGCTTCTCTTTAGCTAATCTACTTTCTACTTCTAGCTTATCTTTCTCAGTTTCTAGCTTCTCTTTAGCTATTCTACTTTCTTCATCTCTTTCCTGCTTTGCTAATTCTCTTTCCTTCAGTCTAAATTCCCTTTCCCTAGCCTGTTCGTCTTTAACAAAGGTTCTAAGCTCCTCTCCAGCATACCCTAACTCCTTACCCATTTCCGTAAGATCCTTTATGGACGTCATGTCTATGGACATTGTGGACTACTAACTACAATAATTACAATACACACGTCACTAATAATTCTACTCACCTAACTACTAATGGTAAGTCACTGTGTCCTCAGTAGATACCTGGGCATCATCATAGGACAAGTTACATACACATTTGTACTAGCGCTAACTACTAACGGTTATGTATAGATAGTATCTAGCTTCCACAAAACATATACACTACATAAAATATCTATATTTGATATTGGACATAAACCTTAAACAATCATAGAAATGTGCATAACATGTACATGTATATTTACTTCTCCCATTAATATAAGTATACTCGAGTGTCACAACATGAGTAGAACGTCTTGTTCGCCAACCTAATTGGATACTATGTGTATATCAAGGGAGGTAAAACAAACACCCAAATTATTGAGCAAAAGTGCCTCAGACCCACTCGTGTAGACCACTGCGACCTCGCGCCAAGGAAAGAACGGACAAAACAACAGTTTGGACTCACCCTACCCTTGTCGTGTCTTGACTTGTCATCCAAGCTGTAGCCGTGACCGTCGACAGTCGCCTTGGTGGATCAGAGGGTGGTACACAATTCTAAAATAATAAGTAGAGATTTAGTAAATCATAATAAAGATCACTTATTGATTCTTTCCCTCCGTAGTCGCCCAAAATCCCACTTCTGACACCAGTTGTCACAGGATGACCTGAGTGGTTGGGCTAACTCAGGAAAGAATCAATGACGGTGAATGCATTTACATAAGTTTAATGCAACTTTTAAAATATGTTTAATATATATACAATTATCAAAAAAAAACAAGCGAATACACAAATGAACTATGAAAAGAATGTTCTCCTGAACGTTTAAGACGTTCTTAGTATTGTTATAAATACTGAATGTCTAAGACACTAAAGTGTTGTTAAAGCTATAACAATGTTGATCTAGCGCGATAACTGTGATGCGCGAGAGCTCATGAAGATGATGATGCGCGAATTCAATGGATGATTGTCATCAAACGCCTTCTGTAAGGGTTGATGATGCGATGCAATGATAGTTAACCTCCACTGAGATTGTGAGTAATATTCCTCCAGTGAGGATTGGAAACGGGCCCACCTTGTGTCCCGGGGGTTGTCGTTAGTAAAACCTGGCTGCGCAGGTACGGGGACCGTCTCCACCGCTTGTAAACGTTATTCGTGGAAGCTTAGCTCCACTCCTGGATATCCAAACCTAGATGGCTTACTCCAACCCTGGATGGCTTATATCCTGGATGGCTTAGGCTGTAATTATACATACGTTTTAGATGTCGGTTGACAAACATAACAATCTTGCATAATTATCATTACCCAAACAAATCATTATTCAATAAATATATGTAAGCTGTACTAATGATGAGTAGCAATGTATACATATTCTACAACGCCATGTATACGCTATGTACGTCGCTGTTAATCAATGCCCCTAATACATGTAATATAAACATGATCAAATTACTCATATATTACACTCACTGAGTTATGCATGCACTCATGTCAGCTAATGACCACATTATACAACTATGCATACGCGTCGAACATTTATTCTTGTCACTCATCTCATTGTTAACTAATGTTAACAATCGTGTATTACAATCACTGAGTTATTCGCCAACGTTAACTAATGCACCTATTATCCACTGTTATCAAATTAATATTGTTTTACAGTTAATGATCAATTACAATAATTACATCTAATAAAGTAACTTCAAAATCATATGCTAGTCTAAAGTTATGTTTGAGAAACATCAATGCTAACCGGATGTCGTAATCGCCAAACAAGATGGCGCCGCCCACTGAATACAAATGTACGATAAAAGTTTAATAAAATTACTAACCACATGTTGCCTATGAATTTTGCCGTCCAATCTATGTTCCAACAAAGTACTATCGATGATCCCGGCGAGAGCTAGAAGACAATGGGTTTTATAGCAAACATTACGCCCAAATCATTATTTCCCCCGTTCAGTCCGTGACAAACGTGGCTAAATCTACAGTATTGAATCTACACGAGAGGCCCTTTTACAATTTTGCCGTTTAAGGAAAATATACCTATACCTTTACATGCATTAGCACAAAACTAAACTTATGACACGGCCTCTCTGGCGGCCACTTAAAATGTGCACGCTTTTACGTGTTACATGAATAGATCATGAATATTGTGAAATTGTTTCAACTCGAACAATAGATTTTGGGTGTAACCGATAACTTACAAGAGCTATATACGACCAGTACGCTCTACCCGTGACATTTTGTGACAGGGGTATCATGGCATGTGTCTACGGCGTAATATGCCAGACTGGCTTCACTATAAAGCTATTTGACCCTACCCTACCTATACTCAGTTGCAAAAGAAAGTGGACACTGAGTTTTGTTTAGATTTAATTGTATAAAGTTTGTTTAGAATTAAATTGGCAAATTCCAAAATGAATATGCCATGTTTGGTACGAACGTTTTTACCATTCCATTGCCAGTCTCATGAAGAAGAAGAAACCGATTTTATTCATAAATCAATAGGCCATCGGCCCGTGAGTTACTATAAATGCATATATACATATAATCATGTTGTCATTTGTTTGAGTATATATACGATGTTAATATCGAAAGGAAACAAAACGTTTTTGCGTACATATGGCCTAAGTATTAGACGCATTTTAATTTAAACTTCTTGCTGTTGAATACTAACAGTCATCGTTTAACATACCATAACTATACTATTCCCTTAACTGCTCTACTTGCTTCAATAAGTACAATCTTCTCATATTTACAATTTAATCTTAAAGGTACTGTAGACGATCTGGAAGAGTGATTGTGTCAATCCGAATACAAATGAAAATTCTTAATAATGAACTTCAGTTTCATATGAAATATACATATGCATTAAAAGAAGCCGCATGTTACCTTCGGGTTAATTATTGTTTATAAAAATATTTTGGATCTTACGTCGGTTTTTGCGCGCAATATGACCTATGTATGTGTCGACGTGCCGTAAAACACCATTCATTCATTCTGAAAAACACGACTGCTCGGCTAGTTTTAGTTGCGAAATCATCAATATTGATTATATCTGTTTACCTTGTTAATAGTTGTGCGTATTATCCAAATTAAAAGTACGTCGACTACAAAACAAGAATTTATAAGAACCGTAAGTATCAACCTGTTAAGTATCAACCTAGGTTGATGCATATGATAATGTACACTGCATATGAAAAAACAACTGAA
The DNA here is from genome assembly GCA_037043455.1 of Cyrtodaria siliqua. Classification (NCBI taxonomy): domain Eukaryota; kingdom Metazoa; phylum Mollusca; class Bivalvia; order Adapedonta; family Hiatellidae; genus Cyrtodaria; species Cyrtodaria siliqua. Next base: position 109,916 of record JAWPHD010002697.1, read on the forward strand.
AACAGTTTCATAGTTTTGTTCGTATTTGGATTGATGCCCATAATTCTTCAAGAATTCCTCCAGTCCCTTTAAAAACGCATTTAAACTGTATTAATGCTGCAATCATACATATACGTATAACCAAGTTTGACACAGATTAGTCAAACAAATAATAATAGGTATTTTTTCTTAAAGTTAATTCTCTCATTGAACTGGAATGCATGGTCCAGTGGTAGAGCGCCGAGCTCAGAATCGAGAGGTCGTGGGTTCGATCCTCGCCGCGGCCACGTTAATTATCCTTTAGCAAGATAATTAATCCACATTGCTTACATTGTTCTACCCAGGAAGCCATTGAGAGTGATTGATCGAAGTTGCAATAACTTGTTTCGCAATCGATGTAAAATAAATATGTTTAAACTAAACTCATTAAACTAGTGAAAACGTACGACATTAATTGTTGACAGAGAAATACAATTGTAATAACACTTTGCATGGTTGCCGTGTATAAGAGGAAGGATGGTCAGGGGCAATGAAGAATATCATCACAGGATGACCTTAGTGGTTGGGCTAACTCAGGAAAGAATCAATGACGGTGAATGCATTTACATAAGTTTAATGCAACTTTTAAAATATGTTTAATATATATACAATGATCTAAAAAAACAAGCGAATACACAAATAAACTATGAAAAGAATGTTCTCCTGAACGTTTAAGACGTTCTTAGTATTGCTATAAATACTGAATGTCTAAGACACTAAAGTGTTGTTAAAGCTATAACAATGTTGATCTAGCGCGATAACTGTGATGCGCGAGATCTCATGAAGATGATGATGCGCGAATTCAATGGATGATTGTCATCAAATGCCTTCTGTAAGGGTTGATGACGCGATGCAATGATAGTTAATCTCCACTGAGATTGTGAATGATATTCCTCCAGTGAGGACTGGTAACGGGCCCACCTTGTGTCCCGGGGGTTGTCGTTAGTAAAACCTGGCTGCGCAGGTACGGGGACCGTCTCCACCGCTTGTAACGTTAGTCGTGGAAGCTTAACTCCACTCCTGGATATCCAAACCTAGATGGCTTACTCCAACCCTGGATGGCTTATATCCTGGATGGCTTAGGCACATGTTGCCTATGAAATTTGCCGTCCAATCTCTGTTCCAACAAAGTACTATCGATGATCCCGGCGAAAGCTAGAAGACAATGGGTTTTATAGCAAACATTACGCCCAAATCATTATTTGCCTCGTTCAGTCCGTGACAAACGTGGCTAAATCTACAGTATTGAATATACACGAGAGGCCCCTTATACAATTTTGCCGTTTAAGGAATATATACCTATCCGTTTACATGCATTAGCACAAAACTAAACTTATGACACGGCCTCTCTGGCGGCCACTTAATATGTGCACGCTTTTACGTGTTACATGAATAGATCATGAATATTGTGAAATTGTTTCAACTCGAACAATAGATTTTTGGGTGTAACCGATACAAGAGCTATATACGACCAGTACGCTCTACCCGTGACATTTTGTGACAACATCTCCCCACTTAAAGAAAGTGCTACACTTTTAAAATTCAACAAAATGATAATTAATATTTACACGTTAAGAAACTATTAATTCTTCTGAGCAAACGAGCGACAAAACGTACAAGCTGATCGCTCAATCGCTTGAGTATGTTAACTATTACCACTGCAGTTATAACCTAACTATAATATGTAATTACAATTTCAACACTATTCTACAATTGTACACTACCCTGTCGTAACATATACTACTATTGTACAATACACTGCAATACACTATTATATTAAACCGGTTAATATGTGCGGCGACTTAAATAGTCTGCCCCAATATTGTGCTTTCCTCGGTCTATTACCCCGACTCTACTGTTGCTAATAACACTACTTCCTGCCACTACAAGAACTCCAACTTTACACATCGCATCCATCGCATTACCAGTATACTGTTTGCGAAATGGAGTAGGGTCTCTCGTTTCCCTAATCGGCTTTGCTAAAGTGTGCTTAAAGCTACACTGCACTACATCTGTTGGTCTCGACTTATCGGACCGAACAGTACTACACCCAGAGTCTAAACGACTTACCCCTCGTTTCTCTGCTACACTCAGCATGCCCGATATGTCTACATCGGCTGCTGTCTCCTTACCTACACTAGTGGGAAAATACATGTGACTAGTGTCCTCACTACTGTCTTCCCCACTATCCTCAATAACTGCAACATTAACTACGGTTAACACCCCTTGTTGAACATTATCGGTTCTACTTATATACTCTTTCAGCATATTCGCATGAAAGGTCTTTAACTTTCCGTTTATCTCGATACGGTAATCCATAGTGTTCACTATCCCTCTAACGTAAAACGGACCTTTCCATTGTAATAACAACTTGTTATTGTCGGTCGGGAGTAACAGTAACACCTGGTCATCTATCTTAAACTTCCTAGCTCTAGCTTTCTGGTCATAGTACCGTTTATACTTGGTACTTGCCTTAACTAACTGACTTTGAGCTATCTTACAAGTCTCCTCTAGTTTCTCCTTCAGATCTAAAACATACTGATATGTAGTCTTAACCTCATCACTATCTACTTCACCTGCCCACATCTCTCTAAGAATCCTCATGGGACCTCTAACTGACCTACCGTACAATAACTCAAACGGAGAGAATCCTAAACTCTCTTGTGGTACCTCTCTAAATGCAAACAATAAAGCATTGAGATACTTGTCCCAATCTTTGGGTCTCTCGGTACACATACGCCGTAACATTTGCTTTAACGTCCCATTAAATCGTTCGACTAACCCGTTACACATAGGGTGATATGGTGTTGTCATGATTTGACGCAAAGACAATAACCTGCTTACTTCAGCCATAAGTTCTGACGTAAACTGTGACCCACAATCAGTCAGCATTTCCTCTGGTACACCTAGCCTACTGAACGTATCAACTAATGCCTCAGCTACTCTCTCAGTTTCAATTGAGGGCAATGCGACTGCCTCCGGATACCTAGTTGCATAGTCTACCATGGTTAAAATGTACCTATTTTTCCTATCTGACACTGGAATAATTGGTCCAACTATGTCTACGGCTACCCGCTTAAATGGTGTATCTATCAGTGGCATCTGACCTAAATGTACTTTGGTCACTCGACCTTTTGGTACTGTCCTTTGGCATACATCGCAGGACCTACAATACCTAGTTACATCTCCACTAACGCCTGGCCAATAAAATTCTGCCAATACTCTATCTGACGTTTTCTTTACGCCTAAATGACCTCCCATAATCGACTCATGAGCTACCTTAAGCACTGTCGTTCTATACTGGGTAGGTACCACTAATTGGTGAAACTGTCTACTACCACTATCTTCAAATTCTCTGTACAATAACCTATTCTTATGTACAAACTTACAACTACCGGACCCTTTACACTTCTTTACTACACCATCCTTGGCCTTCACCTTACAAGGACCTAATGACTCGTCTTGAGTTTGTGCTTCTATAAACTCCGCTTTAGATATGTCACCTACGGCTGCAGGAACCTTTAATTTTCTATAAGCCTGAGCTTGCTTCTGAACCTGCGCTCTAGTCTCTACGGCATTACTTATGCTACTTCTAAAATCGGACATTACCGGAAGTGCTGAACCATCTATGTTCCCTATCGTTAAATCATACATCGGGTCGTCCATACATAGTGCCTCTGTAGTCCCTTTAAAGAAAGGTGTATCTACATCTATTCTCGCTATTGGCACGTGCTCTACCGACTTATTTAACAACATACACGGTGACTGTTTACCTACCAACTGGTCATCCGTAACTAAACTACGCCTAACTACCACACCTGTACAACCTGTATCCCTCATTACAATTACGTCCGTGCCATTCACTCTACCATCTGCCGTTGGAAGATTTGCATACGGAAAGAGACATGTTCCGATCTTCGTCATTACACCATCCGCTTTAACACAACAGCTACTACTCTCGGTTTTAATAACCGGACTATTACTACCTCTGCCTCTACCTCTACCTCGGTTTTGACCACCTCTACCTCTACCAAAATTCCATGGGTTGTTAAAACCTTGGTTCTGACTCCCTACATTGTTGTCCACTCTACTATTTTCACTAAAATTGTCTACGACAGCGGACACTTTCACCGCTTTCCTACACTCATGTGAAGCATGATTCCCATTACAGTGACGACAACGAATAAAAGGTCTACCTATGTTACCACTATTGCTACCTCCTCTAGCACCCATCGAACTACCTCCTCCTCTATAGTTTCCACTCTGGCCTTTCTGTTTATGATCGTCCCCTTGCCTATCTCTAAAAGTTCTGTCTTTCGACACTACATTATAAGCTCCACCTCTAGCCTCGGCAAACTGATCTGCTTGAGTTGTCATTTCATTTACACTAGTTAGTTTTCTTTCTTTAAGAAATAAGAACAGATCTCTACTACAAACATTGAATAGCTGGTCCCGCAACAAGAAATCTATGAGGCCCTGATAAGTCTGCGCTACCTTCCCTAACTCTAACCACCTATCTAAGTAATTTCTAGACCTACTAATAAACTGAATAAATGACTCGCCTTTCTCAGGCAGACAAGCTCTAAACCGCTTTCTAAAACCTTCTTCAGTTAACTCAAATCTCATTAAAAGAGCATCCTTTAACTTGTCATAGTCAAGAGCATCTACACTAGGTAATCTAGAAAATACATCTAAGGCCTTGCCTCTCAATAACGCACTTAAATGAACTGCCCACTTATCTTTGGTCCATTCCTGTAACTCAGCATAACGCTCGAACCGCAACAAGTAACTGTCCATGTTATCTTTGTCAGCATCAAAGTATGGTAACTTCGAACCTTTTAACTTCCCAGAATAACTATCTTTCCCTTCAGTTTTACTTTCCTTACTATGTGTCTTAGCTGCTTCCAAATCTAAAGCTAACTTATGCTCAAACTCTTTTTGCTCCCTTTCCATTATCATCTTAGCCTTAGCTAGTCTACCATCTGTTTCGAACCTCTCATGTTCTAACTCTTGCTTCTCCTTTACTATTCTACTTTCTAATTCTACCTTCTCTTTAGCTAATCTACC